>JAQMYF010000023.1:28933397-28959169 GCA_030014195.1 Neosilurus mollespiculum | reverse complement strand
CCTATCAAACTGGTAGCCCTTCGTATGACTCAGTACCCATGAAGTAGCTCTCAGTTTCAAAAAGGTTGGTGACCCCTCCACTACACCATCATGCAGCCACAAATAAATCATTCATTCATTCATTCATTTATTTTCTGAACTGCTTAATACTAATTAGGGTCACAGGAAGGCTGGCACCCATCTCAGCCAACTCTGGGCAAGAGCAAAAACACAGCAACTCTATACGCACAACAGCACTGGTTCTTTTACATTCCACTCACCACAGACAGTGAGAGACACGGGTGGCCTTTGAAACCCAGTTAGCTGTTTACTGTTTAACAATTTGACTTGAACCCCTGTCCATCAGATCAGTAAGCCAGCACCCTACCACCGAGCCACCACTGCCCCAAGGAATAAATCATCCAGGTAAAACTGTAGATGAGAATTATGCTCACTTTGTTTGATATAGCTTTTGGTGTTGGAGTCAAAGAGTTTGATTTTGGTCTCATCTGACCGTAATACTTTTTGTCTATTTGGCCTCAAAATCGTCATGGTGTGTTTTGTTAAAGCTCAATCAAGACTAGGACTTCCAAACCTTCCACACAAGCCAAATCTGTGGCACATTTATTATACTGTTGTCACGTGTACACAGTGATCATTGTTTTTACTAAAATTCCTCTAAATTGCTTTAAAGTTCTTGTAGGCTTCTTGGTAGCCTCGCTGACCAGTTTCCGACTCGCTCTTCCATCCAGTTTGGAGGGACATATGGTAGTACCAAACACTACCCACTTCTTGATTATGATTTTTTTTTTGACTTGTGCCTTTCAACAACTTTTTCCCTGAGATCTTTGGACAGTGCCTTGCTACCCATAGTTGATTGTTTGCTTTCAGGTACACTTTCAAGCACTGGAATTCTCTCAGAATAACTGTTTTAGCTGAATTACTGAACTAATGAGAATGAATAAGCTTGATGTGCAATGGAAAGGGTTAGTTTTTTGAACTGTTGCTATTATGGCTTTCACTTGGCTGTTAAAAGTTGTATTGAATAAATAATATAGCTGGAACGATATTTTTTTGTTGTGCCTTCATTTCAGGCTGAAAAGCAAGAAAATGTGAATATGCTGAAGGGGCTGATTCTTTCCTATACGCACTGTGTTTACTCTCACTCAAATACAGTATTTTACATCCATTTCAGTGGAAATCAGGTAAATCAGACCATCAGGTAAAATGTGTTCATTAGTAATAGTTAGAAATATTTATAAGAATAGTATCTGACATGTTGAAAGCTACTAGACGTGTGTGATATTGTGATATTTAAAAAATAGCAAATAAATAAATAGATAGATAGATAGATAGATAGATAGATAGATAGATAGATAGATAGATAGATAGATAATGCACAAGAAATTATGAGATGATATTGTTTGCTTATTGCTAATAAATAATCTTTTTGTTGTTGTTTTATTTTTATTTATTTTTTAATAATGAAAGATGCTAAATGAAATTAGCTGTTTTATTTTAGCTCTTTTAGGGTCCTGATATCATTACCTTTAAATTGGTAGTTATTACAGTTTGTTTTTTAGGGTTGTTTAAGCACAATTTTGAAAACAGGACTCATTTGCTCAAAACTCTACATACAATTCATACAATCACGCATGAGTAGCAGAACCTCAGAGCTTTTGCAAAATGAAAGGCTTCATTCAAACCATACATTGATTCATAAAACTTTATTTTGTCACCGTATGGCACTCACACCAGTTACACATGGCACTGATCAATCCAAAACGTTTTTAACAATTTCTAATAAGCATTATCTCTTCGCCTTGCTGGATCTGGCCACAGGACCTCGTCTATATCACAGGTGATTTGCTCTCTTGAAGGAGAAAAAGGGAAAAACTACTTAAATGGCGAATTAATCCTTGCACAGACTCACCATCAATTTGGTCGAAAGTTTCCTATAGGGCTGGATTTCCTTAACCTTTCACCACCACGCTAATAACTCCCCCATGGGATTCAGAAATGGTGAGTATAGTGAGAGGAAGCACAATAAAAATTGGGGATGCTGTAGAAACCAGTTCTTGTCCACAGCAGCTCAGTAAAGAGACCAGATGATTATGCACTGAATTTGCTTTCCATCTCTTCTGCTATCACTAGTTGTGTATTCGAGCCAATAATGAGAGTATGGGAGCTGTATTGTAAAGACCCATGTTGGCAAGGTGGTGTTCGCTGATCTCGCCCAATAAATTTCGTCTTCGTGTTCTCCATTCACATCCTCCTTAAGGACAACCTCCACCTCTCATTTGCCAAACCATTTAATCCTTTTAGGGTCACAGGGATTCTGGGTGAAGGCGGGGTACACCCTGAACAACTCTCCACACTATCACAGAGCCAACACACACACACACACACACACACACACACACACACACACACACACACACAACCATAAAATAAACCATGGTATATTATATTATATTGTGTTGTTGTATCATTCATTTATTCATTCTTTCATAATTAGGGTCGCAGGGAGAGCTGGCATCCATCTCAGCCAACTCTGGGCGAGGGCGGGGTACACCCTCACCCGGCCACACACAAACATTCCCATTTGCACCTAGGGGCAATTTGGTACTGCCAATTAGCCTACTGTGCATGTTTTTGGACTGTGGGAGGAAACCAGAGTACCAGGAGGAAACCTACACAAGTGCGGGGAGAACATGCGAACTCCACTCAGAAACGCCCGAGTGAGGTGAGGTCGTCATGCTAACCACTACGCCACCATGCCACCTCACATTATGTTATGTTTTGTTATATTATATGATGGTATATTGTGTTTACATTATATTATATTATATTATATTATATCAGCATATCAAATTATATTATATTATATTATATTATATTATATTATATTATATCATCACATCAAATTATATTATATTATATTATATTATATTATATTATATCATATCATATCAAATTATATTATATTATATCATATATCAAATTACATTATATCATATCATATCAAATTACATTATATTATATCATATCATATCAAATTATATTATATTATATCATATTATATCATATCATATCATATTAAATTATATTATATCATATCATATCATATCATATCATATCAAATTACATTATATCATATCATATCAAATTATATTATATCAAATTATATTATATTATATTATATAATATACTATATTATATCATATCAAATTATATTATATTATATTATATTATATTATATTAATTCAAATTATATTATATTATATTATATTATATTATATTATATTATATCAAATTATATTATATTATATTATATTATATCATATCATATCATATCAAATTATATTATATTATATTATATTATATTATATTATATTATATTATATCATATCATATCAAATTATATCATCACATCAAATTATATTATATTATATTATATTATATTATATTATATCATATCATATCAAATTATATTATATTATATTATATTATATTATATCAAAGTTTATCATATCATATCATATATCAAATTACATTATATCATATCATATCAAATTACATTATATCATATCATATCATATTAAATTATATTATATCATATCATATCATATCATATCAAATTACATTATATCATATCATATCATATCATATCAAATTATATTATATCATAATATATCATATCATATCAAATTATATTATATCATATTATATCATATCATATCATATTAAATTATATTATATTATATTATATCATATCAAATTATATTATATCATATCATATCAAATTATATTATATTATATTATATTATATTATATTATATTATATTATATTATAAAACACAATAATAATCATTTTATTCTACACTCTACACTTTGTACACATAATGTATGTAGTAATTTTTAGTAATGCTGTAACACAGCACAGTGTGTCGCTGTTCCTGTACTGATGATCTTTCCTCTTGTAAACACGGTGAATGGGAGAGAGGCGTGGTGTCGCTTCTGAAATCTGATTGGTCGCGCCTCTCAGAGCTACAGCCAAGCTCGCTATTCAATTGGTCCGTAAATAACGGCGTTACTGGGTGTGAGAAGGGATTTACTAGACGAGTCTTTTCAGTTTCAAAATCTGAATTTTAGGGAAGTGTAAAACCTTTATAAAACCCAGTGATTGTTTTTAATGCAAAAATTGGTTTATTCATTTAATTAGGATAATTATTTGATAATAAGTTAATAAGTTTTTATTAACTAGGCTTTTTTGTTGTTGTTGTTAAAACAATGCAAACATACATCCTGATTACACAAGTAAACACCGTCCATCCATTTTCCAACCACTTAGCCCCATTAGGGTCACGGGAGGGCTGGAGCCTATCTCAGCCGACTCTAGGTGAACAGCTCACTAGTCCATCGCAGGGCCAACACACACACACACACACACACACACACACACCGAGGGGCAATTTGGAACAGCCAATTAGCATAATATCTTTGGACTGCAGGAGGAAACCAGAGTACCCAGAGAAAACCAGTGCAGGCATAGGGAGACCATGCTAACTTCACACAGAAATGCCCTCACAGAGCCCGGTACTCAAACCCAGGCCCTTCTTGCTGTAAAGCAGATGTGCTATGCACCGCGCCACCGCGCCTCCCACAAGAACATTTCAATTTAAAACTTTCTTTAGAAATGTTTTATTTATTCAAATGAGGCTCTGTTTTAACCCAGTATACATTATACAGTAATGTTAACAAACCAAAATCTAGGATTTAGGTAAAGGTAAATTCTGTTGGGCTTTTTACACCCGGGCCGACTGGCTCATCAGGCAGGAGCTTATTCCAGTTGCTACAGAAACTGCTACTGCTGATCCCTCACAGGTTACCAACAGTGATGTTTTTACTGATATTCAATTATGGGTAGATAGCTGTGGTTGAGACCTTGCCCTGGGGTCTTAGCACACTTGGAGTCTACCTATGATTTAAACCCACAACCTCTCGATTATAAGCGCAGCACCCTAACCAGTACACCCCTGGCCTGTCTTCAATATTGATGCAATGTACATACACCTACATAGTAGGAATACTAACCAAAATCAAGAATTTAAATGTTATTAAATATTTATTTCAGTGCTCAAGAAAGACATTACCAGTAAAGGAAATCCTGAAATAGTGGGTGTGAGTGGTTGTGTGTGTGGGTGTTGGCCCTGTGATGGTCTGGCTAAGATAGGCTCCAGCCTCCCCATGACCCTAGTACAATTAAGATGTTCAACAAACAGGTTCCGTAGTGGTTTGCACATCTGCCTCACAGCAAGAAGGTCCTGGGTTGAAGTCCGGCTTTCTGTGTGGAGTTTGCATGTCCTCCCTGTGCTTGTGTGGGTTTCCTCTGGGTACTGCAGTTTCCTCCCACAGTCCAAAAACATGCACCTTAGGCTAATTAGCTGTTCCGAATCACCCCTAGGTATGCACGGCGATGGCCTGGCTAGCTGTTCAGGGTGTACCCAGCATGTTTCGCCTATGTCAGCCAAGAGAGGCGTAGTGTGGGATTAAGTGGTTAGGGAAGTTCTACAGTCGCACACTTCACAAAACAAACAGGAAATGCTCCAGATCAGTCAGCAGAACTGAATAGGGGTGGGTGTCACAGATTAACTGCTCAACACCTCATCATCACTGGGAATGTGCTGTTTTAACCCAAACTTCCTGTTTCACAGAAGACTGTACGCTCGTTCGTTTTACTACTAGCCGGACAAAATGAACACAAAAACAGAATACTGATTTATCACTGTTTACTGAAAATGAGCATTAAATAAAAGAAAATGATATTAATACATAATTATCCATAAGAAAATCCATGAGGTTTTATCATTATTCTGTATTTACGCAGTGAGGAATAGAAAATTTATCCCCAACAGAATGCAACAGTAATTATACACACACATTTTAATTAAGACAAACATAGTACAAAGACTTTGGCAAAAAAAAAAAAAAAAAGAGAGAAAAAGAGTGCATGAGTGATTATATCGAGTGAGTAAACAAACCACTGCGATCATTGCAAGGTGTACAAAATGAGCAGAATGGAAAACAAAAGACAGTCCAGTGCATGTCCACGTTTGTCCATGAAAATTAGCAGCCGTATCATTCCGATAAAGAGTCTCTGTCAGATAGAAGGAGGAGGTTTACACCAATCAGACTCAGTTTGACGCCGGTAACAGCATGCCGATTGGCAGAGCCTTGGCAGTCGTTATTTTGTTGAGATTTCGAACCTCTGTTTGCCAGGACGGAATCTTCTTGGTGGTCATGTGCCGACGCGCGTGCTTTGTTAGGTGATCACTGCGCATAAAGCGCCTGTCACAAACAGGACAGACGAACTTCTTCTCGCCGGTGTGTGTCCGCCGGTGACGCGAGAGCTCATCAGAGCGTGCAAATTTCTTGTCGCAGCCATCCCAGTTACAGCTGAATGGCTTCTCACCTGCAGTAACAGACAAAAAAAAAAAAAAGGGTTCAAGAATGCTGCACATGTTTCCTTTCCTACAGAAACAAAAAGGATTGACATGTAACCCAGCAAACCTGATTCATTCTCACCTGTGTGAGTTCTGAGGTGTGCCTTGAGGTGAGAACTCTTGAAGTAGGTCTTCCTGCAGCCGGGGGAGTTGCACACATAGTTGCGCCTCCGGGAGAACTCTGACTGTGTGGAGCCACTCTGTCCTGAGGGTAGGAATATTGGTGCTGGTGCCAGGGGCAGCAGTTTGGTGTTGCCTACAGTCACAACCGCCTGCTGTGGGCATTGCGATGACTGAGCCAATGACGCCTGGGGCATCACCAGCATCACGGTACCTTGTGGAACTGAAGAACCAACAAAAATGGGCTGTGGCAGGATAGACTTTGGAGCTGGATTCTGGATAAACGCCGCTGAAATAAGTCCTGGTTGAGCCACTGGGAACATCTGGCATATGATGGGTGGACTGGCTGTGGAAAGTGGTGAACTGGACGAAGATCTGGAAGGGATCTTGGCACTGGATGATTGGTTGCGGCTGTTCAGACATGTTTCTGACGCGGCGATGGATGTGTGAGATTGGGAGAGTGAAGAGGCTGCTAAGGGAACCTCTGGCTGTTTTGGCGGCTGAATGTGCGTGGGGGTTGATTGTTGATGTTGGACGATGTGTGGAATGTTCCGGTAGACTGAACTGTCTGCTGTGTGGCGGATGACGCTGGTAGCCATGGCTCTGCAGGGTTGGGAGGGAGTTTTGTTAGTGATGGGAAACCACCTAGGAGGTGATGTCTCAGCACAGGAGGTCACAGCTGCTTGCTGGAGTCTGGGATTAAGGACACTGGTGCAAGGCTTTTTCGCAGGGCAGGGTGAGGTGGACACTGGGATGTGAGTCTCAGTAAAACTGGGGCTGTGAGGTGGCGTCATGCACTGAAGAAAAGGGAAGACGAGACGTATTACCCACAAGGTATTAAGCATAAACATACATGCAATACTGGTACATTACTATCTAACATAAAATCTGTTTTTAGTGCCTGTGTTTTATCTTGCATGCCAATTCATAAATCGTACATGGACACAGGGACACACTGAAGTTCATCCAGCCTGTGGCTTATCTATACACTGCCACATGTCTGGGCTGTCATAAAGCTCTCTCATATCTCTTACTCACTCACTCATTTGCTGAACCGCTTAATCCTACTCTAGGTGTTGGCTATCTCAGCTGACACTAGGCAAAGGCAGGGTACGCCCTGAACAGCTCACTAGACCATCGCAGGGCCAACACATACAACCACTCACGCCTAAGGGCAATTCGGAACAGCCAATTAGCCTAATGTGGATGTCTTTGGACTGTGGGAGGAAACCGGAGTACCCAGAGAAAACATGAAAACTCCACCCAGAAACTCCACCCGAGCCTCGAACCCATAACCTTCTTACTGTAAAACTAATGCTGCCCCAGAGTAGATCCCTATCCCGCACAGCACAAGCCATGTGTTATTCTTACACCTCTGGTAGGAAAGTTTTGTTTCGTTTTAAAAGCACACAAATGCTTGTAAATTACTACACTTTCCATAAGCTTGGATTTGTACATTACGCATTGAGTTTCCTCACCAATGAGGAGAGTGAAACAAAGTCTCCCGGGATCTCTGGGGGTTCGGGATGTAGAAGGGAATCACAGGAATCAGACGCCGGGGTCAGAGGACGAGGCTTCAAGCTGCCGGGTCTTTGGGATGAATGAAACCAGGAGCTCATGCAGACAAGGGTTTCGGCCGCCTCCAGATCGTTGGACTCCGGCACGCTGCATAACGACTGCTCGCTGTCATGCCTTCTCCTTTCCATATACGGTCTGTGAACGTCCATCGGAGCTTCCTGGGAACGACAAACAAGAGGAATGTCTTGGTAGGAGCTTCCGTCTGACTTTCCGGACGCTCGTGTCAGAAAACAAAACAAAAAAATGTTTGTGCCTCAGGAAGCCAACTGTTCCCAATGTGTAAAACAGTTATGATTCATACTATGCCCCTCCCATCGCTCTCTCACACACTCACACAGAGATGACTCTTGTTTGCAGAGATGTTGGATGGATGGCAGTGCAATCATAAGAGATTCAGACTTTTATCGAGACTTGTCTTTTTTGTCTCCTACAACTTCTATAACTAATAATAGGATCCTCCCCCACACCCTTGTCTCTCTGGTGGACCCTGTGACAGGATTCCCCTCAGTCAAACCCATTCACAACAATAGAACCATCTAGAAACCTTCATTCCTGGAACTGTTCAGACTCAAACTTATTCACCTCAAGCACAAAGTCACTGAATAAAAGACTGACCAGTCAAAAAAATACACAGGAACCTTAACATTTTGTATATTAGGACTCTGTAGCAAGAATTATTATAAATATAACACGGGTTCTTGGTTTATATTAAACGTAGTCATTATTTATCGTTGTAATGTTAGTAACAGAGTGAATAAGTGTGCATGTTCGTTCTTACCTGAGGTAATTCGTCTGTGTTCGGAAATACTCGCCTTGACATGTGTTCAAAATGTAAATATATTAAATAAAAGTCGCTCCACCGACCACAAAACAACAGAACAAAGGACTCGGTGCTACTACCGCTGGCGTAGTGACGACTGAGACCGGAATTCAATTCGCTTTTACCACTCGGCTCTTACCTCAGCTGAGTAAAACAAGTCATGGGGGCGAAAAAAAAAAAAAGAAAAACAAAATTCACAACAGACTGGCGGGTGGCAACATGCTACCAATGAAAAACGAGCGTGTGTGGTCGCTCGACCAATAGCGTGCGAAAGGACGCGTGATCAGCGCATGTCAGCGACGCGATTGGCGAAAGTGGGGTGCGCGGCTGCGAGTGGGCGTGTCGGGGGAGTCAGCCGTGTCAGAGCAAACCCAGTGAACCGCGTGCCGGGAAACTGGGCGAAAGGTCACAGTATCCCTGAGTAAAGAGTTAAAGTAGTGAGTAAGAACGCCAGGTTTATCTTCTCGGGTCAGCTGTAACTGGAAAAGCACGACTCATACACCTCTGGAACAAAATTAAGGCTTTATAAGTGATCTGTGATTTTCTCTAAGATTTCTAGAGATGTACCCCAATCAGCCATAACAATACGTTCAGTATATCTCTGGTATCATCTTTACAAAACAAGTTAAAGACAACTCAAGTACACAGAATGCATAGTTTTCTAATGGTCTTATAAAGTAGTGAAGGACAAAACTCACCAACAACATCATCCATGTGCCCCTTGTAATGTAGTCACTTATTAAGACACCATTCAATTAGATTACTCATACCTAAGTCAAACTGCCAGCCTGTTTGAATCTAGACAGCACTTAATATAGCTTTTACAACAAAGTTCTTTAAAAAAAAAAAAAAAAAAGGTCTCATAAATAGCACAATATGCCCAGATCAAATGAATTCCAGGAGACCTGAGAAAGAACATTACCAAAAAATTTATATCACTTATTTATCAGAGGTTCAAGGGAAGCTGGAGCCAATCTCATCTGACTTCAGGCGAGAATCAGGGTAGAACCCCACAAGCATGGGGAGAACATACCACCTAACATACAACCTCCACATAGAAAGTCCTGAATATCTCTAAAAACACCCCAAGGTGTGAATTCTTTTGCAAGCCACTGTACATATATTCCTGCATGATATAACCATTTCACCTTTTCAGGCCTGCAACACTTTCCAAAAAGGTTGGGACTGGGCAGTTTAGGGCTAGCAATGGAAAGAAAAATATATAAATTATTAACATTATATCTATTAAATAATGATGTTATTTAAAACAGGTGATGGGGTACAGGTTGAACTTTGAATCAATAAAAAATATATAATTCATGAGGCAAAACATCAAAACATCTCGTTTTCTGAACCACTTTATCCTTTATTAGGGCTGCAGGAAGGCTGGAGCCCATCACAGCTGACTCTGGGCAAAGGTGAGGTACACCCTGAACAGCTGACCAGACCATCAAAGGGCCAACACACACACTCCCATTGACCCCTATGGGCAATCAAGAATATCTAATTAGTCTTTGGACTGTGTGAGGAAACCAGAGCACCTGGAGGAAAACCACACTAACCCAGAGAGGACATTCAAACTCCACACAGAAATGCCCTCACCAGGCATGGAGCTCAAACCAGGACCTTCTTGCTGTGAGGCGGAAGTGTTCACCTCTATGCCACTGTGCTGCCCCATCAAATAATGTACAGTTGGATAGATTTGAGTGCAGTACAGGTCAAAGATTATTTATAAATAAGTGATTTCAATTTTAAATTTAATTTTAACATACTGTCCCAACTTTTTCTGAAATGGTGTCATATAATATGTTCATTCATACATTTTCTACTCCAGCGTGTTCTGGGTCAACCCCGGGGTCTCTTCCGGATTGGACATGCCCAAAACACCACACCAGGTAGGCATTCGGGAGGCATTCTAATTAGATGTCCGAGCAACCTCAAATGGCCCCTCTCAATGTGGCGGAGCAGTAGTTCTACTCTGAGCTCCTCCCGGATGGCTGCGTTTCTCACCCTATCTCTGAAGGAGAGCCCCGCCACCCTGCAAAGGAAGCTCATTTTAGCTGCCTGTATCTGCAATCTTGTTCTTTCGGTCACTACCCAAAGCTTGTGACCATAGGTGAAGGTTGGAATGTAGATTGACTGGTAAACTGAGAGCTTTGCCTTTACAGCAGAGGCTGCACCAATCCGGTGGTCGATCTCCTGTTCCATTCTTCCCTCACTCTTAAACACCTACTTGAACTCCTCCACTTGGGGCAGGACCTCATTCCAGACCCAAGGGGGTGCATTCCAACCTTTTCCGTCTGAGAACAATCACCTCAGACTTGGAGGTGTTGATTCTCATCCCAGCCACGTTGCACTCAGCTGTGAATTGCTCCAATGAGAGCAGGAGGTTCCGGCTTGATGGACAAACATCATCTGCAAAAAGCAGAGACGAGATCCTATGGCCACCAAACCAGAACCATTCAACGCTTCAGCTGCGCCTAGAAATTCTGTCCATAAAAATTATGAACAGAACCGGTAAAAAAGGACAGCCTTGGCGGACTCCAACCCTCACCAGAAAAGAATTCAACCTGTTGTTACTAATGCGGGCCAAGCTCTGGCTCTGGTGGTACAGAGACCTAATGGCCTGTAGCAACGGGTCCGGTACACCGTATTCCCACCGTACTCAAGGGTACACCGTACTTGTGGGGAGCACACCCCACAAGATAGCCCAAGCGACTATCTTTCAAGGGAAAGCCTTCTCTAAATCCACAAAGCACATATGGACAGATTGGGCATACTCCCATGCCCCCTCCAGGATCCTGTAGAGTGTATAGAGCTGGTCAAAAGTGCTGCGGCCAAGGGAAAAACCACATTGTTCCTCCTGAATCCTGAAACTATCGGTCAAATTCTCTTCTCCAGTTCTCCTGCATAGACTTTACCAGGTAGACTGAGGAGTGTGATTACATGATGGAGCACACCCTCCAGTCCCCCTTTTTAAAGAGGGAAACTACCGCCCCAGTATGCCAATATAGAGGTACGGCCTCCGATGACCACGCGATGTTGCAGAGACGTGTCAACCAAGACAGACCTACAACATTCAGAGCACTGAGACATACAGAGTGGATCTTATCCACCCCTGGAGTCCAGCCACCGAGGAGCTTTTTGACTTCTTCGGTGACCTCAGTCCCGGCAATGAGCGGACCCCCATCCGAACCCCCAGGATCTTCCTCCTCCACAGAGGGTGTGTTGGTGGGATTGAGAAGGTCCTCGAATTATTCCTTCCACCTCCCAATGACATCCCCAGTCGAGGTGAGCAGCTCCACACTTCCACCATAAACAGTATTTGTGGAGAACTGCTTCTCCCTCCTGAGGCGTCGAATGATGGTCCAGAACCTTTTCAAGGCCAACCGATAGGAGTTCCACGGGTCAAAAAGACCCTATAGGCCTCCTTCTTCAGCTGGACAGCCCCCCTCACCGCAGGTGTCCACCACCGGGTTCGGGGGTTACGGCCATGACAGGCACCGATGACCTTCTGGCCACAGCTATGGCTGCCACCTCAATAATGGAGGCACGAAACATGGCCCATTCGGATTCCATGTCCCCTGCCTCCTTTGGGATGTGATCGTAGCTCTGCCAGAGGTGGGAGTTAAAGGCCCTTCTGACAGGAGACTCTGCCAAACGTTCCCAGGAGACCCTAACATGCGGCCACACATCCAAAGACATGACTACAAAGTCAATCATCGAACTGCTGCCTAGGGTGTCCTGGTGCCAAGTGCACTTATGGACACCCTTATGTTCAAACATGGTGTTCGTGATGGACAAACCGTGACGAGCAGGTCACATTGCCATTGCCCACATGGGCATTAAAGTCTCCCAGGACAACGAGGGAGTCCCCAGGGAAGTGATCTTTAACACACCCCCTAAAGACTCCAAAAAGGGTGGGTACTCTGAACTGTCATTAGGTGCATAAACGCAAACCACAGTCAGGACCCATCCCCCCACCGGGAGGCGGAGGGAATGTACCCTTTCGTCAACCGGGAAGAACCCCAACATGTGGGCACTGAGACGGGGGGCAACAAGGATGCCCACACCGGCTCGCCGCCTCTCCCCACGAGCAACTCCAGAATGGAATAAGGTCCGGCCCCTCTTGGGATGGCTGGTTCCAGAGCCCAAGCTATGCGTCGAGGTGAGTCCAACTATATCTAGTCGGTATCTCTGAACCTCGTGGACCAGCTCAGGCTCCTTCCCCGCCAGAGAGTTGACATTCCATTTTCCAAGAGCTAGCTTCAGTAGTCGAGGATCGGTCTGACAGAACCCATGCCTTCAGCTGCCATCCAACTCACAATGCACCCAACCCCTATAGCCCCTCCCACAGGTGGTGGGTCCGTGGGAGGACGGACCCGGCCGGGCTCCATGGACAGAAGCCCGACCACCGGGACCTCGGTAACCCACGTCCAGGCAAGGGAAATTGAACACTTAATGTTCTATCCATAAGGGTCTTCTGAACCATGCTTAGTCTGGACCTTCACCTAGGACCTGTTTACCTTGAGTGACCCTACCAGGGGCATAATACCCTCGACAACATAGCTCCTAGGATCATTAGGACATGAAAACCCCTCCACCACGATAAGGTGGCAATTCAAGGAGGGGAAATTTAAAATAAAGTTATGTTTTGTAATTCCTTTCAAGTCAAAAAATTAATTTGTAAATGAGTGGACTATCACAAGCACTCACTCACTCATTTGCCAAACCACTTCATCCTACAAGGGTTGCGGGGGAAAATGGTGTTTATATCAGTCAGTGGGCGAAGACGGGGTTCACCCTAAACAGCCCTCCAAACCAGTGTACAGTCAACACACACTCAACCATTCACATTCACACTCACCCCAGGGGTAATTTGAACCAGCCAATTACCCTAATATACGTGTCTTTGGACTGTGGGAGGAAACCGGAGTACTTGGAGGAAACCCACACAAGCACTGGGAGAGCCTGGGACTCGAACCCCAATCCTTTTTGCTGGGAGGTGGACATACTAACCTTTGGGAAAGACAGTCCCCTGCATCAATGTCACAACTGGTCACAATATGTTAACCCAATGGTTCCAAGTCTCACTGGAGCTGTGGCAAAAGATTACAGTAAATGTTACTAGATCACAAGGAGATAAATTAACATTTTGACTTTACCATTCTACTCCCATTCCCACATGACACTGTCATAGCATAATGGTAATAAATAAACTGTTTATGACAGGGAAGATGAGAAGGTTGACCATGTCATAAGCAAATTATTAAACACTGACATGCTTTCTTCACCATAAAACGGCTCTGAGTTGCTCATGAACAAACCACATCTTAGGCATATTATGCTCATGTAAGCAGAATTGGAGACATTTAGGTATTAACAATTTGGACTCACTTTGCCCAATACCTAGACCTCAACCCACTGACTTTACTCACTCATAAACATTTATATGACCAATATGAGTTGAGAAACCCAACCTTGAGCTGGCATCCCTCTTTATCTACGTATTTATGGCTTCTTCTCATTCGCACAAAATTACACTGAGTGACTGGCAGCAATACATTTCATAGCCCTAAAGTGAGCAATATATTCTTCATCACATAACGAAGTACCTTTTGAGATTTAAAAAAATGGATCCTAATTTAAAATTATTATATCATTATTGCAGTGGGCTCTCTATAATTTGTGTTTTGCTAAATGTCTCAGTTGTGTTAATGGATAATATTTACACATAAATAAGACTCCATCATCAGTACATAGTCAAGGCCCGATCTCGTTTAAGTGATTCTTTCATGACTGCCCGTGATTTTTGTGTTGGCAACTGTCTCCGACTGTCTCAGACCAACTGCAACTGTGTATGTGATGCCCTAAATGACTCAAATAAAATAATACTCAGATGAAAATCTCTGATGGACGGCAACTAGGTCTGAGACTGCAACTAAGTCTATCTACAAATACTAACTTGCAACTAAGACTATCTGCGACTATCAGTGATCGACCATAATGGTCTCAGACTATCAGCAATGTAAACAGGGATAGTTGGCACTGGTCACCGATTAGTCGATTATCGTGTATAATCTTCCAACATTTGGAAACTGGTTTCAAAAAATGGGACGATTGTAAACAACGGGTGGATTCCTAGCTGGCATTCACTGACAGTTTGCAATATGGTTGACGATATCAGTCGTAGACCCCATTCTCGCTTCGTAGACCCCATTGCTCTCTTCCGACCTAAAAATTGATTGAACCGTGGCCACTATCGGGCCTTAACGCACAAATGAAATCGGGGCTTCATGGTCCTGTAGTAAGGCATAAAGCATAACAGGAGGTGCTGTTATAGAAGAATTAGCAATTGGGTGTTGTACTGTGGGTGGCTTTGTGGTTAGCATGTCCACCTCAAAGCAAGAAGCAAGATCCTGGGCTTGGGCATTTGCGTGTTCTCACCGTGCTTTATGGGTTTTTTCTGTGTACTTCGGTTTCCTCCCACAGTCCAAAGACCCCTCTGTGTGAATGTAAGTGTAAATGGTTGTGTGCATTGGCACTGTGGTGGCACTGTGGGCTGGCAAGTTGTTCAGGGTGTACCGCGCCTTCGCCCAGAGTCAGCTGAGATAGGCTCTAGCCTTTCCATGACCTTAGTAGAATTAAACAGTGGAATGAATAAATGAATAAACAAAGCACAGAGCAATCGCATTCCATCACATCTCTAGCGTCTTTCTTTTCCCAAAGCAAAAAATCTATTGCTGAATCTGTTCATAAACAAAGATTTATACATTCTTTTGGAGTTATATGTTCATTTCATTGTACAAAACAAGACCAAAAATTCATGGTTATTACACATTACAACACATATTTTACAGGTTAAGTAACATTACTCTGTCTAGTGATCACACACACACACACACACACACACACAGATAAAAAGGAAATCTATTTTTGATATATGTCCCTGCAGGTTTACCTGGAGAGACGCTTGCAGATAAAGAACACATACAAATGTCTGTGTGGTGAATTCAAGTGTAGCTGCGTTGCAGCCAGACTGACTCACTTATCTGCTTAACCGCTTAATCCTACTGGGGAGGCTGGAGCCTATCTTAGCCAACACTGTGCAAAGGCAGAATACATCCTGATCAACTCACCAGACCATTACAGGGCCAAAACACATACAACCACCCACACTCACATCTAGAGGCAATTTGGAACAGTCAGTTACCCTAATGTGCATGTATTTAGACTGTGGGAGGAAACCTGAGTACACAAAAGAAACCCACACAAGCATGGAGAGAACACGCAAACTCCACACAGATACGCCCTCGCTGAGCCTGGGACTTGAACCCAGGACCTTCTTGCTGTGAGGCAGACACGCTACCCACTAAAGCCCATTTTAAACTTCTTTTATCTTGTGACTGTTCTTGAAGACTTCGATAAAGATTAAACCTTATAAACATAAGGTAACAATAACAATACAACACACTACTGATACCATTCTTTTGTTTAAAATTGACATTGGATTTTATGAGTGTATTGTTTTCAGTTTTATTTTAATTTGATTGGGTATTGTACGGTATTAGTGATCTTTGTGTGAAAGTTTAACTCACTCACTCACACTTATTTTTTCAAAACACTTAACACTTTTAGGGGTAGAGGAAGCTGGAGCCTATCTTAGCCGACTCTGGGTGAGGGTGGGGTGCATTCTCACCAGACCACTCCAGGGCCAGCACACAAACAACCATTCACACTCACTCTCAGACTTAGGGACAATTTGGAACAGCCAATTAGCTTAATGTGCATGTCTTTGGACTGTGGGAGGAAACTAAGGTTCCCAGAGGAAACCCATGCAAGCACGAGGAGAGCATGCAAACGTCATACAGAAACATCCTCGCAAAGCCCGGAACTCGAACCAAGGACCTTCTTGCTGTGAGGCAGGTGTGCTGTCCACCGTGCCACCCTACACCAAAGTCAACATCAGTATATCTGGAGCTGGAGCAGGGGACTAAACTAATGTCTTCTACGGACTTTGCAACTTCAATCGATCTTAAAGATCATTGCAAATCACACTGCGTCACATGGATGTAATAAATTTTGGCATGACAATTATGTAGACTGGATGATGTTAGTACTGACGAACCAACGTCATGTGTTAGTGGTGAAAGTCATCAGCATTCATTTGTCATTCATTCATTTGCTGAGCCGCCGCTTAATCCTATTAGTGGTTAGCACGTCTACCTCACAGAAAAAAAGGTCCTTGGTTTGAATCCCAGGTTCGACGATGGCTTTTCTGTGTGGAGTTTGCGTGTTTTCCCCGGGCTTGCGTGGGTTCCCTTCGGGTACTCCTGATTCCTCCAACAATATAAAAAAACATGCACATTAGGCTAGTTGGCTATTCCAAATTGCCCCATGTGTATGTGTGAATAGTTGTGTGTGTGTTGCCTATTACTGGCGAGCTGCTCAGGGTGTACCCTGCCTTTGCCCAGTGTCAGCTGAGATAGGCTCCAGCCTCTCTACGACCTTAAATGGATTAATTGGTTTGGCGAATGAGTGAGTGAGTGAGTGAGAGTTCTTAGATAAGAGCGACATAGTAGCATAGTGGTTAGCATGTCCACCTCAGAGTAAGAAGGTCCAGAGTTCGAGTCCCAGCCTTGGGCATTTCTGTGTGGAGTTTGTATGTTCTCCTCGTGCTTGTGTGGTCTCTTCTGGTACTCAGGATTCCTCACACAGTCCAAAGACATGCGCATTCGCTGCTCTATTTTGCCCTAAGTTGTGTGTCTGTTGATCCTGTGACTCTCTGGCAAGCTTTTCACAGTGTGAGAACATAATATATACACCAATCTTCCCAAAGACACCGTGGCATTGTTTGTATTATCAGTTTTTGTGATCTACAGTTTATCCACAGCATTGTTACAATACTTGTCATGGAAATATGAGACACTTGAAAGCTACTTTTTTTTTGTTTCCACAAACCTCATTTTAAAACAAGAGGGTGTGGCTGTGACCTCCGGTCAATGTGCAGAGCAAAATATGCTGTTTATCTTTTGTGTTGTTAGGACAGAGCAATCTCCTCCACCAATGTATCGTGAAGTTGTTGTGGGGGGAAAAATCTGGTTTTGTTCTCAGCTTGCTGGGATTTTGTTGTGAGCAATGAGAAAATTAAGGGTAAGCATTGCATCAACTGCTGCCCCTCTCTGACGTGTAATTAAGAGCCTACACTTACTGGGAAAAAACAAACAAACAAAAAAGTCCCCAATCATCCTGTTTTTGGACTTCAACTTCCTGGATGTGCCTGAGTCAGCCCGCCTAGGAGGTGTGGAGGTCGATAGGAGGACAAGCCTCTTCCTGAGTCACGTAACCACACCGATGTGAAGCAGGCACTTTGCCCACAGCACAGGAATCTCAGGGGAAATATAAGAGCTACGTGTGATGGCAGTGGTGGTGGTGATATAAGTGGGACAAGAGGGGCATGGAAACTAGAGGAGAGGTCATGTAGTTCACATCCCCTTCCCCTGCTTGGCAGTCCAGTCTGTTCTGTGTGTAGCTATAGAGGGGGCCGTGGAAATGTGAGCAGCTCTATTCCTGGTAGGGTTAAGTATAGTCTAGCATGCTGCTTGTGGTTCAGTGGCAGTGGAAAGTGTCAGTTGGAGTTAGTTGCAGCAGCCGTCGTGATGACACGTTGTTATACCGATACTCCCACACTCCAGCCTTCTCCTGTGGGTGTGTATATGGGTAAAAGGGCAAGGTAATTTGTTTTGTTGAAGGCTAAACGTCAGCAGGTCAAGTCCCACTGTGTGAGGCGCACTTAGGTAGGCGTATGCTAAAACCTGCATGGTTTTAAAAGGTATCAATACAATACACAAGTCCGAGGAGAGTTTCGTTGAGTGAGGTTTGTTTACTTTTTGGTGACTTGCTACTTTTAAATGAATCATACACAGAACTGAGCCAATCATTTAACTTCAAACTGTTAAACAACTTTAGATTCATGTTTTAGGGCGAGGCTCTGTTTACCCATAGCAGCCTTATTAGTGAAGAATGTTCAACTCTAGGCTAAATTTAGATTTTAGCACATTTATGTTTGCAAAATTTCTAAAAGTCCCTAAATGCATAAAAGGGGAGAGGATGGATTTTAAATGTTTGTTTCCCACTTGATAAATATAACTTTGTCAGTGATGATGCGACACGTAAAGTGTTATAAATCCACGATTATGAAAATCATTGTGTTTGTGTGTGTGTGGGTGGGGTGGGGTGGGGGGGTTGTTTAGAAACCTAGCAGTGGTCTTGTGCTTTGTTTTATATTAGACTTGTACATGACCATCAGTCGTGTTCTTATTGTGCATGACACAAGACCTTGTTTTTTTCACTTAGCCTTGACTACAGAGATTATGAGTCATAAAAATCACCTGCTGATGTAATAATGGCATTATCTCTGAAAGCTACAATTTACATAAAGCCATTAACAAATCACTTTAGGTAAACACCTTAGTAACATGCACATGACTGCAGAAGAAAACATACCCTCATGCAACACTCACTCACTCACTCACTCACTCACTATTTTGCCAAATCACTTAATCCCACTAGAGTCGCAGGGAGGTTGGAGTCTATCTCAGCCGACTCTGGGCGAAAGATGAGTACACTCGGAACAGCTTGCCAGTCCATCACAGGGCAACACATACACAGCCTTTACAGACACACACCCATCTTTGAACAGCATGAACAGCAAAAGTCTTGTTCTAATTATGTTTTAATGTGTTTGAAGCGTCATTTCAAGAACGTGCATTCAGATCCTTTTGGATTTCTCAGGAACAGGGCTGCATAAGGACATCAGTCACTGAAATTACAGCTTTTTTCAATCTCAATCCCAACACATTTATTTCAGTGATATTTTTCTTTACTTAATTATTGCAGAAATTTATAAACCCATTCAAATTTAATTAAATAATAAACAGTTAGCATCCATGCTTTGATAGCATTACATATGTGCCACATCAATTTTTATTTATAATGATAATCACTTCCCTTATGACATGTGCACCGGATCCCCTCTGTCATGCACCAACCATGCTAATAAACAAATGTTGAATTGTGGTTTTCATGTTAGTGTTTTTTCTCCATTTATCTCCCCTGATTTGAGTCATATTCAATTCCCAGCTGTCAGTCACTGCCTCCATATCACATATGACTACCACCAACCAGGGAAGGACATAAGCATGCACATGCCCCCTCCATGACACATGAAGGAGCTCACAGATGCCCATGATTGTTGATCGCCGTAAGCGACTGGAAGGTGAGCGTATGCCATTCCTCCCTTCTGTGAGAGCTCAGTCAGTTAGTTCCCATAAACTCCCAGTCGTGGATTGCGGCACCAACCTGGATTCATACCTGTGATCTTCTGTGGGAGATGTATCCTGTGATGCAAAAGATGCTTAAGAATGGACAAATTATTGGCGTTCTCAGACCAGCCAAGAGACATAGTCCCTCCAGCGTGGTCTGGGTTGAACCCGGTGTCTCTTCCCAGTTGGACATGCCCGAAACACCACACCGGGTAGGCGTTCGGAAGGCATTCTAATCAGATACCCAAGCCACCTCGCGCTCCTTTCAATGCGGAAGAGCAGTGGTTCTACTCTGCGCTCCTCCTGGATGACCGAGCTTCTGTGTTTAATAGTTAACATAAAAGTATTTTGACTTGCATAATGCAACAAGACTCAACAGCTGTGTGGCCATAAACCACATATTACTGAGGTTAACTAGAAAGGCTTCGATTTGCAGAGAATAAATGTTGCGACACTTCAAAAGCTTGAGGTTGCCAAGGTAGTTAAAAAGCTCCTCGGGGATGGATGGGATTCTCCCTGGGATCCTGAAGGCCCTGGATGTTGTGGTGCTTTGTGTATTTTGGTCGAAAAGCCTCTTCAATGTCGCATGGCAATGATCTACGAGATCACCCATGAAGACCAGGATGACCACTGCTCAGCCCCTCTGGGAAAGTTTGCTCCTGGTTGGGAGTGGAGCCTCCAGCCAAATGTCGAAATCTGATTCAGAAGGAGCAGTGTGGCTTTCATCCTGGTTGTAGAACAGTGTACAAGTTCTTTACCCTTGCAGAGATATTGAGGGGGTCATGAGAGTTTAGGTGTCCAGTCCACATATGATTTTTTCTTAGAGAATGCCTACAACTGTGTCCCCAGGAATTCTATGGAGCTGCTAAGGAAACACGGGGCTACGGTTGCGAGCTATCTGGTCCCTGTATAACCAAAACCAGAGCTGCGTCTGCATCCTCATCACAAAGTTGAACTTGTTTCCAGTGCAAGTTGTACTCCACCAGGTATGCCCCTTGTCACTGACCCAGTTTGTGGTATTGATGGACAGGGTTTCAGGACATAGTCATGAAGAGAAGGGGGTGTCCTGTTTGGGAACCTCAGGATGGCATCTCTGCTTTTTGTGGATTATGTGGTCCTGTTGGCTTCTTCAGAATGTGACCTTCAACATGCACTGTAGTGGTTTGCAGCTGAGTGTGAAGCCACCAGGATGAGAGTCAGCTTCTCCAAATCTGAGGCCATGGTTCTCAACCACAAAAAGGTGGTTTGCTCCCTCCAAATCAGGGACGAAGGTTTGCCTCAAGTAGAGGAGTTCAAGTAATTTGGGACTTCTTCATGAACAATGGTAAAATGGAGCAGGACACAGACAAACGAACCACTGCTGCGTCAGCAGAAATGAGGGTGCTCCACCAATCTGTTTTGGTGAAGAGGGAGCTGAACTAAAAGGCAAAGCCTTTTACCAGGCCATCTACATCCCAACCCTCACCTATGGTCATGAGATTTGGGTAGTGACCGAAAGAAGCAGCTAGAATGCATTTCCTTTAAAAGGAGTCAGTTAAGGTGGTTCGGGCATCTGATTAGGATGTGTCCTGGTTGCCTCCCTTTAGAGGTTTACAAGGCACATCCTATTGGAAGGAGTTCCCGGGGGAAACCCAGAACTCAGTGAAGAGATTATATATCCCGTCTGGCCTGGGATCCCCCTGGAGGAGCTGCAGGGGAGAGGGATGTTGCTTCCTTAACCCGACCTCAGAGAAGCAGAAGAAAATGAAAGCAAGTATGGATGGATGAATGGACGATGGATGAATGGATGGATGGATGTAATGAAACATTAGAGTGTACAGTTTTTTGGGCAGGCAGTGAATAGAGGAGAGAGACAGAGAGAGCCCTAATCCTCCCGATGTTCACCTACAATGACACATCTCCACTGGGCATGTTATGGCAAGTTAAGCAAACTCCAATCACCATCTGTTTGTAAAGCTGCATGATTAACGTCACAGACTTCACACACACATTCACCAAAAAGAGTTAGTATATCTTTTTACATCCTGTTAGAAGATATAGAAGATATTAGAAGATATTTGCTAAACCTTCAGATTAAATTAATTATTTAGTGCACATGCCAGAAGTAAATCTGCATGTTTATGAATAGTTATCATTTCAAATGCTTTCAACGTTGTTCAATTAATTGTCTCTTAGGCTCTTTTATTAATATACAACTTTATTTATAATGTATTTCTTGAACCAAAACACTATGGAGTGTAACAATACTCATGAAAGCTAAGAATTAATTAACATGATGCAGGCCATAACACTGCCTGAACAGGTCTGTCTGAGTCACTGACTCATCTCTATGTTCAAATGCACATCTGCCAAAGTCACTCAGGACATCCAAACAAAAGTAAGAGAACACACCTAAACCATGGTCAAGGAGTCCTTCCATAAACTGAGAGGAGTATTAAAGACGATTCACTCATCTTATTTTATTTACTAATTTTTTTTTTTCTTTTTTGAACTGACAAGATTCAATTATCTTTTAAACTGTGTATCTGTGATTTACATTTACATTTACATTTACATTTACCGCCTTGCAGCCAGAAGGTCCTGGTTTTGATTCCTGGGTTCGAGGGCCCAAAGACGATGCAAATTAGGCTAACTGGCGGTTCCAAATTGCCTCCAGATGTGAATGTGATTGTGAATGGTTGTGTGTGACGGTCTGGCGATCTGTTCAGGGTGTACTCTGCCTTCGCCCAGTGTTGGCTGAGATAGGCTCCAGCCTCCCTGTGACCCTAGAAGGATTATGTGGTTTGGTGAGTGAGTGAGTAGTACAAATTAAACAGGAATGGTGCGTTCTGATCCACTGATGGTCCTCTCTCTTGGGTTTAAAAATGTTTTTTTTAAATAATATAATAAAAAAATTATTCATTCATCCATTCATCCATTTTCTGAACCGCTTAATCCTAATTAGGGTCGCGGGGAGGCTGGTGCCCATCTCAGCCGACTCTGTGCGAGGGCAGAGTACACCCTGGACAGCTTGCCAGGCCACCACAGGGCAGAAACACGCTGACGGCAATGCAGCCTACTCTTGACGAAAATCAGCAATGGTTATTTACATGCCTCTCACCACAGACAGTGAGAGACATGGCCGTAAAAAAATTATTATTATTATAACCATTCCTGGGACCATATCAGGATTAAGCAGCTTGGCAAATGAGTGAGCAAGTGACTTACATTTATATTTATGGAATTTGGCAACTCAACTTATCCAGAGAGACTTACATTTTGTATCTCTCTCTCTTTTTTTTCACAACTGTACCCCCTGAGGGATAAGGGCCTTTTTCAAGTGCCTAACAGTGGCAGCTTAGGTCGTACTGCGGCTTGAACCTTCAACATTTTGATCAGTAACCCAGTGCCTTAACCAGTGACCTCACTACCTGTGTTGATTTTCGATAATAAAATGAAAAATGGAATGAAAATTTAAAAAGTCGCATAGAATCAAAAATAGACTGCCCAAATGAAGACAGACTGTGAATGCAAAGATATTTCTGATGTGGCTTCTCACCCTATTTCTAAAGCTGAACCCAGACACCCTTTGAAGGAAACTTATTTTAAGTACTTTTAGAAAGGATCTCTTCATTAATTCATTTATTCATTTGCAGAACCACTTCTGGGTCTTGCAAATTAATGAGTCCTACCTGGGGCGAGGTAAGCTAGAGCCTATCTCAGCCAACTCTGGGCTAAAGGTACACCATGAATAATTTGCCAGTCTATTGCAGTGCCAACACACAACCATTCACACTCACAACCAATTAGCCTAATGTGCATGTCTTTGGACAGTGAAAGGAAACCAGAATACCTGGAGGAAACCCATGCAAGCACAGGGAAAACATGCAAACTCCACACAGAAACGCCTTCAGCAAGCAACAAATAAAATAGTTATTAAGGATAAACATAAAAAATAAGCCAAAAAGATATAAAATATGTCTTAATTAAAGCCTTAATAAAATATATTAAACTTACACAGGCACAGTGGCATAGACATGCGCATTAGACTAATTGGCTGTTTCAAATTGCGCCTGTGGTGTACCCCACCTTTGCCTAGTGTTGGTATTGCCTCCTGCTTCCCCAGTGACCCTGGCAGATAAGTGGCATAGCCAATGGATGGATGAATACTCCTCACTTTAGTATCAAAGACTATTTTGTATAGATGCGTGAGATAATGATATCAATTAAAGCTGGGCAACCTGAGCTGGCACTGTGGGCCCATACCCGACAATCCAACCAGGTACTGGGGCAGTGGTGGCTTAGTGGTTAAGGCGATGGGTTACTGATCCAAAGGTCAGGGATTCAATCCCCGCTTTCACCACTGTTGGGTCCTTGAGCAAGGCCCTTAACCCTCAATTGCGTTATACAACCCTCAGTTGTATAAAAAATGATAATTGTAAGTCGCTCTGAGTAAGGCCAAATGCTGTAAATGTAGGTACAACCAGATGTTCAGGTATTATCTACAGTATTTAAAAAATGCAGCCAGTGGTAAACTGCTTTGGCCTCTGATTTTGGGTCAAACCAATTATTTCCACTATTCACACTACTGAATATAATATCGTACCTGGAATTTACCTCCTGCAGCAGTAAAATTCTTCCTGTTGGATTACGGTACTTCGTCTTCATGAATATTTGCATGTTCACACGCTCTGTGTGGGGATTTAGGGTTCATCTACATTAATCACACACACACTTTCAATTTACAAAGACATTGTGATTTACCAATCTAAGAACACAGCTGCGAACAAATCCGAAGAACATGTCAGGAATCCGATGTAGACTTTTCATATAAATTTATGGTGGCGGCACGGTGGCGCAGTGCTTGGCACATCTGCCTCACAGCAAGAAGGCCTGGGTTCGATTCCCGGGCTTGGCCATTTCTTTGTGTTTTCATGTTCTCCTCATGCTTGTGTGGGTTTCCTCTGATCTCCTCCCACTGTCCAAAAACATGCACAGTAGGCTAACTGGCTGTTCCAAATAGCGCCTAGGTGTAAGTGTGAATGGTTGATGTATGTGTGTTGGCCCTGCAATGGCCTGGTGAGCTGTCCAGGGTGTACCCCGCCCTCGTCCAGAGTCAGCAGAGATGGGTGCCAGTCTCCCTGTGACCCTAATTAGGATTAAGTGGCTTAGAAAATAAATGCTGAATGATGAGAAAAAATTAGGAAGATATTGATGAATATGGCCCCTTGGTCTGTAGGTTCTATGTTCTTGCACTCTCCTGAGGATCTCTCTTTGAGTTTTACGATGATGGTTAATGCTTGCAGGGCATTTCTTTAAGGTCTATACAGATTCTCAATTGGATTTAGGTTTGGACTTTGGGCCGTTCTAACACATGAATATGCTTTGATCTAAACCAGGGGTCACCAACCTTTTTGAAACTGAGAGCTACTTCATGGGTACTGAGTCATACGAAGGGCTACCAGT
>JAQMYF010000023.1:28917960-28933297 GCA_030014195.1 Neosilurus mollespiculum | reverse complement strand
CAGGCCTGCGGGCGACTTATGTGGTCCTTGGGGGCGACCTGGTGCCCGCGGGCACTGTGTTGGTGACCCCTGATCTAAACCATTCCTTTGTAGCTCTGGCTGTATGCTTAGGGTCATTATCCTGCTGGAAGGTGAACCTTCGCCATAGTCCCAAGTGTTTTGCAGACTCGAACAGGTTTTCCTCCAAGTTTGCCCTGTATTTGGTTTAACTCATCTTCCCATCAACTCCAACCAGATTCCTGGTGCCTGCTAAAGAAAAGCATCCCCACAGCATGTTGCTGCCACCACCATGTTTCACAGTGGGAATGGTGTTATTTTTCGCCACACATAGCGTTTTTCATTTAGGCCAAAAAGTTCAATTTTGGTCTCATCTGAACAGAGCTACTTCTTCCACATATTTCCTCTTTCCCCTCATGGCTTGTGGCAAACTGCATAGGATGTGTACATGCAAAGGAGTGGAAATCAGCTCCACCAGACAATGCTTTATACCGCATTTTATATGTTTGTTATAAGCGACTTACACCTATCAAGAAATAACACAGAGTTCATAAGAAAAACAGCCGACATGTTAAAGTGTCTTAGCCACAAAGTCACATTCGTATTATTCCTCCTATTATCTATAAAATGCAACCGGACGCATTGGTTGTGATTTCTGCTCTTATCTGCTCTGTTGAGATTTCAGTGATATGCTAAAGCAGGAGGCAAAAAAGATACAAGATGTACTGTACGAGACCCAAGAGAAATCCATGGACAGTGAAACAGTACCAAAAAAACGAGTGAGAGGAGGAAGGGAGGTAGTAAACAGAAAGCAGATGGCTAACCACAGAGTGCCATGGCGTCCAGGCGTTGGCTGCCTGGTTCAAGTCTGACCAGATCCCTTCTCCTCTTATCTGCAGCCCACTGTGCATTTATAAACATAAGAAACTCCCCTCCTACACACACAACAACTCCCAGCTTTCTCAAGAGTCTTCTCATCTAATTATACACTCAAGGTTAAGTCTACAAGCCTATTCGAGTCCTGTTTAAGTGCACTCCAGTGCACGTGTGTCTACTGTATAGGTTTTAATAACGTGGTATGAGAAGTTACGGTAGTGTCATACACTATGCCTGAAAGCTCTTCTTCTTGACATGCTTATTATTTTACAATTCTAATTCAATTATAAATTGTAAATTATTAATTACAAATTTGGTAAAGAATTTCAACTTTTTCTACAAACCCTCCACATCCCCGATGAACAAGCCAGAAGCGTCGGGGGCAAGGAAAAACTCGAGGAAGAAACCTTGAGTGGAACCAGAAAAAAAGGGAAACCCATCCACATTTGGGTGAAACCAAATGAAAATACAAACCATGTAGCAGAAAATTCCCTATAGTTTGACATGAAGTCTAGCTGGTTATCTTATAACTGTATTGGGAATTGTAGTCCTAAATCATTTTAGTAAAAAGAGTTTATATTATTTCTCAATAAGTGAATTTCAAAACAAAACTGTAAATGTAAGCCTTAGTGTTTTCAAACACTCTGTGTGGCACTCTGGATAGCTGGAATGTATTTAAGTCACATGTTCATTATAAAGCTCAGTATAGCGTGTTGGAACACTGGGGGTATTTGAGGACACGGATATTCCAAGTCACTCCGTTTCCACGCCCACTTCCTGTCCTGCA
Organism: Neosilurus mollespiculum; assembly: GCA_030014195.1. Classification (NCBI taxonomy): domain Eukaryota; kingdom Metazoa; phylum Chordata; class Actinopteri; order Siluriformes; family Plotosidae; genus Neosilurus; species Neosilurus mollespiculum. The sequence continues at coordinate 28,931,637 of JAQMYF010000023.1, read as the reverse complement.
GACAGATGGGCCATTGGATCACAGACCCTGTTGCCAGGATGACTGCTTTGGTTGCAGCCAATAGAAAACCACGCGACACATGGCAAATAACAACAGCCAAGTCAAGCTGGCTTTTATTGCAACTAAAAGAAAATGTGCACATAATAACAGCAAAGAATATTAACACCCGTTTTTTATTTAGATTCATGTTGCCAGATGACCTTAACAACATATCTATGTATTTGATGCATGTATCTATGTTTGAAATCATGAAAACATGAAATCTATGTACAGATGTTGCTGTAAAGATCAAGAGGCAAATAGCACTGTAGAAGCTGCTAAAAGTACAAATCTACCCTGTGCATATATACATAATAGATTTATGGCATTGATTGAATATAAAAAGCATCTGTCATAACTGCAATGCACATTTTGTTTGCAGAACAATATAAAAAAATACCCCACCAAAATATAACAATAAATATATATATATAAGTACTTTGATACAAAAAATCCGCAGGTAAGTGAGATAGAAAACTGTTTTTAAAAAAAAACCCTGATGCTATACAATCTGTAGTTTAAAAGAGTAGGATGACTGAAAAAGACAATAATAAGGACAAAAATTTAAAAGCAAACAATGATCCATGGACACTGAATGAACTATTGATAATCTAAGCATAATACTATTGACTTGGAATTCTGTATCCAGAAACTCTTGCATGCCGTGTCTTGCATGGTAGTTCTGGTTTGTTAGTGATCTGTCATGCTCTTTTGGGAAAGTTTACTCTATTGGGGGGTGTTATTAGAGCAGGGAAAACACTTCAGATAAAATAAAAATAATAATAATATTAAATTCATTCATTTGCCGTATCGCTTAATCCTACTAGGGTCAGAGGGAGGCTGGAGCCTATCTTAGCCAACTCTCACCCTGAACAGTTCACCAGTTCATCGCCAGGCCAACACACACACACACACACACACACACACACACACACACACACACACACACACACACACACATAGGGGCAATTTGACAACCAATTAGCCTACTGTGCATAATCTTTTGCCTGTTGAGGTACCTGGAGGAAACCCCTGAAAAGTACAAGGCGACTCCAAATTCATTTCTTCATTCAATGATTCCTCATTTCCATTTTTGCAAGTTTACCAGCACCAAAAACAGTAGCAACAATTTGCAGGGAATCTCCATGGAATTCATGCTGCTGTTTGTTTTTCCATCAGGGAAATTCGGTAAAAACAAATAACAAAAACAAAAACAGAACAGCTTGTGTCATGTAAAACGAACCCAATTCACTTTAAGGACATGTGATCTGCTTTTAGCTGAAACTGTAATTCGTCCCCACACAGTTGTAATATATAGAAATCTAATATGCACTTATACACATGCATACACAAGCAACACTGGTGATACAGTACCTCATAGAGCTGCTCAGCACGGGGTTATGCTGTACACACTAAATACTGCTCAGTGTTTAAGTATAAATACAGAAACCAGTGAGAATGCCCTAAAATCCCTCAACACCAGCAACAATACCCCATTTATTGCATGCTTTCTGCTCTTGCCTTGAAAGGTCTCGATCTCCAGTGCTGCTGGTTTTAAAGCTTTGTAACACCGATTAAACATAATGAGCAAATCTAAATTTGGAGAAACTCGGCTCTTCCTCAGGTTCTCAAACCAAAAATATTAGCTTTCTTTTTCTTTTTACATTCCAAAAATACAACATATGGCTCAAAATGTCAGGATTTATATATCAAGGCATACCCCCCACCCCCCCACATTGCATGGTTCGGCATAGACATCACATATCACTATACATGCACACACAATTTGAGGAAATTAGGGGGAGAAAATCTTGGTCTTATCTACATGTAGGGAACCACAGATCAGAAGTGCATGGAAGGCCTGAGGTACCTCCAACGACATGGACACAGACATAGAGGCATGTAAACAAGTCCATATTAAGGCAGGAGGCCGTTCAAATCTCCGTGAGAGTGAGCTTCACCATTCCACCCATCTCCTCGATCTGGATCTGGAAGGTGTCCTCGTTGGAGTAATGCTTGATAATGTTATCGTCCATGTTGACCAGGATCCTGTCAAAATGACACAAGCTGTTGTTTAGCGACTCGGAGATGGCGTAATGCTCAAAAAAGGTCGTCGTGGGTTCGAGGAAATGTATTTATTTATTTATTTAATATATTATTATTATAAAGCACTTACCCTTTTTTGCACTTCTTGTAGACCTTCCCCACTTTCTCAAGAGGAACCACATACTTCTCTGAAATCTAAAAAAAAGGAAAGAAGCTTGTAGTTTTTTGTTTCATAAATATTCCATGATAAGTGATATACCATATAAGGTATCACTGTTCCTCATGAAGGAAAAGCTGAAAACATTTGGGTGAATAATGTGACCCCTCTGGAGTGATTTAATGGAACAGTTGTAAGCGGAAGCGAGTGAATGCGTCGCCAAGTCGTATCATAGGTCGCCTTATTTTAAAGGAGGCTTAGCGTAGCAAATTCATCACCCCTCCCTCCCTGCCCACCACCCGCCTGTCATTCTACTATCCACATTCCCACAGTCCTCACCATTGTAATGTGCATCTAGTGTCCTCATTTACGCACACGCACACATACACACGTGTGCATTCACACACACACACACACACACACACACACACAAACCAACAAATGGAAGCATGCTGTTCATCACAGTCCTGGCCTGTCTGCATGCTTTCCTGGCAAGCCCTTGTCTGTGACACCTACAGCCATCTGTGTGCCCTGTTACCTAGATTCCTTCTCCTAATAGTGGAAAACATTACACACACATTCCCTGTTTACTGGACTTTACACAAGCCATGCCAGGCACCTTTAATTATGTATTGGTCCGTTGTTGATTCAGGACCTTGTGGTTTGCAGAATTGTGCTATGATAGCACATATCTGTTAGATCTTGTTAACCATGAAGGCCATGACATCCATAGACCTCACCACTGGGCTCAACTTACAAATTCATTCATTCATTCATTTTCTGAATCGCTTAATCCTAATTAGGGTCGCAGAGAGGCTGGCGCCCATCTCAGCCGACCCTGGGTGAGGGCAGAGTACACCCTGAACAGGTCGCCAGGCCATCGCAGGGCAGAAACACGCTGACGGCTATGCAGCTACTCTTGACAAAAATCAGCAATGGTTCACACACGCACACACTAACATCATATTTCGATGTTAGTCTGATGTTTTAGCTGATTTTGTTCCGATATGTACCGATGTAATTTCAACACACAAAATATTGCGCTCTTCCCCAAAGATTTCCCCAAAATTTTACAATGTCCTCCGTAGTTCTTCGATGTGTACCAATGTTCTCTGATTTCCACCGATGTAACGTTGGAATGTGATCAGGGCAAATGGGGTCATGACTGGCATCGTATAAGACAGGTGATACAAATATACATGCAAATCACAAGAGAAAGGCGGTGAAATTAAACTCGGTGTTAACCTTTCCTGCTTTCCCTCTGGAGCCTAGTCGTTAAACGCAGAGAAGAATTATTTATTTATCTTCTCTGGGGTTGAAGTTAATTCAGCTCTTGAAGAAGCCGTACTACTCTTATAGTATCGGCCTCAGACACCTACCAGTAGACATATCTATCAGGAGCTCTGCCATTAGGCAGTGGCTAAATCTATATATTATGATAAATCGGTATGATAAAAAGTTTTCGCACAAGGATATTGTTTCCCAGTGTTATTTTTTAACAACAATTCCACATTTATTTTCCCAAGCATTCAGCATACATGGTACTTTTCTGGTCTGGGTGTATTAGGTACACAGAGAAAGTTAAAATGTAATTGTTAGGGCGACTCAGTGGTTTCAGAAAGCACTATACCATGGAGAACTCACCGCTTCCACCAGTCCTTTCAGTGTAGGCGTCTTCAGCATGAGGGCATCAAAGACCTCCTCACTCTCTTTCCGCACATACAGCAAAACTAGAAAGGTCAGAGAAATATGATCAATACAGATACAAATAAACACATGCACACGTCCTCTGGAATCCTAGAAACAGATCACAGTGGCCAAAGAAGATAAACAACAAAGCCATTTACCAGCAATGAAAAGTCAACATCATCTAATTTGCTACAGCCAAAGTGTCGTGTGGCCTGGGCATGGCATTTGATTCGCTCTGTGTGTCCTTGGCTTCGGTGACTTTGCACCTCACATACTGTTCCATCCAGTGAGGGATGCTGGGAGGTATGTTTACATGAGTGGAGTAGACGATCTCATGTGGGGAGTATTAGAGCAGGGAATTTCACAAAGTGTTGGTTTTGGCACGAGCTCAGTCCAAACACACAAATTCACCTGCACACCACGCCACAGCAACATGAATGCTAACTGTCCCTTCCAATGTAGGCCAGAGGTTACAGGAAACATAGGTACATGTTTGCTAATGTGTATTTGACATCCCACCACTGTTCAACACAAAGTGCAGAGGGGAAAAAAAAAAATCCCAAAAGTACACAAGAGTATAAGAAGGAAAAGTGGGTCTGGAGGACGAGACAGAGGTGGTTTTCGGTAATGAAGCACCTTGAAGCAACGTTCCACTGAGGGAGTACCATGGTGACAAAAGCAGTCTGTTATGAACAAACATAGTCCTTTCTGTCGCCACACCCCCTCTCATTGCACACCAATCCAAACAAGCACTGGTACAGAAAATTGGTGTAACGTAGACAACACAGAACTATAATACTACACACCTCTCTTTGGTTCGTCCACCCTGGCCAACTTATTAGGAGGCGATCCAAACTCATCTTCTGCATAGGGTAATCTTTTCATTCCTGAGCTGAAAGAGAAAGAAAGACTGGTTGAGTAGATGTGGGAGCTTCTTTGAAAATTGCATTAGCCATTGACCCAAAATAACCCTGACTCAGGGTATTTCCAGGATTTGGCTAAAGTTTGACTTTACCAGGGAGCAATAGAGAAAGAGTTTATTCATTCCTTCATTCATTCAGCTTCACTAACTGCTTTATCGTGGTCGGGTGCAGAGCCTATCCCATAAACCATGGGCATGAGGCAGGGACACATCCCAAGTTAGTTGCTAGTTCATCGCAGTACACCATGCACACACTAATTTAAACACTCATTCACACTGAGGGGATCGTAGCATAGCTAATCCAATGCTTTTGGGAGATAGGAGAAATATATATATTAGCAATATATCAAATGCAAACCTACCCATCTTCTGCATCCTCAGTAGAGAAGGGCTGAAAAAAAGGGAAAATTCCATTACTTTGAATTTTCAGTGCTGGGCAAAAGATTGTTAGTAGACATGACTTAACATTTAGTATATACTACACAGGAGCAGCACCATCTGAGTGGTTCGCTATATTGGGATAATTGTTTTAGTATATACTACATCAGCACAGAAGCACCCTAAAGCAAATTATTTTCAATTATTATTCAAAAGTTTTAATGGTAAGAACACTGTAAGAACTTTTTTTTGTATTTTCAAGAATTAAGTGGGGAGGCACAAAGGTGTAGTGCTTAGTACATCCCCCTGACAGCAAGAAAGTCCTGGGTTCGATTCCTGTGTGAAGTTTGCATGTTCTCTCTGTGCTTGCGTGGGTTTCCTCTGGGTACTCCAGTTTCCTCCCACAGTCCAAAAACATGTACAGTAGGCTGACTGGCAGTTCAGAATTGCCCCCAGGTGTGCGTGTGAATGGTTGTGTGTGTGTGTGTGTGTGTGTGTTGGTTCGGCGATGACCTAGCGAGCTGTATAGGGTGTACCCCACCTTCGCCCAGAGTAGACGGAGAAAATGAATAAAACAATGAATGGATGAGAAATAGGTGGGGTGGCCCAATGGTGTAGTGGGTAGCATGTCTGCCTCACAGCAAGAAGGTCCTGGGTTCAAGTCCCGGGCGAGTTTGCATGCTCTTCCCGTGCTTGTGTGGGTTTTCTCCCACAGTCCAAACATGAACATTAGACTAATAGGCTGTTCCAAATTGCCTGTAGGTGTGAATCTACACTGCTTAATTTCAGGTCATATTGTCCCCTCCCCTATCTTTGGTGTGTGTGCTTTATTAGCTTTGATATTACTGAACCCTCAGAAGGTTATGTGAGTTGGCTTTGGAGCTGCACCAACACTGTGTGCTAAAACAAATGTTTTTCTGTGTAATCCAGGACAGTAAACAATGAGAAGGTTTATTTTTGGATTTATACTGCTCTGGGGGTCAGCACGAAACCTGCCGGTTTGCAGCCAGTAAAAAGGTCAAAGGTTGTTTTCAGGCACTCTTCTCACCTGTGACTGAATAGAAAATCTTCAGCAATAGAGTTGAATAAAAATTTCATGGAAGATATGGAGAATGTCTCAGTTTTTAAACAAGATCCCTCCTCTATCATATCCTGCTAACACTATAGCAAAAATAGTTTATGTGTCTTATGTGTCATTTGATTTCTTAATGTACTAGAAAATGGCAACCTGTAAATAATAGGAACATTTTCGCAGATGGGTCCCGGACAAATTTTCCTTGCCATGTTTATCAGAGTCCAAATTGATAACAGCCAAAACTGTGCCATAAAGAGCTTGTTTCACTGAGAGAACACGCTGTTTTCACGTGTTAGCCAAGTACAGCTCTGAGGTCACCCTGACCTGAGTCCTGGTTTGTTATCTCTAGGATAGGTTGCAGGAAATTGTACTGGAAGTATGTGAAACACTTCAAGCAGTCTGTGTGTGTGTATGTGACAGAGAAAGAGAGAGAGAGAGAGAGAGAGAGAGAGACAGAAAGAAAGAGAAAGAGACAGAGATTCTTTGTGTGTGCGACTATTTATTTAACACTTACATGACTGTACTGTATTTTAATATAGTGATAATAAACATTCACTCACTTATTTTTCAAGCCACTAAATCCTTCTATCAGGGTCACAGGGAGGCTGAAGACTATCTCAGCTGGCACTGGGCAAAGGCGGGGTACACCCTGAACAGCTTGCCAGACCACAACACACATAACCACTTACACTCTCACTCACACTCACACCTAGGGGCAATATGGAGCAGATAGTTAGCCTAATGTGCATGTCTTTGGACTGTGGGAAGAAACTGGAGTCCCCAGAGGAAACCCACACAAACGCGGCGAGAACAAGCAAACTCCACACAAAAATACCCGAGTACAGGAATCGGACCCAGGACCTTCTTGCTGCGAGGCGGACATGCTACCCACTACACCACCATGGCACCCTGATAATGAACAGCTTCGAAGAATATTATAAAACAGGAGGGAAGCATGGAGACGTAGTGTTTAGTATGCTGTTCCAGAATGTTCCTAGGTGTGAGTGTAACTGTGAATGGCTGTGTGTGTGTTTGTGTGTGTGTGTGCGTTGACCCTGCAGCGGTCTGGCAATTTGTTCAGGGTGTACCCCACCTTCGCCTAGTGATGGCTGAGATAGACTCCAGTCTTCCTGCGACCCTAACAGAAGTAAGTGATTCAGCAAGTGAGTGAGTGAGTGGGTGGGTATCAAACAGGAAGTTTTACTCACATGGCGCTGAAAATTTGCAAAGTGGATGTCTGGGATGAAGAGGACGGGCTGAGTTTCCAGGTCTGACATCATCTTAAACACTGTGATATCAGTGCGCTTGTGCAGCAGAGACATTTTGGCATCGACGTCTGCAAAATAATAGACAAAAAAAATCACAAATCATTTCACAAACATTTATAACTGAACACACACACACACACACATATATATATATATATATATATTTTTTTTTTCCCTCATCAGAAAACAGGTAGTCATGAAGTCATGCATTCCACACTCACAGGGAGCCAGGCTGGGGTTAACATCAGGACATTTGCCCTTTCTGCGTGACTGTTTGCGCTCCTCATCGCGTATCTTCCTTTCTGCACCCTTGTCGCAGAACACCTTGATCTGGCAGTAGGCACGGTGAATAGGCTTGTTGCTACGGTTGTTGTAGCTGTATGTGTCAATCTGCAGGTTCAGCGGGAGACCCTTCACACCCTTCTGAGAGGAAAAGTCTGTGCTCAGGCAGTTCACCGAGATGAAGATCTAAAGAAGGTGGAGAAGGATGCCATGAAAAAAATTTCACCGGCTGATGGTACAGAGTACACAGGACTCCTGTGGTGATCATGATGTCTCAGGGTCATCGTGGGGGTGTATTCTTCACAGTGGACTACTCACTGTACACTTGTAAACCCCAAATATAATGCAGGTCATCATTTATTCAGTCACTAATGTTTATCATGTTATCTATTTGTTTAAATGTTGTACACAGGATGCTTTAACAACATTCTCTGATTATTTATAGCTGTTTCAGAAGTGACGTGGGTTCAGAAGCAATAAGTTGATGAATGTCTCCCCCTTTGGGCACAGATGAAATAACACTGCCTAACACTGCAGAAACGTTTCCTATAGTTTTACACTCACTCTCTCACTCACTCGATTGCCCAACTGCTTAATCCTACTAAGGTCGTGGAAAGGCTGAAGCCTAAATCAGCAGACACTGGGGAAAGGTGGGGTACACCCTGAGCAGCGCTTCAGATCAGCGCAGGGACAACACACACACAACCATTAACATCTACAGGCAATTTGTAACAGACAATTAATCTAATGCTTTTGGACTGTGAGAGGAAACCAGAGTACCCAGAGGAAACCCCCACAAACACGGGGAGAACATGCAAACTCCACACAGAATCTCTCGAGCCCAGGACTCAAACCCAGGACCTTCTTGCTGTGAGGCAGACGTGCTAATCACTTCTCCACCGTGCCACCCTATAGTTTTATGATGCAATATATTTACAGTTTTATCTAAAATGCCTTTTTCAGACAGACAGATAGGCCTTAATAATAATAATAATAATAATAAAATTAGTTACTTATCTAATATTCATTCTAATGTGGCCAACAATTAATATGACATGGTTATTAATTATTTAAATTCTTAATATAGTCGGAAAAAACTGTATAAAAACTTTAAAACAGAGTATAAACGAAATAAAGAAAAAAATTCTCAACAGGTGCCTTGAAGTCACTGCGTGTTATTGTATCATATGCACTTTCATAAATGTCCACTAGAGGGCACTATACGTGTATTTATCCTCATCATCAAGTCTACCAAAACGCTCTCATCTCCCACTCACTCAGGGTCACGGAGAGGCTGGAGCCTCAGTCAACACTGGGTGAAGGTGGGGTACACCCTGAACAGACCATCGCAGGGAAGCATACACAGACACAACCAATCACACAAACATTCACACTCACACCAAGGGGCAATTTGTAACCCATTAGTCTAATGGCATTTTTTTGTAAATGCGGAGGAAACTGGCGTACCCACAGGAAACCCACGCTTTTTAATAACATATTATTATTAATTACTATGGACAGTGATGTCATAATTAATGTTTTTTTCATAGTTAAGATTTAAATAACAGGTAAAAAGAACTGCAAAGTGAATGGTTAAGGCTCTGGGTTATTGATCCAGAGGTTAGAGATTCAAGTCCCAGAACCACCAAGCTTCCACTCTTGGGCCATTAAGCAAGGTCCTTAACCCTCAGCTGCATAGGCTTTTCACCTATTTTGTTACATTACAGCCTGTAATTTAAACGTTTTTTTTAATGTAAATTTTATGTTATGGATCAGCACAAAGTTGGTGAAGTGAAATGAGAAAATATAAATATAAAAAAGAATTTTTAAAAATAAAAGTCTGAAAATTGGCATTTGCATATGTATTCACCCCCTTTGCTATGAAGCCCCTCAAAAGTTCTGGTGCAACCAATTACCTTCAGAAGTCACATAATTAGTGAAATGAAGTTCAACTGTGTGCAATCTGTCACATGATGTCAGTATAAACACACCTTTTTTGAAAGGCCCCAGAGGCTGCAACACCACTAAGCAAGAGGCATCACACCATGAAGACCAAGGAGCTCTCCAAACAAGTCAGGGACAAAGTTGTTGAGAAGTACAAGTCAGGGTTGGGTTATAAAAAAAACTAAATCTTTGATGATCCCCCGGAGCACCATCCAATCCATCATTTTCAAATGGTAACAACATGGTACCACAACAAGCCTGCCAAGAGAGGGCCATCTACCAAAACTCACAGACCGGGCAAGGAGGGCATTAATCAGAGAGGCATATGGCGTAAAAAGCCATATACTCTATAGAGCAGGGCTTTATGGAAGAGTGGCCAGAAAAAAAAAAAATTACTTAGTGTTAAAAATAAGAAGACACGTTTTTAGTTTGCCAAAAGGCATGTGGGCGACTCCCCAGTTGTATGGAGGAAGGTGCTCTGGTCAGATGAGACTAAAATGTAACTTTTCGGCCACCAAGGAAAACACTTTGTCTGGCGCAAACCCAGCACATCCCATCACCTCAAGAACACCATCCCCACAGTGAAACATGGTGGTGGCAGCATCCTGCTGTGGGGATGTTTTTCAGCAGCAGGGACTGGGAAACTGATCCGAGTTGAGGGAAAGATGGATGGTGCTAAATACAGGGAAATTCTTGAGCAAAACCTGTTTCAGTCTGCCTGAGACTGGGAAGGAAGTTCAACTTCCAGCAGGCCAGTGACCCAAAGCATACTGCTAAAGCAACACTCAAGTGGTTTAAGGGGAAACATTTAAATGTGTTGGAATGGCCTAGTCAAAGCCCAGACCTCAATACAATTGAGAATCTGTGGTCAGACTTGAAGGTTGCTGTTCACAAGTGGAAACCATCCAACATGAAGGAGCTGGAGCAGTTTTGCCTTGAGGAATGGGCAAACATCCCAGTGCAAGATGTGGCAAGCTCACAGAGAATTATACAAAGCGACTTGCAGCTGTAATTGATGCAAAAGGTGGCTCTATAAAGTACTGACTTTAGGGGGGTGAATATTTATGCATGCCGAAGTTTTGTGTTATTTTGTCCTATTTGTTGTTTGCTTCAGAATAAAAGAAAAATCACATCTGCAAAGTTTTAGGCATGTTCTGTACATGAAATGATGCAAACCTTCAAACAATCCTTTTTAATTCCAGGTTGTGAGGCAATAAAACATGAAAAATGCCAAGGGGGGTAAATACTTTTGCAAGGCACTGTATATTGAGGTATAACAATGGCTAAAAAACAAAAACACTGAAAATACCAATTTTTCAGAAAAATTTTCTTTTTTTGGACTTTTGCATAGCATGAATGAACTTCACATCATATGGAATGGTTTAGCGAGTGAAGAAATTAAAAATATGTGAACACTATAACTGAAAGGTTAAATGCTGTAATAAAAGTAAAGGGTGGCCACAATAAATGTTGACTTTTTACCTCAATAAAGAGACTGTTATTTTTGTTATTTATATATTGTTGTTTGTTTACTTATTCTCATCAATATGATCCAATGTTACATGAAATAAATACTTGAATAGTACTTGGTTTCTGATTTATCTTTGTTTTATTAAGTGTATAATCATCACTGCATCACTGTATTTTTTCATTTATTTACTCGCTAAACCATTCCATATGGTTTGAAGTTCATTCATGCTATACAAAAGTAAAAAACAAAAAAAAATTTGCGACACCTTTAAATTTTTCTGAAAAATTGGTATTTTCAGTTTTTGTTTATTACCCATACTTTTACCTCAATATACTTGTCGGAATGATTTTTTTGGTTCTCGTTGCCTACAATAGCTTTGTTCAGTACATTGCACCAAAAAATTATAGAGAAGTAATTTTTTTACTTCTTTTTATTAGGAGCCCTTTTAGACAAAAGTGGTGGTGTAGAATCTTCACTGCACACTACTGTATTATTAATAACAAAACTCAAGCGGAAAACATAGAGGCTCATAACCACCATTCAGACTTGCACAGAATTAAAAAACACACAGTCTAACTCAGGTAGGTAGGCAGGTATAGTTTTGTATAGCAAAGCACCAGGAAACATGAAATGTAACACAGAACATGAACTTGTTGCATGGATAATTTAATTAAGAGGACAGGTGATACACATGATTAGTGAGTGAAAGGCGGTGAAACGAAAGCTCAGTGTTAACCATTCCTTCTTCCACTCCAGACAGTAGTTGGGAAATGTAGGGTAGATTTATTTATTTATTTTCTCCAGGGCAGAAGTTTATGCTAGGTCCAGGGTTAAACCCTTATCAAGCCTGGACTTCAGCCCAGGACCTTCTTTCTGTGAGTAGGACATGCCCATCTAAAGGAGCATGAAAAGTTCTCCTGAAATGTCTTCACCAGGAGATGGAGGGTGTCACCAAATGCAAATTGTGACAATGCAAATAATTTTTAAAATCAGTGTCTTGCATGTAAAATGTACTACTTAGTTCAGGCCATATTAAAGAAATAGATATCCAAAATTATTCTTCATGTTATGCTTTTTGAAGGGTGCCAGTTTCTGATGAAAAGGTGACATTTATGTCATAATTGTAGAAAATAAGTATTATTTGTACAGATCTACTGGATGCTTCAAGTCTTTGACAGGAAAATGTGGATGTTTTGATGGTTTATATCAGTCTATATCAGTTATTTATATCAGTTATATCAGTCGATTATATGGTGTTTTCTTTTTTATTATTATAATTTTTTTTATCTCCGAAAATAAATTCTTATCTGTATTTCCTGCCAGGTGATTTTACCCTCGGTGCGAAACCTGTTCATCCCTGTCTTTCTGAACTGCTGGCTGGCCAAACATGCCCTGGAAAATATGATCGTAAGCAAAGAAAAGAAAATATTCGTCACTCCTCTTTTCTCACAGCACTCTCTTACTGTTATCATCTTCTCCTCCTTTATTTACTTCTATGGCAGAAAAAAGCAGCAGGTGCTTTCGAAGTACAATGACTATTCCAGTAAAATTGAGGTACAGTCTGAATAGCGTGACGCTAATTACAATTAGGCACGCTAACAGCAACGATGGTGTCCAGAATGCTGGATTTATTCGTTTTTCTTTTTTAATTGCACATGATTGCAATCATTGCAGTTATTGGAAGCTGTGGAAGTCCTGTGTTTTACTGGGAGCCCAGTAAAGATCTGGGCTAATAGAAAAGATCGCACTTTGGTAAGCCGTGAGCCTGTAAAGTCACAGTGATAAATGGTTATTAGTTTTATGTCTGTCTGTGGTGAGAAGCATGTAAAAGAACCATTGCTGTCGTTCGTAAAGAGTAGGCCATTGGGTTGCCATCAGCATGTTTCTGCCCTGCGATGGCAGTCGCAGTCAGGAGTCGGCTGAGATGTGCGCCAGCCTCCCTACGACCCTAATTACTATTAAGCAGTTCAGAAAATGAATGAGTTTACTCCATACTAGTTTACCTTATTTTAGTTTACATTATACTTGGTTTATGTTATTTTCTTTTCCATAATACCAGTTTACGTTATTTTAGTTTAAATCATACTAGTTTACGTCATACTAGCTTACATTATTTTTGTTTACATTATTTTCCTTTACATCATATCAGTTTAAGTTCTTTTAGTTTACATCATATTTGGTTTACGTTATTTTCTTTTACGTCATACCGGTTTGTTATTTTTCTTTACATCATACTATTTTACGCCATACTAGTTTACGTTATTTTTGTTTACATTATTTTCTTTTTTTTATTTTATATTACATTCGCATTTTATATTACATTTGCATTTATATATATATATATATATATATATATATATATTTTTTTTTTTTTGTATCCTATATTTTTATCTCATATGTATATTT
>JAQMYF010000023.1:28906541-28917860 GCA_030014195.1 Neosilurus mollespiculum | reverse complement strand
TCAGACTTGAAGATTGCTGTTCACAAGCAGAAACCATCCAACATGAAGGAGCTGGAGCAGTTTTGCCTTGAGGAATGAGCCAAAAATCTCAGTGGCAAGATGTAGCAAACTCATAGAGACTCATCCAAAGCGGCTGCAGCTGTAATTGCCACAAAAGGTGCCTCAGCAAAGTACTGACTTTTGGGGGGGTGAATAGTTTTGCACGCTGAAGTTTTCTGTCATTTTGTTCTATTTGTTGTTTGTTTTACAATAAAAAAAAAAAATCACATCTTCAAAGTTGAAGGCATGTTCTGTAAATGAAATGATGCAAACCGTCAAACGATCCATTTTAATTCCAGGTTGTGAGGCAACAAAACATGAAAAATGCCAAGGGGGGTGAATACTTTTGCAAAGCACTGTACATATATAAGTTGCTCTGCATAAGGGCGTCATCCAAATGCCATAAATTTAAATGTACTTGTTCTGTCTTCTGTCTTGTATACACACACAGACACCCACACACACACACACAGACACCCACCCACACACACACACACACACACACACACACACACACAAACACAGAAACACACAGCAAACAGAGAGCACTCCAGAGCACACGGATGAATATCCTATGACTAAATGCATACCGTGTGATCCACATCCTGGTTTTCATCTTGGCTCACAGCACGTTAAATTGCAATAACAGGTTAACATGCATTACGTTACAATGTTCCTGATGTAGGTTTTTACACTGTAAAAGAAATCTTGGGCACTGACCATTTACGGCTGATAAGAAGTCAAACTGGTCAGTGGAGGCGGGTTTAAAAAGTCAAGCTGCCACATGATGAGTGACAGGTTGTACCAGACTTGTCCTGATCCACTCGTTGAACTGGATTCCAGTAACTGTCAGTACTAGGTTTAAGTTTTGACTTTTCTTTACGTTTCCTCATTCCTCGTTGGGCAGAGCTGTGTCTCACCCAAATGTCTCCTCTGAGCGCATCACCTTAGCATACAATAGGTCTGACAGGTGAAATGGGCTGAGAACTAATTCCTGATAACTAATACGCTAACACACCCACACACACATCTTTACTCTCACACATTAAATACTCTCCTCTGTCTTAACCAACAGATTTTCTTTCACCATTCTTTCACTTTTTGAACACGAGACAGTATTAGTTTTTTAAATAATAATATCAAGCATGCCATGGAAACTCCCTGATTAGCACTTCCTTATTCATATTCACTCTTAATTGCACCTTTCAAACCAGAAGATACAGGGTACTTGGCTTGTTCTGCTTGAATGACAGCCATTGTTTGGGTAATCACAATCTACCCAACATTGTACTGTCTATTTTAATTCGATTGGTGGTCGATTGGTAGAAAGTAGAAAAGTCTGAGATTAAGTGTTAGGAAACGGAAGAAGGGATACAATCTCAAGAGAAAGAAATAAGAATTGCGATGTTTATTAATATCACGGTGCCAGGTGCAGGGATCATTAACACTCACGTACAGGAGTAAACAGATGGTTTCAGAAAGACATCGTGGTCGATTTTTTATTTAAAAAAAAAAAACACTGGGGTGGCGCGGTGGTGTAGTGGTTAGCATGTCCGCTTCACAACAAGAAGGTTCTGTGTTTGATTCCCAGGTGTTTCTGCGTGGCGTTTGCATGTTCTCTGTAGGTTTCCTCTGGGTACTCTGGTTTTCTTCCACAGTCCAAAGACATGAACATTAGGGACTGGCTGTTCCAAATTGTCCCTTGGTGTGAGTGTGAATGTTTGTGTGTGTGTGTGTGTGTGTGTGTGTGTGTGTGTGTGTGTGTGTGTGTTGGCCCTGCGGTGGTCTGGTGAAGCATTTAAGTTTGTGCACCACCTTTGCCCAGTGTTGGCTGAGATAGGCACCAGTTTGGCAGATTTGTAAATAAGAGAATAGATAACACTGTATTTATGTTTATTTAATATGCTGGGTAGTAAATAGAAAACCTTTTATAGGCCTTAATATGGCAGCAAAATGGTTCAGTAAATGCGAAATATTTTAGTGCACCTTATTTTTTGATTAACTATTGGTCTGTAATGAGAATGAATAAGTGAGTGAATGAGTGGGTGAGTAAATGAATGATTGAGTGAATAAGTGAGTTACTAAGTGAGTGAATGGGTGAGTGAGTGAATGGGTGAGTGAGTGAGTGAGTGAATGAGTGGGTGAGTAAATGAATGATTGAGTGAATGAGTGAGTGACTGAGTGAGTGAATGGGAGAGTGAATGAATGGGTGAGTGAGTAAATGAGTGATTGAGTGAATGAGAAAGTGAGTGAATGAGTAAGTTACTGAGTGAGTGAGTGAGTGAATTGGTGACTGAGTGAGTGAATGAGTGAGTGAGTGGGTGAGTGAGTGATTGAGTGAGTGAATGGGTGACTGAGTGAGTGAATGAGTGAGTGAGTGAGTGGGTGAGTGAGTGATTGAGTGAGTGAATGGGTGAGTGTGTGAATGAATGAGTGATTGAGTGAGTGAATGAATTGGTGACTGAGTGAGTGACTGAGTGAGTGAATGGGTGAGTGAGTGAATGGGTGAGTGAGTAAATGATTGAGTGAAAAAGTGGGTGAGTAAATGAATGATTAAGTGAATGAGTGAGTGACTGAGTGAGTGAATGGGTGAGTGAGTGAATGGGTGAGTGAGAAAATGAGTGATTGAGTGAATGAGTAAGTGAGTGAATGAGTAAGTGACTGTGTGAGTAAGCAAATTGGTGACTGAGTGAGTGAATGAGTGAGTGAGTGATTGAGTGAGTGA
Source organism: Neosilurus mollespiculum (assembly GCA_030014195.1). NCBI lineage: Eukaryota > Metazoa > Chordata > Actinopteri > Siluriformes > Plotosidae > Neosilurus > Neosilurus mollespiculum. The sequence goes on along the minus strand of JAQMYF010000023.1, from coordinate 28,915,096 downwards.
ATGGGTGAGTGAGTGAATGAATGAGTGACTGAGTGAGTGAATGAATGAGTGAGTAAGTGAGTGAATGCATGAGTGAATGAGTGAGTGTGTGGGTAAATGAATGAGTGAGTGATTGAGTGAGTGAATGAGTGAGTGTGTGGGTAAATGAATGAGTGAGTGATTGAGTGAGTGAATGAATGAGTGAGTGAATGAGTGAGTGAATGAATGAGTGAGTGAATGAATGAGTGAGTGTGTGGGTAAATGAATGAGTGAGTGATTGAGTGAGTGAGTGAATGAGTGAGTGAATGAATGAGTGAGTGTGTGGGTAAATGAATGAGTGAGTGAATGACTGAGTAGATGAGTAAGTGAGTGAATGAGTGAGTGAGTGAGCGGGTGGGTAAATGAGTGAGTGAGTGAGTGAGTGAGTGATTCTTTCACATTTTATTGAATTAAAAAGCTCCATGTCAGCTTTGGACTCTTATGGGAACTGGATTTTGTTACTTATTGGACTTTTAACTTTCAACTGAAGCTGACAGTGTTTTCCAAACCTTACCTTTGCCTCCTCATTGATGTCCCATGTGAAGGAGATGGCATTGTAGGAGATCTCCTCTATGTTGCTGATGGTATTAAAGCTTTCTTTGTAGTCAGCTGTGGACAGAAAAAAATGCTGAGGTTAGCACTAAAAGCCCAGGGGAAGAGAAGAGAGGTAGAGGTTGTAAATGAAAAGATGAAACAGACATGAAAAGGTGCTGAAGGTTTATACAATGAGGAAGAATTCAAATAAGAAAAACATCCAGCAGGGGTTTTATGAGCTATTAATTAAGGGAATGTAAAACAGGACCAGCTTAATACGCTTCATGGGTTCTTGATTTTTTTTCCTACAGACTGCAGGATATTTACTGACCAACAACCACTGAATGTCACTTATATTTATATATGTATTCTCCCCATCCATCTAACCACAGTACACGTTTTACCAAATCGCTGATTATTAATTATTCATTTTCTGAACTGCTTAATTCTTTATTATGGTCGCAGGGAGGTTGGAGCCTCTCTCAGCTGACTCTGGTCTAAACCGCCAAAACGCAGGGCCAACACACACACAACCACTCATACTCACACTCACACCTAGGGGCAAACTGAAACAGCCAATTAGCCTGATGTGAATGTCTTTGGACTGTGGGAGAAAACCAGAGTACCCAGAGGAAGCCCACGCAAGCACACATAAATGCCCGCACCGAGCCCGGGACTCGAACCCAGGACCTCCGTGCCGCCTAATTATTAAATATAAAAATATTAAATATGTCCAATCAAGTGTAACATTCACTGGTGGTTGGATGCTAGTTTTGTTTGGATAGCAACAGACTGTACTGTCATTTATATTTAGAAAAATTTGGTGATGCCCTTATCCAGAGTGACTTACATTTTTATCTCGTTTATTCAACTGATTTAGGGGCCGGTGGCGTGGTGGTTAGGGTGCTGGGCTCATGATCGAGAGCTCATGAGCTCGAATCCATGTTAGACCCCCACCATGCTAAGACTCCTGAGCAAGATGTTACCCACAAGTGTACCTCTGTCCACTCAGCAGTAAAAATTGGTACCAAGTCAAGTCAAGTCAAAGAATACTAGGAAGGTAACCTGCACTGGACTAGTGTCCCATCCAGGAAGAGTTGAAGTCCTAGTCGCTACATGCTACGGAAACCGGGGATAAGCTCTGTCCTGATGAGCCAGTAGGCTCAGGTGTAAAACGCCCAACAGACTCATCTTACCTGTACAACTGAGCAACTTAGGGTTAAGGGATTTGCTCAAACAGTGGCAGCTTGGTGGTACTGGGGCTTGAACCACCAACCTTCTGATAGGTAACCCAGCGCATTAACCACTGAACCACCACCATCAACTTTGTTGTGTGTTGAATTGAGTTAGCAGACTAATTTCGAGCTCTCCTTTTCCAGGTCAATTCATCCCGTTCACCATGCTGCACTGTTTACCTGCTGCCCCCATTCATCGCAGCCCAGTTTGTAGATGGTAAACAAACAGGATCATTAAGCTCTTTCTACCGCCACCCCCTTTTTCCTCCGCCCACTTCCACTGTAATACGGCTCACTTTGATCTATAGAGCGTTCTCTCAGACTGTAAGGCAGAATCACCGAAGAGCCTTAGTTTTTATTTTAATCTTATGGCCTTTAAATATTTCATTATATTATATCTGAATAATAACCTCATGTGCATTATCTCATGGGCTCTGAGAGTATCTGAAACTCCTCACCAATGTCGATACATCTCTGTTTGGCTGTGTGTTGTCTGGAGTGCCAATACTTCCAGTGCTTGAGCTGGTCATCCCTGCATTTCTCCTCACCGAACACTACCATCACGACACTCTGTAAAAACAAAAGTTGGTGTAAGGTTACATATGTTCATCTCAAGTCTAAATTACCGCACACACACACACACACACACACACACACACACACACACACACACGCTCCACATACCCTGACTTTGCAGATGGGGTGGTGAAGGACTTTGCTGTTGTCTGTTTCCCTTAGAGTGATAGGGTAGAACTGGCCCTTATTGAGGTATGTCATAGTGCCATCACCTGACTTCTGCCGGAGGGACTTTGAGGCTTCCAGTGTGTACTCAAAATTATTCCTGGTAAACATAAGTCATAACCACGGCTCTTATGAAATTCAGCCGCAATGAAACTCCACTTACTTTCAGAGCAGTTTTCTTTCAGTTTCATACAGAGGTATCAAAATGAACATAATAATTTATCTGTAGGTTTAAGTCATAACACTTTATTATTTTGGAAAGCATCTTAACATTGTTGGTTAACATAATCTGTTTCCTCCCAAGGGGGCTTCTCAGGAGTGGGCAGGGAGCATGGCTTACCCCGACACGGTGTCGAAGGCAGGATAGTCCTCTTGTGTGATGGAGGCCATCCGTAACTGGAGATCCCCTGGGAACGGGAACACCTGTACAGCACAAAAGAGTGTCCGAGAGGGCCCGGCATCAGCGCAAACAGCCACGCCGTGGCCTCGCTTGCATCCAGCCAAAGCATGCAACCACAGGGTAAACAAAAGGAGAGCTTCCCCCTATGCTATCTGTGTGCGCACGGTTTTGTTGGGCATTCTAAAATAATCCCCCGCCCCTCCATATTCTAGGTTTTAATACAGTCTCAGAGGGAGTTAAAAAGAGAGCGAGAGAAAAAGAGAGTCAGAGAGAGAAGGCCCAGGCTTTTGTGCAGCTGGAAAACACTGCACTTTATTGTGCCAGCGAGACAATGGCATAATGACATGCTAGCCGTTCTTCTGGCTATGTTCAAATAGCATTAAAATCAGAACACCACCAGGCTCTAGAGTTTGCTGTAAAGGCGATATAACACATACTAAGAGGACTAAGAGAAGGAGCTCAGAGTGAGAACAGAAGAACCAAGATGAAGTAATTAGTGATATTATATTAGTGACACAAGGTCTAATGGAACATCAACCTACCTCCTGACCCCCATCCTTGAAGGTCTCAGGGAAGGTGGAGTCTGGTGTACGGGGCTGTGTGTTAGGGCTGAACTGACTTTGGGCGAGCTGACGATCGAAGGCCACTGCATGGCTTTCAGAGCAGTGAGGATTGGGCACAGTGACGGAGAAAGAATGTGAGGGTTCCTCAGTCTTTACGGGGTAAGAGGGCATAGCAGCGATGGACACAGTGACTGTGGTGTCGGGTGAGGGGAACAGCGCTCTCTTGTCCTGTACCAGCTGGTTCCCAGGCAGCACAATGTTCAGTGGGACTCCCTTCAGAACCTGGATCCTGCTTTCAGGTGATGTCATTGAGGGCTCTGTATGAGGAGCCATGAGGTTCCTGCTGAAGAGGAACGCAGACATCACGCAACAGCAAAGATAACAAAAGGGTCGTCCATAACCACTGCTTTGAACAAGAATACGTCACCTTTTGTTGGGATCCACATCAGAGCCTAGGATGTCGGTCTTTGGCTGGGATATTGTCCTCTTTTCCCGTGGCACCTGGGGAAGGCAAACACAGCCTCTGTCAACCTGAACTACACACAGATTCACCTTTATAGATGACCTGTTATTTAATCCATAGGACATACAGAGCATTCAGTACACTAGTTTCTGTATTAGTGAGCAGCATTTAAAATATCAGTATGGAATGTCAGATTAAATTACTCAAACCTAATAAATATTATTATTTTTAAACAAATAAACTAATAGATAGATAGATAGATAGATAGATTGATAGATAGATAGATAGATAGATAGATAGAGAGAGAGAGAGAGAGAGAGTGTGTTTTGAGCCTCCTACCTTATAATAGTCATAAAGAAGGCCGAGTGCAGCAGCACTGTCCTCATCACCGTTAATGCTCATCATGGCTTTGGTGGCGGCTGTAAGAGGATTCTCCAAGAATGATTTCCATGCTTCATCTTCACTGGTGAAGGCACGACGTTGGCTGTAGGCTGGATCATTCTGTAGAACCAGCACTGCCCGCTTGCTGTGAGATAAACAGTGATGAGTGACAAACACTGTAGAAGTATGTACAAACACAAACACCGGTATAAAAATGGCCTGAAGAGAAACCAGTCAGAAACGTGACTGCAGTAGGAAATTAAACAAAAGCCTGGTTTAACCGAAGAAGTAGTTGTGCAACGATGACGTGACAGTGACAAATGTGGGTACATCTTCTACATAAAGCTGTCTTCTGACTTTAAACTTGTTTAAATGTCTTCTTTGTAATTCTGAGCTCAGGTAAACCCATCTAAGGTGGAATAAATCTCTGTCGCTTCCTGTCTGACAAGATGCCCTACTGGCTTTTCCAGTAAGACAAAGATCACCGTTCCTCATTGGGTGGCTGTCAAGAATCTTCGCTGACATCACGGAGCATTTTACCATCACCCAATCTAAAGGCCTATTGTTTTGTTTTGAGTTTATTTTAGGTTCTTCTTACGTTAAAAACATTATTTTACAGACATTCCACAGTCGACTGACATTTTATTACTATTACTAAACTACAGTAAGACGGTGTGTAGCTTTAACTGAGTGTAGTTAGTTCTACATGATGAAGAAAGAAGACTACAAACAACACCTTCGAACAGACAGTCCACACACTACAGCTTGGCTTTCCCCCCCCTTTCCAATAAACATGGATAGAAATAGACAAAAGCACACCAAAATAGATTTAGTAGGTTTAATAATCTAGAAACAATCACTCACATTTGTCAAAATATTCTTAAAAGCCCTCACTGATGCCAATCTGAAGTGTCAAGGTTTTTGATTCACAAAGGCAATATCATAAAGCCTAGCCATGGAAACCTCAGTGCGTCCTTATAGGATAATTGTTGACGTAATACGGATTAGCAGTAATTCGATAACTAATTGTACCATTCTTTAACCCTCTACTGCTCCATCCATGTTTTTTTTTTTCTGTTGTTTTTTTAACACTGCAACCTGATAGATCCGTTATCCCAGGACAATAAAACCCTGAGTGGGAACGCAATCCCGCTGCTAAAAACAAGGGGATTGATCATGCGCGAAATGGGTAATGGTAGACTTTACACCGTATCCTGGCTGTATCCCAGTGGAGAAATAAAAACGGAAGAAAGTTTCTGGTGTGATTCCAAGGCAACGGCTTTAAATTTTTTTGCAGCTATGACAAAATAGTACAAAATAGTCCACAAACAAATGGGATGTGGGTCTCTCAGTGCCAACAACAACTCATATTTTACTATAAAGGTACCATAATTGCTGTAGTAGACAGTAAGTAAGTAGGTCACTTTATTTAGACCGTACCTCCACACAAACCTACAAGATCTTGCAATCAGATGGAGGCCAAGATCCGTTTTACAGAAAGTGCAAACCCAAATTTGGCCTGACAGTTTAGGCTAGGTGTTCATGTTTTGTTAGTGTATGGATCCTGAATCTCATGAACAGCCTACCTTTATTTAAGGTTTTTGACTCACTCACTTATGGAGTTTATCTCAGCCGACACTAGGCAAAGGTGGTTGTACACAGATCACCAGACCACCACAGGGCCAACACACACACACACACACACACTCACAAACATTCACACTCGCACCTTGGGACAGCGAATTGGGGACAGCAAATGTGCCTAATGTGCATGTCTTTGGAGTTTAGAAGAACACCAGAGTACCCTGAGGAAACCCACGCAAGCACTGGAAGAACCGCTCTCGCCGAGATGGGAATCGAACCCAGAACCTTCTTGCTTTCTATGCCGTAACTCTTTTAAGCAAAAAATATGTAGCGAATTTCAGCTTTGTGTAACTTTTTAGAGGCCTACAGACTGATAAACCCCAACAATCAAACAATTTACAAAGAGCTTAAACACAATTTACAGTCGGGGGTGAAAAAACAGCCAACGCCTTAAAGGTGTACAATTTCACTCGAGTCAACACTGCAGTCTGCGACATCAGACTGAGAGAAATACCAGAAAACAACTGAACAACACACAAAGGGGTAAAAAAAAACAACAACAAAAAAGAAGAAGAAATTGGTAACTACTTTCAAATGACTTTTTAAGGAGTTTAATGCTGCTGAATGACATGAAGCGACAAACTCTTCATTCTGTCAAAACATGAGTGAGAAGAAATAGTTTAATATCTGCGTCCGGGGACTTTTAATCCCTATAACACGCTTACTATTTCCTTTATGTTCCTGTTTGTTGAATTTTATAAGCTTCAAACTGAGTAAACACGCACGGACCGCTCGCGCGGCAGGTGCAGTACACCTGTGTGTGTAACAGCGCGGGTCTGGACACGACAGGTGGAACTGAGCCGAAACTGCGCGCGCGGCGGTCCCACACATTCAGCTCGCGCACTTCTCACCACGTGTAATAGACTTAATACTATTAATAATAATAATTATAATTAGAATAATAATAATAATAATAATAATAATAACCCCGAGACCTTCCGGAACTGACCTTTCAGAAAAAAACCCAGCTGTGCTTCTTTAAATATAAGCAAAATATTCCTAAAACAAAAGAATTCTGAGCTGCCGGACGTCGTGTTTGTCTTCACAGCTGCTCCAAATGTGTCCCGTCCTGTAACGGACTTCAGCTCTTCACTGTACACACACTTACTTGTCATTCTCCTGTGACATCTCGTTTTGGTCGGACTGGACTTTCTAGTTGGTACTGTATATCCGACCCGTCTTCTTCCAGCAGAGGAAAGGCAGAATGAGGGTTACCGCTGCGGCTGTCAGCGAGAGAACGGGTTTTGTTAGCTTTTCTTGCTTTTTGGGATATACTCAAAATTTAGGGCCGGTTTTACCTGTGAGAGGGGATCGGATTGGGTTACACCTGAAGGGCGGGGCCTAATATGCAATTACACTTGGGAACAACTTCTAATTGGCTCATCTGCTCAGGGAGCGGCGAACCAATCAGCGAGCAAATGGAATTAGCGGATGGTGCCTGAGATTCTCTGATCCCCTGGAGGAGATTCATATTCTATTATAATTAGAAAAATAGCTATATTTAAAATGGGCAGAATCCATCTAAATGTGGATTTAAATCCCGACTGCATGTGTTACATTATGTACCCACATTATACCACATTCACTTCCTTCTCGTTCCTGACTTATTCCTTCATTCTCATGTAGATCTTTCTCCTTCACAGTGCTGCTACACTTTAGAGTCTAAAGACTCACTTACTCACTCACTCGTTTACCGAATCACTTAATCCTGTTAGGGTCGCATGGAGGCTCGAGCCCACCTCAGCCGACACTGGGGCGAAGGCAGGGTACAGCTTGCCAGTCCATCAGGGCCAATACACACAACCATTCATGCTCACATGCACACTTAGGGGTAATCTGGGACAGCCAGTGTGCTAATGTGCATGTCTTTTTAACTGTAGGAGGAAACCCGGAGCACATAGAGCAAACCCATGCAAGCATGGGGAGAACATGCAAACTACACACAGAAACACCATCACTGAGCCAGGGACTCGAACCCAGGACCTTCTTGCTGTGAGGTTGACGTGCTAACCCACTCTAAAGACCGTGATTCTCAGACATTTCCGTAACCAGGGCCCTTTACAATAATTTCACAGACACCCTCAGGACACATTAACATCATTTAAACATAGTGTATGGATAATATGTTGTCCATATATTGACTCTATTACTCTAATATACAGCACGTTAGAGCTTCTAGTCCTGTTATTAGTGTTTTAATTTAATTAAACAATTTAAATTCAGAGGAACCAGTCAAACAAGCTGGGAGTAATTAAAACTCGATAATACTTTTCATAATAGCCATATTTGCATGAAAATAAAATCACAGGTCTCCTGGATATGCTTGGTAAACCCCAGTCACAGATCCCACTTTAAGAGCTACCAAACTACTTAATCCTTTTAATACGGTCAAGGTCAAGTATCTCAGCCAACTTGGGGCAAAAGCGTAGTGCACCCTGAACAGCTCGCCAGTGCACACACACCCTGAACTGGCCTAACATACACACAACTATTCACACTCACCCCTATGGGCAATTTCGAACAGCCAGTTAGCCTAAAGTGCATGGTTTGGACTGTTCTTGCACGCAAGAACAAGG
>JAQMYF010000023.1:28886026-28905119 GCA_030014195.1 Neosilurus mollespiculum | reverse complement strand
TCTCTCTCTCTCTCTCTCTCTCTCTCTCTCTCTCTCTCTCTCTCTCTCTCTCTCTCTCTCTTGCTCTCTCACTTGCTATGCATATGAAATGGGGGGTAACTCTCTGTTGAAACCACACTCTATAGAGAAGCTATTATGTGCTGAGAAAAGGGAGGGGAGGCCATTCTTAACGATACCCTAAGGTGAAGAATGTAATTCCAGAAACCTTAATCCATAATCTACTACCAAAATATTCAGAGTGTAAAAACTGGAGATTTATAGTGCAAAAATGTGCTTGTATCTTAGATATTATGATTGTGAAACTGTAGAACTGTACCCATATATTATAGTGTTTGTGGGCGAGTCCCGGGCACGGCATTTCTGTGTGGAGGTTGCATGTTTTGCATGGGTTTCCTCCATGTACCCTGGTTTTCTACTACATTCCAAAGACATGCACATTAGGCTAATTGGCTGTTTCAAATTGCCCCTAGGTGTGAGTGTGAAAGTAAATGGTTGTGTGTGTGTGTGGTGACCTGTGATGGTCTGGCAAGCTATTCAGGGTATATCACACCTTTGCCCAGGGTGGACTCAGATCCCTCGTTCATTTTTAAGGTCAGAAGAAATGCGAAAATATTGTTCATTGTTTTCATTCCTTTGCAGAACTGTTTAATCCTATTAGATCCACATGGATGATGGGGCCTATCTCAGCCGACTCTTGGCATAGCCAGGGCACACCCTGAAGTGTTTGCAAGTCCTCCTGGCAGCAAACATAACCATCTACACTCGTGCTCACACTCACACCTAGGGGCAATTTGGAGCAGCCATTTAGTCTTATGTGTGTCTTTGGACTGTAGGAGGAAACCAGAGTACCTGGAGGACACCCACACACATACTGGGAGAACATGCAGACTCCACACAGAAACGCCTGGGACTCAACCCCTTACGGTGAGGAGGACGTGCTAACCACTACGCTAGCGTGCCACCCTTTGCTCTTACATTCATTCATTTTCTGAACCGCTTAATCCTAATTAGGGTTGCGGGGAGGCTGGCACCCATCTCAGCCAACTCTGGGCGAGGGCAGAGTACACCCTGGACAGCTCACCAGGCCATCACAGAACAGAAATACGATGACGGCTATGCAGCCTACTCTTGACGAAAATCTTGCTCTTACATGTTATATTAATTTTATCTCACTGATTATATGTGTAGTCTGGAGCCGCATGAGAAATAAATCGAGTAAATAATCAATAGATTGATTCAAAAGCCCCTACTGAAAAGCAGAAAGTGGTTAATGTGATCTCTATCAAGTTGCCCCTCAGGGATTCATTTGCATATGCTTTGCCTTGAAAAACACTAAAGGTTTAAAGGGGGCAGATGTGTAAATTCTTGACAGTTAACAACATTGATGACATTTAGGGCTTCACAACATTCAAGGCAATAAGCAAATTCTGCTCTACTAAAGGTTTTAAAGTTCCTTTAGCCTCACTGTGGTAACTGTATGGAGACTCTTTGCTTAATCAGAGTGTAGGAAAAATACATTGTGCAACACAGCGTAAGAGATTAATCTTTTTTAATGATATACATAATGAGAGAAAATACACAGAACTTGCCTTTTACAAGGATTAAGAGGTGTTAGTTACCCCAGGTAACCCCCACCCACCCCCACCCCTCACACCACACACAGCTTACCTGAAAGACAGTTAACGTAAGCTACTTTACTGTCTATATATTTGCACACAAGTTGTTGCATGAGTTCTAGCTACAGAAAATAATAAGATGAAATGACATCATTTCCTTCCCATCAGGAAAAAAGTGGTGCATTTCCATCATATTCCCAGTGAAAATGACTTATGCGACTTCCATATGTCTGATATTCAGCTGCTCCTGCAAGTATAAACTGGTTTGGGCAGTAACAAGACGATTCTCTAGAGGAGTTACCAAAAGACACTGATTAGACAAAGTACTTGTACCACTTGCTACTTGATGAACCCCACACCACCCCACCTCCATCCTCACCACCCCCACCACCACCATGTATTTCTTTACACAGACAAAATGGCACCTGGATCTGAGGTTTAATCTTTACCAGCCCTTATGAAAATCCACACAGAACAATGTACAGTGCATAAAAAACTTTGTCAGCTTTAATTCATTTGTTTTCAGAAACATTAACCACCCCACACCCATGAAGTACACCCTGCAAAATTATGCACGTATATACAAACGCACACACACACACACACACACACACACACACACACACACACACACATGTGCAGAAACACACATGCACACACACACCCTTCATAATGCCGGAGGCACAGCGATGGTTAAGCCCAATCAAGTAAAATCACACCATTCAAGCTCACATTTCGAAACATATTCAAACAGCCTTACTGACTGTCCGGCCATGTCACAGGGGAACCCTGGGGAAACATCTCAAAATTACCTCTGTAATTTTATTCATTTATTAATTTTCTAAGCCGCTAAATCCTAATTAGGGTCGCGGGGAGGCTGGCGCCTGTCTCAGCCGACTCTGGGAGAGGGCGGGGTACACCGTGGACAGCTCACCAGGCCAGCACAGGGCCAACACACACACAACCATTCACACTCACACCTAGGGGTGACTTGGAACAGCCAATTAGCCTACTGTGCATGTTTTTGTGTTGTGGGATGAAACCGGAGTACCCGGAGGAAACCCACACAAGCACAGGGAGAACAAACTGGACTCGGAAACCTGGGACCTTCTTGCTGTGAAGCGGACGTGCTAACCACTGCGCCACTGTGCCGCCCAAGTCAATATCAGACTTTTGAATATTATATACGATGTCTACCACATTTTGTAACAGGGTTACTGCTAGCGTCTGAACCCAAAAGTGTACTTATCTACCATATTACTGACTCAAACCTCCAACAGAACCAAAAAAAATTTTATAGCAAATGTGAACTCTTCATGTTTGGTGATAATAATATAAATAAAAGGTATTCCCTGTAATTTTTTTTTCTTTTTCCTTTATTGTGACAGAGCTTTGTTATGCATGATTAATAAAGATAAATTTTGCCACTTTTCAAATCCTTCTGAAATTTGCTGGTATATACAGCCACAATAAGGTCCAAGTTAAATACCATTTGGCTTTGTCTTGACGCATATGATCATGGTATGAGCTCATCAACATGAGGGGTGGCCATGGCTTAATGGTTAGAGAAGCGGGTTTGGGTCCGAAAGCGCGCTGGTTTGATTCACGAACTAGTAGGAAAGATGTGGCAGTGGGGGAATTGAGCAGCACCTCCCCTTCCTCCACCTTCATGGCTGAAGTGCCTTTGGACAAGGCACCTAAACCCCAACTGCTCTCCGGGCACTGCAGTGTGGCTGCACACTGCTCCCAGTGTGTGTATGTGCTCACTGTTTGTGTGTGTGTGTGTGTGTGTGTGTGTGTGTGTGTGTGTGTGTGTGCTCACTTTGGATGGGTTACATGAAGAGCCGAATTTCCCTTGCGAGATTAATTACAGTAAATCAAAATCAACTCAAAATCAACAAAAGTTAGAACAAGCCATTGGGATGATGGTCAGTGGAATGTCACAAGAACTTTACATCACAATGTTTTGACTAATTGAAGGCTGTGAAGACAATGACACAGGCAGCACCACTGACCAACCACATGTCACCCACAACAGGAACACCATATTCATCTCCAACACCTTTACAATCGCTTCCATTCAACTACAGCTACTGCCGCATGGCCCAGCGAGGTCATGACCAGAACAGAATCAACACTCAAACTGTCAGTAATCGAGTACAGGAAGTAGGTTTACTGGTTTGCAACCCAACGTCCGAGTCATGGACTGGTGCTGACACCTGCTCGTCGGTGTGCGAGTCTGCACTGGGCATGAGCACACATGGGCTGGAATACTTTCAGATGGATTGGCGTCCTGTTTTCAGATGAATCGTGTTTCAAGTTGCCAGTAGTGTGTGAGATCGACATTGGCATCGGGAGCGTTGTGCAGATGCTAATGTTCTGGAATAAGACCACTGGGGTGGACCAGGCATCACGGTTTGGGCTGGAATCACCAGCACAACACAACACACAGACACACAGTTCAAGCTGTAAAGATTCTGACATTTGTGATGCAGATCCAGATCTCATTCATCCCAGTTAGATTTAATATTTTTTTTTTTTGTTAATGTACTTAAAACTGTCTGTTGAACTTAAATCTTTTTGTTGAAAAGTAAATAAAAATTTGCATGGTCTAGAATAAATTTGAGTGTTGCACTGGAAGTGTGAATCAGTATATATTTTTGATATTTTTTGTGGTTTCATTGAAGCATATTAGTATATTGACTTTATCTGTCAGTACTGCATTAAAAAGTGAAATATTTGCTTGTTTAATATGTTTAAAAAACATAAATATACCTCACAGCAAGAAAGTCCTGGGTTCGATTCCTGTGCGTAGTGTGCATTTCTACCTGTGGGTTTCCTCTGGGTACTCTGGTTTCCTCCCACAGTCCAAAAACATGCACAGTAGGCTAATTGGCCCCCTAGGTGTGAGTGTGAATGGTTGTGAGTGTTGGCTTTACGATGGCCTGGCGAGCCCGCCTTTGCCCAGAGTCGGCTGAGATGGGCGCCAGCCTACCCGAATCACATAGAAATATTCTTAAATAGATTTTTTTCAACCTCATAGTAAGTGAATTACATTGAGGAAAAACAAAACAATTTGGAAATGTGGTTTCTCGTCTAGAATGTATGTTTGTATTTGGAATGTCATTTTACAGATGTACCCCGATTCCCCTTCGCATCCTTTAAATCATTATGACAGTTTTGCAAGATTATATGTCATGACTTGGAGTTTGGATTTTAACCACTTAAATGTCTGTAAATGTAAATTTAAGACGTTTCTGAACATGCAACAGTCCTAGAGAATGCTAACTCGGGTTAGCATTTTAACTCTAGTTGAACCACCTTAGGATTTGGTATAACAGATTTGTGTATATGAGTAGATAAGGCGTCTTTTTACAAATCATACCTAAGGCACCTTTATAATGTGCCTTTATACAAGAGAAAGCATTACCAACTTCCATTCATTCATTCATTCATTCATTCATTTTCTAAGATGCTTAATCCTAATTTGGGTCACGGGGAGGCTAGCGCCCATCTCTGCCGACTCTGGGCAAAGGCGGAGTACACCCTGGACAGCTCACCAGGCCATTGCATGGCAAACACACACACGACCATTCACACCCACAAAATGTTTTTGGACTGTGGGAGGAACCTGGAGCACCTGGAGGAAACCCACACAAGCACAGGGAGAAAAAGGGAGAACGTAATGAAACTTAATTGAAAATGCTGCAGAGCAGTAACTTCCTTAAACATTATTATCAGTACAGTTGGTTCAATTATATTCTGACGGAAAGTTCATGGTAACACAGGTAATCCTCTCCGGACATGTGAGTCACAAACACTTTCACAACAAGCACCATGACCAAAACTTGAAAGGCGGCATTGAGTCTGTTCCTTCCTACATTCCTCCTACAATGTGCATGCAGCAGGAGCAAGTAGTAACTCTCCTGCGCCATACACATGCTCATATGTATGTGTATGTGTGTGTGTGTGTGTGTGTGTGTGTGTGGTGTGTGTGTGTATGTACATGACATGTATACATGACGCTGTCAACACCAGGACCCCTGTTTCATGCGCTTTTGTGTCCCTGTCCCATGCACATTTACTATGGACTATAGAGCAAACATCAAATTCTGTGTGAAACTCTGGAAATTGGAAACAGATACGCCTGAAGTGCTTCAGCAAGCCTACAGCAATAAAGCAACGAGCATTTCAGGGGCAGGATGTCACTGGAGCATGATGCTCTGTCTCACTTGACACACAAATCACTCAAAACACTTGATGTACTCAAAAAAACCTCGGCAGGCTCATTGCTTTATTGCCGCAAACTTGATGAAGTATTTCACGGGTCTCTGCTGCCAATTTTCCAAAGTTTTCTCACAGCAGGAAAGTCCGGGGTTTGAGCCCTTCGGGTTTGCATGTTTGCGTGGGTTTCCTTTGGATACTCCAGTTTCCTTCCACAGTCCAAAAACATTAGGCTTATTGGCTGCACCAAATTGCCCCAGTTGAGAGTGTAAGTGTGAATGGTTGTGTGTGTTGCCCTGTAATAGACTGGTGAACTGTTCAGGGTGTACCCCGCCTTCACGAATTCATGAATGAATTGTCATTATCTGAAAAAGCTCACTCACTCATTTGCTGAACTGCTTAATCTTACCAGGGTCAAAGGGAGGCTGGAGCCTATCTCAGCCGACACTGGGCGAGGGCAGGGTACACCCTGAACAGTTCACCAGACCATCGCAAGGCCGACACACACACACAGACACACACAGACACACACAACCATTCACACTTACACTCACACTCACACCTAGGGAAATTTGGAACAGCCAGTTAGCCTAATGTGCATGCCTTTGGACTGTGGAAGGAAACTGGAGTACCCGGAGGAAACCCACACAAACACAGGGAGAGCATGTAAACTCCACACAGAACGCCCGAGCCTTGCTGTGAGGTGGACGTGCTAACCACTACGCCACCGTGACGTGCCTTCTGAACTCTATTAAAACAAACAAACAAACAAAAAATTGTATGTTTGTTTGTTTGTTTCTGATGTTCAGAAATGTATTGCGTTTGTAGGAAGTATGGCTGGTTTGAAAACAACATACTTATTCCATTTAGAGAACACACAGAAAGTGAGGAACAGTTTTGGTTGGTAAATAATTGGAAGAACAAACATACATGGCTCGGGTGTTGAATTCTAGCATCTGTTTCTTCTGAATGATTTCCTGGCAGTTAACAGTTCTCCTAGGATGTGAGATTCCTATCTTGTTTGTTCGGTCTGTTCATCTATTTACTCACATGTGAAGAAAGTTTTTCTCCCTCTTTCTCTCTCTCTTTCTCTCTCTCTGGATAGTTATGGGTAGTTACCTTCCATAACACCAGGATGTCAGGGAAATAAGATGCAAATGCAGACTTCTTCAGGCTTGTCTAGGCTTATTGTGTCTGCCTTTGAGGGTGGGCCTCACCTTCGCTTTAAGCCCAGTGTATATCAACAGGCCCCAACTACAGGTCTCTCTGCAGCACAACTCATTAACCACACCGCATCCTATTTGCACTATGTAACGGTGGTGTGGCTCCTGCACGCTATTTGACCAGTTATGCCCTCAAGACAAAAGAGCCAATATATGGGCTAAACACAGAAACACAATTGAGTCGTGATAACTCATTGCAAATATCAATAGAGTAACCGTTTTTTCCCCCTTTGTTGTGTATGCGGTGTTATTCCCCCTATCTCTCTGTGTGTGTGTGTGTGTGTGTGTGTGTGTGAGAGAGAGAGAGAGAGAGAGATCCAGCCTATAGGCTAACCCCATCCATAAATACTCAGGATGAACATCAGTGTTTTTGGAGACACTTTCCTGGGAAGATTTTATCACTCCGTGTCGCATGCTTACACAGCAAACACTACAACAGACCCGTATGCTCACATGCCCTCTCCTCCTCCTGCCTCTAACCATACACTCAATTCCACACCAAGGATTCTGGGATTCTGAGAGCCATGACACATGGTTTGTTGTGAATTAACACATACAGCTTGAGAATGAAACACATATCAAAAAAAAAAAGAAGAAGAGGACAATGTAAGGGAAAAGTATACATAGATAGATACAGAATGAATTATGTGTAAAGAAGCATGACTGTTTTAAATTTTTAAAAAGGCAGAGAAAGAAGGAAATAGCTGGAGAGAAAGAGAGAAAGCATACAGACAATCTGTTTAACAGTCCACTGAAAAGAGGATGAATATGCTCCGAGTCTGTGTGATATTGTGTGTGAGGTGACAGCAGCAAAAGCCAAATGGAAACTGGCAAATATTGACACTATTAATAAAGATCATTGGCTTCACTTTTGCTTCTTTTTTTTCTTCTTCTTCAAGCTGTTCAGCAAATCCTGAGCCAATTTTTTTTTTCTTTTTTTTTTCAATCTTTTTTTTTGCCGAAAACCTCACAGGTTGAAACCTGTTTTTTAACTCAAAGTAATACACTCTCAAGCTGAAGTGTAAAAACAGGCCACCAGGTCATTTAATAAGCTGTTGGGATTTAAAAAGATAATAATGATAAATTGAAGGATGTTTTAAGTTTCATCATTAAACACCAAAATAAACACAGACTTGTTTTGTGAGAACATTTCGATGGATCTGTGTTCAATCTGATCATCTGAATAAATAAAAGTGACAGGTATTTTAAGGTATGCCACATTCACCAATATAAATGGAGCAGCGTGTTCAGTATTGTGCACTTGAATGCGTATGAAGTGATATTACACAAGCTGGAAACTGCTACAGGCTCATATTTCCATGTACAAATGCTGAACTGCAAAAAAAACCACACCATATCCAAATCAGCGAACCACCTCTCTCTCTCTCTCTCTCTCTCTCACACACACACACACACACACACACACACACACACACACACACACTGGCACACACTGCTATAAACAAGACTTCCAAAGTTTGTCTCTCAATGTCTTCCAATAAATAAATAAATAAATACATACATACATACATACATACATACATACAAACATACATAAAGAAAGAAAGAAAGAAAGAATGAAAGAAAGAACGAAAGAAAGAATAAGAATACGAATAAGAAAATATTAAGACCTGGAACTGGAAACAAAAGGAATGTGGCCATTAAAAACACACATCATGCCAGTAGTGGTAAGAGCTCTAGGGGTAATAATTAAGGGGTCAAAAGAACACCTACAAAGGATATCTGGCAACATCAAGCAGGAAGAATTGCAGATTGCCCTTCTGGGATCTGCCCAAATTATACGTAAAATACTCCCTATCACTTAAACCTAATGTGTTCCTAAGCCTATGGGTTAGGCTCAAATGCATTCAGTACTAAGACTATAAACAAAGAGACTAATAATGATAATAATAATAAAAAAAAAAATAATAATAATAATAATAATAATAATAATAAAAATAATAATTATCATTATTATTATCATTATTATTATTAACATTATTAGTATAAAGAAAAAGATGTCTGCTTCAAATAACCAACACATAAATGATGCATTCCACTGCAGTAAGGAAGAAAAGTACTGGTGCAGGAAGAAGAGTACTGAAACAAGAGCTAAGCGACTTCTTCAACCAGTTATGGTCGTATGTATGTGCATTTTAAAATGTTTCCCATCCGCTGCTTGATGAGAGTGTGCAAGCAGATTCCACAAGAAGCCAGTTTGAGGAATGCTGAGGAACAGAGCATGCAGCATTCCGCAAACATCCCCTGCACTGAGTTTCTCCTATAGACCAACAGCAAGAGGTGTGAAAAAACCCCAAAAAGTACGAGATACTCTATCTTCATATACGACTGCCCTCTCGAGCTGCACATTTAGATAAACTGAAAATCAAATAGAAGTGTGCAATTATTCCCAGATGTGTTAAGACACCATAAGTGGATTTAAAATATTTTAAAGCTCTGCATTAACAAAGCAGTTCACTGGGACCATCCCAGGGCAAAACACACACACACACACACACACACACACACACACACACACACACACACAAAACTATTCACACTCACACCCACACCTAGGGGCAATTTGGAACAGCCTATTAGCCTAATGTGCATGTATTTGGACTGTTGGAGAAAACCAGGGTACCTAGAGGAACCCCAACAAGCCACAGGGATGACATGCAAACTCCACAAAGAAACGCCCGAGCCCGGGACTCGAACCTAGGACTTTCTTGCTGTGACGGATGTTCCATATTGCCCTTAGGTGTGGGTGTGAGTGTGAATAGTTTCACAGGGTGTTCCCCGCCTTTGCCCAGTGTTGGCTGAGATAGGCTTATCCGCCTTTGCCCAGTGTTGGCTGAGATAGGCTTATCCGCCTTTGTCCAGTGTTGGCCTCCCTGCCACCCTAATCATTAGCGGTTCGGAAAATGAGTGAGTGACTAAGTTTGTTGTGCCACACCCCATATGTTATTACTAAGAAGCTCCTAATAAGAAGTCCTAGATACATTTCCCCATATTTAAGATATTTTTACTTTACCTAATGTCATGTTTTGTAGTTTATACATGATCATGTGAGGAAAGCAGGCAGATGCCTCTGTATATCTTCCTGTAAATATTTCCCCGTGTAAACTTTGTGAAGCATACATGTTCACATACACACGCACGCACACACAACATCCCTTCGAGTCGAGTCAGCGTAAATGTTCCTCACAGGACAATCAGTCAACTAGAAATTGTTTTGCTTTCTGTCTCACTCCCAACCTTCGCCAAGTGACACAAGCCGCTTAAAGATTTGTGACTTGATATCAACACGCAAGAAAGCATTACAAGAACAAGTCATTACATGTTTAGGACACACCTTAACACTTGACTCCAAAGATCTCAACGACCAAACTGAAGGAACTGTAACCCGACAAAACCTCATTCAGGCTAAAGGAAGGGACTGGCAGACTGAGATTGGGGCCTGAAGAACAAGAACAAGCTGTAGCCTTGTGCACTGGTGAGAACGTGTTCCTCTGCCTAGCCCGGTTAAGCCTCTTTTACAGCCCAATCAAGTTCTCAGCAACCAGTGATTTATAAAACACACACAAACACACACGCACACACTTTTTATGGAGGGAAGATAATGTATCAAGTGGCTATACTGGTTTGAGTCCTTAAACAGTACGGTTCCTGTGTCTGTGTTGCCATGTCCTCATTCTGACCCGCTCATTTTCATTATACAACTTGTGTAAATAATCGTATTGTTCTATTCGCAGCCTTGATGGTTGTGGTGACGGATGAATGACCGCATTGTTTTTATTGCACATCATCAATGTATCACATTTGTGCCTCTAGTTCATAAAATGGGATGGGATATCCTATTGATCACTCTCTCATTCTCACTCATTTGCCGACCCACTTAATCCTATTTGCCTATTAGCCCATCTCAGTCGACACTGGGCGAAGGCGAGGCAAGGCCAACACACACACACAACCCTTCCCACTCACACCCACACTTACTCACTAATTTTGCCGAACCTCTTAACCCTATTAGGGTCACAGGGTCTTAACCCTATTAGGGTCACACATCTCGCCGACATTGGGCGAAAGTGGGGTACACCCTGAACAGCACACCAGACCATCTCAGAGCCAACTCACACAACCATTCACACTCACAGTCACACCTAGGGGCAATTTGGAACAGACAATTAGCCTAATGTGCATGTCTTTGGATTGTGGGAGTAAGTCAGGTAGTTAAATATGAAGCTAATTTGTTTTCAGCTATGTTGCTGGACCCCAGAGACAAAAATGATTAAAGCAGCAGTTGGGGGTGCATGCAAATCCCCCTGGAACTGTTAGAACATTATTTGAATTTAATTTATATCCATAACACCGGGGGGATGTGGGGTCATGAATACCACGATAAAATAACCTATGCAAATATACACCATATATGGCTGACATGCTTTCACACAGGCAATGAAAACTATCATTGCCAAAAGTTGTGTTCGTGTGTGCGTGTGTGTTTGTTTGTGTGTGTGTAAAATACATATCACACACCCAAAGCAACATCTCCATTTCTCTCTTTTTTTTTTAACAGAGGCAGAAGACTGACATTAAGAACCTCTCAGGATACAGAATGACCCCTTGACCTGCAGAGTCAGACTGCAGAGGGAAGGAAGACGGGATACAAGATCACCAAAGTTGACTCAAAGCCAAAGTGACACTTAAACACAGGTATGAAGTCAGTGTGAAAAATGAGAGGCAGTAAAAGAACAAGTGAAGGAGGGAGAAGAAGAAACTCGGCGTGTTATGTGCCGGATCGTGACAGGTAGGAACATGCAGGAAGCAGTATCTGTTGTACTCAAGCCAAAGACTTTGCACTGGGCTGATCATCTCAGAGAGACACAATAGCCTTATGAGTGCACACACACACACACACACACACACACACGCACACACACACACACACACAAAAATACGTACCCATGTTTAAGTGTACCTTTGGCTTTGAGTCATCTTTGGTGATCTTGTATCCCGTCTTCCTTCCTTCTGCAGTCTGACTCTGCGGGTCAAGGGGTCATTCTGCAGCCTGAGATGTCACACACACATACACACACACCCACACACACTCACACACACATACACGCACGCGCGCACTCACACATGCACACTCACATGCGTGCACATACGCACGTGAACACACACACACACACACACACACACACACACACACACAGCTGTGTACTGTTTATGAGGGCCTTCAATTACTGAATAATTAATGCTACACATAATCCTAACCCTAAAATTAACTTTAGTAACCAAGGAAACCATCTGGCTTTTTCTTTTTTTATTTGTTTGTTTGTCTGTTTGTTTGTTTGTTGTAATCCTCAAAGAGGTGACTGAAATCTCCCCGAAAATCCAAACATTATCAGATATTTTTGTCTTTCTGTCCAAACGCACACACACACACACACACACACACACACACACACACACACACACACATCTATCTCTGGCTCACCTTCAACATGTGCACCACCCATATGGGTGTAATAATACAAAAGAAAGAAGATGTCATATGGGCTCTTTAAAGTAAACAAGTTCTTCCAACAGAAGCTTTAGAAAAGTAGACAGGAGGTCATTTGAAAGGTCAGCTACAGTTTTCTCAGTCATCCTTCAGCATGATGCAGTCACGGACACTTACAGTCTCCACATACAGCAACGCTCGTCCTAACGAGTTCCACTCAGTTTGTATAATAGTAAAGCCACAAGGTTAGGCATTAAGGTTATACAGATGAAAGCATTAGGGAGTGCGATAGCATTTTATTTTCATAAACAAATTCTAGAGAATTTATTTCAGTTTATTTTTATAGTACTTTTTTATTTTCTATTTATATCTTTATCATCCTATATTTGTAAATGGGCGGCACGGTGGCACGGAAGTTAGCACATCCACCTCACAGCAAGAAGGTCCTGGGTTCAATTCCCGGGCTCGGGTGTTTCTGTGTGGAGTTTGCATGGGTTTCCTCCAGGTACTGTGGTTCCCTCTAACAGTCTAAATACGTATACATTAGGCTAACTGGTTGTTCCAAATTGCCCCTAGGTGTGAGTGTGAATTGCTGTGTGTGTGTTGGTCTTGCAATGGTCTGGTGAGCTGTTCAGGGTGTACACCACCTTCACCCAGTGTTGGCTGAGATAGGCTCCAGCCTCCCTGCAACCCTAGTTTAACCAGTTCGGCGAATGAATGAGTGAGTATAATGTGACTTTTATGCACAAGGCCTTTTGAGTGTGACAGGAAGTATCTGACCTAAAAGCTATTATTATCATATGATGTGTACACTACTGGATCATCAGAGACTCATCCAGTTACTTATAATACTAGAAAACACTCCAAAGATTAAGAATCTTGGAAAGCTTTTTTCCCCATATACTCTCTCACTCATTTATTTGCCAGACCACTTAATCCTATCAGGGTCACAGAGAGGCTGGAGCTCAACCAACACTTGATGAAGGAGGGTACACCCTGAACAGCTCGCCAAAGCGTTGCAGACCCAACACACACACACCACCATGCACTAACACCTAGGGGCAATTTGGACAGCCAGTTAGCCTAATGTGCATGTCTTTGGGCTCTGGGAGGAAATCGAAGTACCTGAAGCATGAGGAGAACATGCAAACTCCACACAGAAACACCCTCCACAAGCCCAGGACTTGAACCCAGGACCTTCTTACTGTGAGGTGTACGTGCTAACCACTATGCCACTGTATGATCCATATACAGATCAATAATAACATTAACGCTATCTGACTCATCTGTGGTCAGGCAGCCTCACACACAGCATGCTGTAATACACCGTGAGTTCTGATTCATTTCTATCACATCCAGCATTAACAGTCTCAGCAGTTTGTGTTACAGTCGCTCTTCTGTGGAATCAGACCAGATGTACTAGCCTTCGCTCCTCATATGCATCAAAATGCCTTGGGCACCCAAGACACTCTTGCTGGTTTACTGGTTGACCTTCTGTGGACCACCTTTGGTAGGTACTTACCACTGCATACCAGGAACACCCCACAAGACCTGGTGGTTAGATAAAGTAACTCAGATCATTACGATTGCTCATTTTTTATTTTTTTTTGGTTTCAACACATCTTCTTTGAGAACTGACTGTTCACTTTCTGCCTGATAATTCCCACTTCAGGAGTATCTAGTTACAGACTCGGGAATCTGTAACTAGATACTTAGCAATTGTTAGCTAAAAGCAAGCTAGATGATGCTGATTAGTCTCCGAGACGGAATTCAGCGACATCCACTGAGCCTGAGGTGAATAACTGTAGTATTTATTTCCAATTACCATTAAGAGTAATTGAAATCCAATTTTATTGTTTATCTTTACATATTTTAACCATTACAGTGTATTCCGAGCAGAGTATAAACACTGTGTATCCTCCAGCAAGTTTTAGTATGTGCTACAAAGAAACATACTTACTCACTCACTCACTCACTCACTCACTCACTTATCTGCTGAAACGTTTAATCCTCTTAGGGTTCTCAGCTGACTCTGGGCGAAGGCACCCTGAACAGCTCACCAGTCCATCAGGGTCAACATACAAACAACTATTCACACCCACACTCACACCGAGGGGCAATCTGGAACAGCCAGTTAGCCTAATGTGCATGTCTTTAGGCTGTGGGGGGGAAACTAGATTACCCGGAGGAAACCCACTCAAGCATAATGACACAGGCCTCAAACCCAGGACCCTCTTGCTGTGAGGTGGACAACCACTCAACTATGAAGAAACATAAAAAAAAATAATTAAAATTAGATATTTTATTTTATTTATAGCAAGAGTTATTCTGTGGATACATAAGAGAGGCAAACTAGGTCCCTGGTAGTGCATATTAATTAATGTTATTCACCTCATCTGTCTGTGGTTATAATGTTATGGCAGATCAGTGTATTTCCCACAGTCTTTCCTTGCTTCTTGAAGCACTACTTTACTGTCCTAGTCAAAAACAAAAGCATTTTTCGTCTGTGGCCTTTCTTTTGCGATTAGTTTTTATATTGAAGTAAATGTACACGATTATCCATCTCTTCTTTATGAAGATAAATGCATAGTGTTTCAGTACTTTAAGCACCTGTCAGTCCAGACAGTATTTCGGTACCACTGTCCAGACAGGTTGTTAAGAGGGTGATCACACGAGAGGTGCGATAGAAAAGCAACTGACGCGAATGGCAATTTACGGCTGTTGTTTTGGTCAACATGCTTGATATTTCTGCAAATGAGTAGTCTCAAACTCTTCTCAAAGAAGGCCGCAAAGTTCTCATTTTGCTTGGAGATTATTCGTTTTTTTGTTTGCAAGGAAAAGTGACAAGTTGGGAAAGTTTGAGAAACGTTTAAGACTTGCTGGCAGCCACCATATTCCATATATTTTGTCATCATTCATATTTTATTTTGTTTGTGCTAATAACGCTGTAACAGTCAGCGTACAGCTGTTATGCTGGTTTACACCACAAGGTGACGTCTCATTCTTTTGTACTATGTCGCGGTGGTGTAGTGGTGTTCTCCTCTCAATATGCTTCACATCCGACCTCCTTTTTATGCTACACATAACGAGTCCATGCAGAAGGTATCTCACCTGTTCTTTTGTTATTTTTGTGTGAACAGTATCTGTAACGCCGCAAAACCTGGCTTTATATGGTAGACAGTGTAACCTGCTGAATAAAGCTGCAGAGTCGAAATCCCTCCACTATTGTCTGTCGCCTGTTTCTGATGCTCCGGAGCTCTGCTAACGACTGCTACGGTTAGGCCCCATCACCTGCACCCACGTTACAACATCTTGACGCAAATTTCAAAATTCGCAAAAAAAAAATAGAAAGAAATAAATTTTCATGAGTTGCTTTTCTATCACACTTCTAGTGTGATTACCCCCTAAGAAGTGAGCTCTTGTCACATGAGTCATGACAGCTAATCTACCTGGAACCACTCAGCAAGAGCATTTAATCTTCTTTTACTCATGTTAGAACACACAGTTTTTAATCAAGGTCTTTGTTTATTCATCAAAGTTTAATCGAGTATTTATAAGGATGTGTATTTGTAATTATATCCTTGCACTAACATTTACAAAGATCTGTTTGTGCATTCTAGTGGTTAGCACGTCCGTGACACAGCAAGAAGGTCCTGGGTTCAAGTCGGGGTCTCAGAGAGGGCGTTCCTATGTGGAGTTTGCATGTCATCCACGTGCTTGCATGGGTTTCCTCTGGATACTCCAGTTTCCTCAGTATAAATATTTGCACAATAGGTTTACTGGCTGTTCCAAATTGCCCCTAGGTGTGAGTGTGAGTGTGAATGGTTGTGTGTATGTCGACCGTGATGGACTGGCGAGCTGTTCAGGGTATATCCCACCTTTTCCCAGAGTTGGCTGAGAGCCCACCCACAACCCTAGTAGATTTAAGCTGTTTGGTAAATGGGTGGATAGATGTTTGGTGCCTTTTCAAAGTACAAAAACAAATTAATAAGTTAAAAATGTAATTTTTAGTCGATTTAATTTAATTTAATTTAGCCGAAAGAAAAGTCATTCCCTGTTCATTACAGTTAGGTACACTGCTGCCACGCCGACTATACTACACATAAGCTACTTCGAAAGTATCTATTATTTCTAACAGTTAAAATAAGTGCTACATTTTAATTTTGGTTTCAAGGTAAGATATATTTTTTTAATGTTTTTAGTTTTATGTTTTTATTGGTTTTTTTTTTGTTTGTTTTGTTTTTTTTTAAATGAAGGCATAAAAAAACAAGTTTCAGTTGAACCTGATCCAGCTTTTTTTACCTGAGGCAAGGAACACAGAGATGACAAGTTAGGAGCTCTGCAAACATTAGGAAACATGTTATGATTCACCAGCACAACGTCTCTTAGTTTATATGGCGTTTAAACCAAATGATCAGATGTTTAAATATAAGTGAAAAGTATAACAGCTTCATGTTTCTGGTCTTTATATTAATTGTACTGAAATCTTGCACAGAGTTTGATTTTATGTTTAGACCTGGTCTATAATGTGAACGTTTCCCGTTTTATCACAGCGCTCTTGAATCGACCATTCTGACTGGTTAGAAGCTGTTGCTGAACTTTCAGCGGCAGTTATGGTATCGTTTCTATAGTAACATTTTCATCTCAATCATTTGCCAAACTGCTTACGCTTACCAGGGTCCCAGGGAGGCTGGTACCTATCTCAGCCGACACTGGGCATAGGCGGTGTACACCCTGAGCAGCTAGCCAGTCCTTCGCAGGGCTAACACACACACAACCATTTTTGTTATTGTGTTGCTAATAAAATAATATGAGAGATAATCTATATCCCCCGTGTGTGCCATGTGTGTGCTGTGTGATTGACAGTTAAATAGTTAAAATTCAACTGATATTCGAACATATAGGCAGGGGTGGAATTTATTAAAACTAAGCTACTGGCCCACAGGACTAGTAAAATTATGAAACTACTAGTCCTCCTTCATATCTACTGGTCAGGAACACTAGATCTTCTTTGCTTATTGGATTTGTCAGGTCACCAGCAGGATGACTTGCTAGCTATTTTCACTCGCCCTACATGCCACATCCATGGGCCAGAGTTAATTTCCACCCCTCTATAGGCTTGGGTGGGTTAAAGCAAATAACATTAGCATCACAATAAAATGATCGTCTGAGTCAGTTCTTCTGGTACAGTAATGATATCTGGTCACAGTGCTGTAATAAATTTGTTTACATTCAGTTAAAATCAAGATTTTACATTTAATTCTTTGTACAAATCTGTGATTTAATTCATATTAAACTTTTCATTGTAAAATATCACATTCATTTTGAGACAAGTCAACAAAATACAAATAAACTTGGAACTTGGAATTAACTTAAAAGTCCACTGCACATTTTTGTGATTCCAATCACCATACAATTTTAATATATTAATATAATAGAATTGAGGGAAATGCTCTTCTCCTTTCTAGGGGAGAGTTTTTATTTGGACCCCCCCAATGTCTAAACTATTGTTACGGCCTTGGGAGAACATGCAACTCCACACAGCAACACCCTCGCCAAGCCCAGGACTCGAACCCTGGACCTTCTTGCTGTGAGGCGGACAGGCTAACCACTATGCCTCCATGCTGCCCTCTGTAGTAACATGTACAGTGAATTACATGAATTAATTAATGTGTGTAATTCTGATGGGGTGACGTTTTTCTGCGAGGGGCTGTTAATCTAACACCTTTTGAAGGAGTCTCCAGTGTCAGAGTTTTGGAAACCTGTCAACGCTTTTAACATAACGGAAATGACTTTACAAAGGAAATCAGTGTGGTTTATCTGGAACAAGCTGCATTTTTCTCTTAGTAACCTAAAGAGAAACAAAACCAGAGAGACAAGTGAAGCAACAACCTTTTAAATAACAAAAAACAAAAAAAAACAAAAAAAAAACTAAACAAAAAAAAAAAAAACAGGAATGAACTTGTTTTGCGGAATTTTCACCTGAAACATAAAATGTGGTGTCATTTTTTTTTATCTAATAAACAATGGTAGTCATTGAAAATTGATGTGGTATAATATGAATAATGGCGCATCCCCCTCACAGCAAGAACGAGTCGAGTCCCAGGCTCAGCAAATGTGCTTTTGTGTCTGGAACGCATTTACTTTCTGTGCTTGCATGGGTTTTCTCCAGGTACTTCAGTTTCCTTCCCGAGTCCAAAGTCATGCACATTAGGCTAATTGGCTGTTCCAAATTGTCCCTAGGTCTGAGTGTGAGTGGTTGTGTGTGTGTTGGCCCTGCAATGCTCTGCAATGATCGAGCTGTTCAGGGTGTACCATGCCCTCGCCCAGTGTTGGCTGAAATAGGCTCCAGCTTCCTTGTAACCCTAGTAGGATTAAGCGGTTCGGCACATGACTGAGTGAGTGAGTCTCATGTCAAGTAAAGTCAAGTCAGTTTTATTTGTGTAGCGCTTTTTATAATTGACATTGTCACAAAGCAGCTTTACATAGTAAAATTAAATTAGGGAGGAATCTAAAAATTT
>JAQMYF010000023.1:28869353-28880153 GCA_030014195.1 Neosilurus mollespiculum | reverse complement strand
CAATTTTCATAGTCATGAAAAGAAAGGAAACTCATTGAATGAGAAGGTGTGTCCAAACTTTTGGTCTGTACTGTAGAACAGGTTAATAAGAGATACTAAGCCCATGAGCTGGAGTGGTTTCACCAGAAAACTTGAATGAACTGATAATGGAAGATAAAGCACACTGGATATTTACTAATGGAGAAAAGTACATAGAGATTTTGGAGCAAGGGGATGCACATATATACTTCAACAAGAAAATACAAACCACATTCCACACACATTGTGTGTGTCTGTCTGTCTGTCTGTCTGTCTGTGTGTCTGTGACCACAATAACTTGAAAACTAGTAGACAGATTTCCACAAAATTTTAAACAAATGTGGGTCTTGGGACAAAGAAGAATTGATAAAAAAAAATTGGGCATAATCAGATTCAGGATGGTTTTGAAGGATATTTTAATGCTGCACCATGGGGCAAGGAAGCAGAAATCACCCAGAATGGTCAAAAATAACTGCAGAGCAGGCCACATGTGGGCACCATAATCCTATATCACCTACCACTATAACCAGACGATATGATGGCGAAGTGGTTATCACGTCCGTCGCTGCAAGAAGGTCCTGGGTTCAAGTGTTGGGCTCAAGCGTTTTTGTGTGGAGTTTGCATGTTCTCCACGTGTTTGCATGAGTTTCCTCTGGGTACTCCAGTTTCTGCCCACCTCTGCGCCACTGTGGGTTTCCATCAGATACTCCGGTTTCCTTCCACAGTTCAAAGGCATGCACATTAGGCTAACTACTTGTTCCAAATTGCCCCTAGGTGTGAGTATGAATGGTTGTGCATGTGCTGGCCCTGCAATGGTGTGGCGAGGTGTTCAGGGTGTTCCCCACATTCATCCAGTCTCCCCGACCCTAATAGGATTAGGCAGTTCAGTTTAATGAATGAATGGATAATTAATTCTAATGGTAATGCCTAAACAGTAAAGTAATTACACACTACAGTATGTTTTGAAAATTCTCAAACTTATTAAATAATTTATCATGTAATCATGCAGTAAAATGATCTTGTAAATAATTGTAGCAAAAATACAGTCTGGGCGGTATGGTGGTGTAGTGGTTAGCACGTCCACCTCACAGCAAGGTCCCGGGTTTGGTGAGGAAGTTTCTGTGTGGAGTTTGCATGTGCCGCTTGTGCTTGCATGGCTTTTTTCAGGGGTACTGATTTCCGCAAACAGTCCAAAAACATGCACATTAGGCCAATTTATCTGCTCCAAATCTCCCCTAGGTGTTAGTGTGAGAGTGAATGGTGGTGTGTGTTGGCCCTGCAATTGTCTGGCGAGGTGTTCAGGGTGTACCCTGAAGAGAGCATGTATGTCAAATTGTTTTGCTTGCACCCACTTGCTTGCCTTCTTTGAGTTTATCAGATCCTATCTGCTCTGTATTAGATGAGGGTGTATGGAGGGGGTTGAGGTTAAAGCATTCATGAATAGATTCCTGATTTGCTGTGTTTGGAAATGTGCAGCGTTGCACACTGGAGCCATGTTTGTCTCATCTGTAAAGATTTTCTAAATTACACATTACAGTTAAACTCATGATATTATTACTCATTCTTGTTTTTAAGTCAGTAGGCTTAACTGAGACTTAAACTCATTAGTGTGAACGGCAGGCAATTCCGTTTATAACATGGCTGTAAATTGCTGACCCCTGAGCTCAAAAACTCCACCTTGAGCACCACAGTTTAAAAGCCAAACTGGATGACTAGTCAAAGTGAATTAGCTATTTCAGGTCACTGAGCTGCTCTACACACTTCACAGAACAAAAAGCGGTTTCTGTTACCCATTATAAGAACACAGGTCTATGCATTTACAGGATCTGAAAAGTGATGGAATGGAAGACAGTGTTAGTGCTAATGGATGAGTTTACACAAAATTTTAATCAAACTTGGGTCGCGAACCAACGAAGAACTGATTAAATTTTGGGCAGGATCTACATCTGGGATGTAGGGATCCAGGAGGGGTTGAAGTTTTTTTTTACATTGCACATTTAAAAATAACATATTACATAGTACAACTTTACAAACTGGGGTAGCTTGGTGGCATAGTGGTTAGCACTTTCGCCTCACAGCAAGGAGGTCCTGGGTTCAAAAGTTTGCATGTTTTCCCTGTGCTTGCGAGGGTTTTTTCTGGCTACTCCAGTTGCCTCCCACAGTCCAAAAACATGCACATTAGGTTAACTGATTGTTCCAAATTTCCCCTAGGTGTGAGTATGAATATGAATGGCTGTATGTGTGTTGCCCTGCAATGATCTGTTCAGGGTGTACCTTGTCTTCGCCCAGTTTTGGCCGAGATAGGCTCCAGCCTCCCCAGGACCCTAGTAGGATTAAGCAGCTCAGCAAATGAGTGAAAGAGTCAACTTTACAATTACATCACTGGTTGAAAATAAAGCCTGGATTTAAAAGGTTGGAGACTGCACTACCTTGGTGGAGATCTGCACTCTCAGAGTGCATTTCCAGTTTTGCATATGTTATTATTGTACCTCTTGAGGAAAATGCAAATAAACATTGAAAATAAGCACATCACACATATGGATTTACATGATTCATATGCATAGCAGCTTATCAGTGTTATCAGGATGATGTCAAACAGACAAATTCGCCATCACACACGGTAAAGCATATGTAAAACATAACAGAGAGAAAGAGATTTGAATACATTCTTCCTTGTTCCATGTATAATTCGCCCAGAGAAGATGAATACAGTGAAATATGTGTGGAAGACATACATGTAGTAGTTTTGTTCCTGTGCTCATAAATTTATACGGTTTTCATTTGAGTGGAATTGCCCTACAGTTCTCAGTCACACCCTAAAACGTGTACAAGCCACAGTGAAGTCAGTGCTTGTTCCAGCTGTTGTGATAAAGAATGGTTCTTAAACAACCAGGCTGGGCTTGCCCAGCGCCCCACTGACTCACTCCCTACAGACTACACCCAAGGAGCTGTCAATAACAAAACACGCCCAAAATGTGCGTCACTTCCTCGAAAAAAAATGTCGAAATCTTCATTTGGAAGTATGAGAGTAAAATACCAGAATGAGATACTACTGTAAAAATAAAAAGCCACCCGGAAGATTATGGTTAATGCACTGACAAAGATTAGATCATATTTTAGGTTCCTTATATGAGGGACTATGCTGCTGAGTCAGTGAGTGTTGACAGTAAACCCTGGGTTCAATCCCTCATCTTAATAAATCTATTATAATAAGTAATAAGTGTATAATTCATCAGAGTCGTCCTCTTGTGTGTGTGTGTGTGTGTGTGTGTGTGTGTGTGTGTGTGTGTGTGTGTGTGTGTGTGTGGGTGTTGTGCAGATGAAGTTAAAAAGCCATGTGAACACACTACTCTTAACAACTGATGAAAGGAAATGAGGTCGCATCTCAGGCGACAATGGATGAAGACAGGGTACACCCTGAACAGCTCACAAGACCATTGCAGAGCCAACGCACACACACAACCACACCTAGGGGCAATCTGGAACAACCAATTAGCCTAATGTTCATGTCTTTGGACTGTGGGTGGAAACTGGAGTACCCACACGGGCACTGGGAGAGCATGCAAACTCCACACAGAAACCCTCGAACCAGGGACCTTGCTGCTCTGAGGTTCCACGCAACTATTTGATTTCCTTTAATTTTCTGAACTTCTTTATTCTTTATTAGGGTTTTGGAGAAGCTGGAGCCAATCCCACCAGACTCCAGCTGAACAAAAGGTACACCATGAACAGTTAACCAGACCACCACAGGGCCAACACACAAACATACACACAATCATTCACACTCAGTTCCACACCTAAGGGCAATCGATAATATCCATTTTGCCTAATGTGCCTTTGGACTGTGGAAGGAAACCAGAGAACCCGGAGGAATTCCACACAAGCACAGGAAGAACATGACACCTCCACTATCTGTATCTTTATCTATTTTTGTGCTCTGTATAATCTATATTATTAAACCTGAAGTGAGCAGGGTTTAAACACTGGACCAGAGGTGCCAGCACTTTCAGGTGTCTGTGAATTCTGTCCCAGTCTCTTACTCTGTGAACCTTTCTGACAATCTTTTAAAAGTCCTATTCATATCTCTATTTATATCAGTTTAGAACACATTATCTGATCATTCCAGGTAGTGTATTCAGATTCAGTTACATCTATTCTTCAAAATGCTCTCATATTCCCTGTTGTTACGCATTGCAGAGCAGACGTGCTGCTTCAGATTTAGTGACGCAGTGCGAGCTCACATTGCATAAGATCAGAAAAAAATCTAATTCTGGACCTCAGTGGCGACTGGTGGTCTGCCAAACAGAGGAAACGCTACATCATCACTCACTCACTCATTTGCTGAACCACTTTATCCTACCATTAGAGTTGCAAGGAGGCTGGAAGCCTATTTCAGCCGACACTGGGTGAAGGCGGGGTACATCCTGAACAGCTCGCCAGACCACCACAGGGCAAAACACACAACCATTCACACTCCAATTCACTCCGAGGGGAATTTATGACAGCCAATTAGCCTACTGTGCATGTCTTTGGACTGTGAGAGGAAATCTTTGTACCCGGAAGAAACCCATGCCAGCAAACATAAAAACATACACGTAGAAACATACAAACTTCACACAAAGGCGCCCAGCCCCGGGACTCAAACCCAGGACCTTCTTGCTGTGAGTTGGATGTGCTTACGTGGGTTTCCTCCAGGTACTCTGATTTCCTCCCACAGTCTAAAGACATGCACATTAGGTTAATTGGCTGTTTCAAATTGCCCCTAGGTGTGAGTGTGAATGGTTGTGTGTGTGTTGGCCCTGTGATGGTCTTGTGAACTGGTTCTCTCATTTTAGGTATGCTGTCATAGTCAGTCATGCCAGAGTCCCTGCTTGCACTCTCTTCTTTAACGATTACACTGTTATGAGCATACCTAAAAACCTCCCTCTCTCTCTCTCTCTCTCTCTCTCTCTGTATCTCTCTCTCTCTCTCTCTCTCTCTCTCTCTGAGCTTTTTTTGTATGTGTGCGTGTTTTTGTTGAGGTACACATGCTACTTCTGAGATACCAGTGATCCTGATCCTTCTGCTCTCTGAATCCTGTGAACCGTCCTGATGTGCTACCACTGGTTGGAGTTCTGATCTTAGAAGCCTCTTGCTCCTGCTGATGATGATCAATATCGACCTAGATATACACTCAGAACCTGTGAAGATGACTTTTCTCTGCTGGGGATATAAACTCTTTTACTAAAAAGATTTAGGACTACAATTACCATTATAGTTATAAGATAACCAGCTAGACTTCATGTTAAACTATAGTAAAGTGTCTGCTACATGGATTGTATTTTTATCTGGTTTCACCCAAATGAGGATGGGTTTCCCTTTTGAGTCTGGTTCCTCTCAAGGTTTCTTCCTTGTGTTGACTGGGCAAGTTTTTCCTTGCTACTGTTGACACAGGCTTGTTCATTAGGGATGTGTAGGGTTTATTGAAGAAATGTTTAAATTCTTTATGAAATTTGTTTTTCTATGTAAAGCTGCTTTACGACAATGTCAACTGCAAAAAGCGTAATGTAAATACATCTGAACTGAGTTGAGCTGTTCAGTTTGTAGCCCGCCTTCGCCCATCGTCGGCTGAGAGAGGCTCAAGCCTCCCCACAATCCTAATAGGATTAAGCAGTTTGGAAAATGAATATATGAGTGACAAATGATTGGAAAATGAATATATGAGTGACAGTCTTGAATGAAAGTATGAGTGACAGTCTTGGAGCAGCCTGTTTCGTAACACTCTCATCACATATTTATGAGATAAAATTTTTGCTGGATCACTTCCAGTCTCCACTGACGATGGGACTATGGGTCCAATTACAGAAATCAACTTTTTCATACTGGTATAGTTCTTGCTTCATTGGATTGAGCAGTTGGAAAATATGGTCTATTTGTCCAACATAATGGTTTACAATACATTTATAGCCAGAAAGACAACTTTCACTAAAACAGCTACACACAGACACACCCAGACTGTATAATGAGTCATTTGAAAAGCTCGTCTGTGTATTTAGAAAAGCATATCACAATGACATGGAAAAGAAGATAAATGCTAATAGCAACAATAACACTGACAAACTGATAATTTATTTTAACATATGATAATTATAAAATGAAAATATGATTCCAACACTTTCATTCATTTGACAAACCGCTTAATCCTACTGGAGTCTCAGGGAGGCTGGAGCCTCAACACTCACTCAACACTGGGTGAGGGTGGGGTACACCCTGAACAGCTCACCAGACCATCGCAGAACCAACACACATACAACCATTCATACTCACACTCACACCTAGGGGAAATTTGAAACAGCCAGTTAGCCTAAAGTGCATGTATTTGGACTGTGGGAGGAAACTGAAGTACCTGGAGGAAACCCACGCAATCACAGTAAAAAAATGCAATCTAGACACAAAAACGCATGAGCCCAGGATTCAAACCCATGACCTTCTTGCTGTGAGGCGGACGTGCTAACCACTATTCAAGCACAATCTCTAAACTAAAGATGGACACAACGCTTCCATTATACTATAACGCTGATAATTATAGGTCTGATGTTGATATTCTGTCTAACACATTTGTATTATCTATGCCATTTGTTCAGCTTTCCATGCTACCAATCTCTTATCTTCTGTGGCCTTTCCTGGTAAGTACACAGGCAGCAGTGAATGACGAGGATGAGATTTTCATCTCATCTCTTCAAAGCTGTCTGTGTTTTTTATATGCACTGCTATTTGCTAACCGTTCACTTCAGTATGACGTGAGTACAAGGCATCACTGTGGCGTATTGCTTAGCACATCCGCCTCACAGTGAAAATGTCCTGGGTTCAAGTCCCGGCTGTTTCTTTGTGGAGTTTGCATGCTCTCTGTGTGGTTGTGTGGGTTTCCCACAGACATGCACTGCTGCAAGGCTGATTGAATGTTCCAAACTGACTGTAGTGTTAGTGCGCTGGACCTGCGATGGTCAGGGTGTACCCTGCTTTCACCCAGCGTTGGCTGAAATAGGCTCCAGCTATAGTCGGATTAGTCAGATCAGCATGTGAGGTTTAGTGACGACGTGAAGGCACACACGGTACGCTGTTACAAAACACTGTTGCATTTATTTGGGTAAACGAACTGACAGCTTGTGTTAAAATTCAAATGAAAAAGGCAGTTGAACAATGATAAGTTCAGAAAAGTTAAAGAGATCTGTTTTTAAAGTTTAATTTGAATGGAGGAAACTTTTAGATTGTGCTTACAGGATGGGACAAAACGTTCCCAGGAGTATGATACCCACATAAGCCCCACATATGCTGCGTCCAGTGCTCTAAGTTTACGCACATTCATGTAGCGGAGATGGTTTATCGCCTGATATTTGTCCTGACATAATTCTTATTTTTGAATCCATTTCCCAAGAGATTCTATCTCTTTCAACATTTCATTCAATTATTTATCAAACTGCTTAATCCTATTAGGGTCATGAGGATCATCTCAGCCCACTGTGTCTATCGCAGGGCCAACACACAAACACACACAGATTCACATTCACACTTACACCTAGGGGCAATTTGGAGCAGCCAATAATGTGCATGTCTGTGGACTGTGGGAGGAAACTGGAGTACCTGAAGGAAACCCATGCAAGCACAGGGAAAACATGCATCCTCTTGATGCGGTTAGCATGTCCGCCTCACCGCAAGAAGCTCCTGCATTCAAGTCCCGGCCTTGGGAAGGTGTGTAGTTTGAGTAGTGTGTGGAGTTTGCATGTTCTCCTCGTGCTTCCATGGGTTCCCTCTGTGTACTCCGGTTTCCTCCTGCAGTCCAAATACATGCACATTAGGCTAATTGGCTTTTCCAACTTGCCCCTAGGTATGAATGTGAGTGTGAATAGTTGCTGTCTCTGCGATAGACGGGCAAGCTGTTCAGTGTGCACCTCGTCCTCACCCAGTGTAAGATCCGGCAACCCTAATAGTAGGATCAATTGGTTTGGCAAATGAATGAGTGAGTGAGTGAGTGAGGAACCATTTTTGCAGAGATCTTGAAATCCTCTATCAGGAAATGGAAATAAACATAACATTTTCAGTATTTTACATGGCTATCCTTGGCTCTATTCAGTGTATTGGATGCAAGATGTTTATCTAGCCTTCTTCTATCCTTATCAAAGTCTTACTTGTGGAATGAGTAGATTAATAGTCGTTGTTGATAGAGAAAATAATGCTAATAATGGCACATATTTATACGTCAGACATGAAAGTCTAGAAGTCTTAAGCATAGACTGTGAGTCCTTATCTCTGACAATGGACCTCTAAAATGGGTGATGACTCAGCCATATAGTCACAAAGCTGATGTTAACACTATGACTTATCCTCCAGCAAGCCACTCCCCTCAAGATGCTATTTATCTAAGTGTAAAATGTTTACTAGGAAACCTTTTGAAATGTTTTCTTTAACAACATGGGTGCATAGCAAAGTCTTTAGGGCAGCATGGTATACATCCCGTTCGGGAAAGCGAAGTGTTCATTTCGTGAAACGTAGCTGAAAATCTTATTACAAGTAGAGAGGCAGCAGGCAAAAATGCTACACTGAATGTATGCTAGCTGTCTTGAGGCACTGCTCAGGTTACATCATATTCACACTATGTCTGTTCCCAGGTTAAATATAAACAAAAATGCAGAAAATCCCACAGTGGTGATTCTGTTAATTTAATTAAGATTAAATGCTTCAAAGTTCTTAACCTGCAGCTTTGATGTGACTCAAGAACTACTAAATATTGGATCATCTTTCTGATGGTCTGGTGAGCTATTCAGGGTGTACCCTGCCTTTCGCCAAGTGTAGGCTGAGATACAGTGACTTTCAAAAGTATTCACCCCCCTTGGCATTTTTCATGTTTTGTTGCCTCACAACCTGGAATTAAAATGGATTGTTTGAAGGTTTGCATCATTTCATGTACAGAACATTCCTACAACTTTGAAAATGTGATTTTTTTTTTTATTGTGAAGCAAACAACAAATAGGACAAAATAACAGAAAACTGCAGCGTGCAAAACTATTCACCCCCCTAAAGTCAGTACTTTGTAGAGGCACCTTTTGTGGAAATTACAGCTGCAAGTCGCTTTGGATGAGTTTGCCACATTTATCCACTGGGATTTTTGGCTCATTCCTCAAGGCAAAACTGCTCCAGCTCCTTCATGTTGGATGGTTTCCGCTTGTGACCAGCAATCTTCAAGTCTGACCACAGATTCTTAATTGGATTGAGGTCTGGGCTTTGACTAGGCCATTCCAACACATTGAAATGTTTACCCTTAAGCCACTCGAGTGTTGCTTTAGCAGTATGCTTCGGGTCATTGTCCTGCTGGAAGGTGAACCTCCGTCCCAGTCTCAAATCACAGGCAGACTGAAACAGGTTTTGCTCAGGAATATCCCTGTATTTAGCACCATATCTGCCACCATCATGCTTCACTGTGGGGATGGTGTTCTTGGGGTGATGGGATGTGTTGGGTTTGCGCCAGACATAGCGTTTTCCTTGGTGGCCGAAAAGCTCAATTTTAGTCTCATCTGACCAGAGCACCTTCCTCCATACATTTGAGGAGTCACCCACATGCCTTTTGGCAAACTCAGAAAGTGTCTTCTTATTTTTAACACTAAGTAATGGCTTTTTTCTGGCCACTCTTCCATAAAGCCCAGCTCTATGGAGTGTTCGGCTTATTGGTCCTATGCACAGAGTTTACCTTTGGTCTCTGTGCTGCCTCTCTGATTAATGCTCCTTTGCCCGGTCTGTGAGTTTTGCTGAATGGCCCTGTCTTGGCAGGTTTGTTGTGGTACCATGTTATTTTTTATAACCAAACCCTGACTTGTACTTCTCAACAAATTTGTCCCTGACTTGTTTGGAGAGCTCCTTGGTCTTCATGGTGTGATGGCTCTTGCTTAGTGGTGTTGCAGCCTCTGGGGCCTTTCAGAAAAAGTGTGTTCACTTAAATTTAAATTACAGGTTGAA
Source organism: Neosilurus mollespiculum (assembly GCA_030014195.1). Taxonomy (NCBI): domain Eukaryota; kingdom Metazoa; phylum Chordata; class Actinopteri; order Siluriformes; family Plotosidae; genus Neosilurus; species Neosilurus mollespiculum. The sequence continues at coordinate 28,870,148 of JAQMYF010000023.1, read as the reverse complement.
ATTTAACAAAATAGGTAAAAAGCCAAGGGGTGAATACTTTTGCAAGGCACTGTAGGTTCCAGCCTCCCTACGGCCCCAATAGCAGAACCAAGCATTTTGGCAAATGAGTGAGTGAGAGCTAATTTTTGCAAAGGTCCTGAAATCAATATTTCAGCATGGCTAACCTTGGCTCTATTCATTGTCTTGGATGCAATGTGTTTATTTTGTCCTCTTCTTGCCTGTGACCCTAGTAGGATAAAGTGGTTCAATGAGTGAGATATATATAGAAAATCCGGTCACATGACCATTCTGAAATGATCCTTATTTAATTTGATCTCATTTCATTTGAAATCTCTCCTACTCACAGCATTTGCACTTCACCTCCTCACAGAATAAAATCCACAATCGTATTAACTACTGTGTTAAATTTGACTTATGAACTTACAAAATATATTTTATAAATGAAGACATGATCTAATATATACATATTATTATAGCTGATTGGTGTATATATATCTTTCTGGCTGATTGGTGTATATATATGTGTGTCTGTGTATATATATATATATATATATATATATATATTGAGAGAGAGAGAGAGAGGTCGATATATACACATACATATATTTATATAGTTAGGCTGATTGGTGTACATATATGTGCGTGTGTGTGTGTGTATAAATAAATATATTGTATGTGGGGAAAAATAATAGTACTACAATTTCATCCCGACAACCCGGTTTCGTGGTTGCCCACTCATCAGGGGATTTATTAAGAACATTCTTTTACCACAGTTTATATACAGTCATCAACGTT
>JAQMYF010000023.1:28855359-28869253 GCA_030014195.1 Neosilurus mollespiculum | reverse complement strand
GTATGAGAGTGGGTGGGTGTGTGAGTGAATAGGTGAGTGAGTAAGTAAGTGAGTGAGTATGAGAGTGGGTGGGTGAGTGAGTGGGTGGGTGAGTGAGTCAGTGAGTATGAGAGTGGGTGGTTTGGTGGATGGGTGAGTGAGTGAGTGAGTGAGTGAATGGATGAGTGAGTGAGTGAGTGAGTGAATGGGTGAGTGAGTGAGTGAGTGAGTGAATGAGTATGAGAGTGGGTGGATGAGTGAGTGAGTGAGTATGAGAGTGAGTGAGTGAGTGAGTGAGTGAGTGAGTGAGTGAGTGAGTGAATGAATGGGTGAGTGAGTGAGTATGAGAGTGAGTGAGTGAGTGAGTGAGTGAGTATGAGAGTGAGTAAGTAAGTATGAGAGTGAGTGAGTATGAGAGTGAGTGAGTGAGTGAGTGAGTGAGTGAGTGAGTATGAGTGAGTGAGTGAGTGAATTGGTGAGTGAGTGAGTGAGTGAGTGAATGGGTGAGTGAGTATGAGAGTGAGTGAGTAAGTGAGTGAATGGGTGAGTAAGTGAGTGAGTGAGTGAATGGGTGAGTATGAGAGTGAGTGAGTGAGTGAGTGAGTGAGTCAGTGAGTATGAGAGTGGGTGGTTTGGTGGATGGGTGAGTGAGTGAGTGAGTGAGTGAGTGAGTGAGTGAGTGAATGGATGAGTGAGTGAGTGAGTGAGTGAGTGAGTGAATGGGTGGGTGAGCTTACTAGCAAATAGTGCGCTCATGAAATCCCACAAAAGCAATAGTGTCCCTCTGCTCTAGCAGCCGCAGTCATCATCTCATCATCAGTGGACTGGTCTCTTCATGCTGGAGAGAAGATGCGACGTCACCATGGCAGTAGTTGGGATTTACCCGCTGTAACCCGCCCGCGCGCTCCTACCTACATCATGGACGTATTTGGTAAACGACGCCAAGTGAACAGGCGCGGTCCAGCGCTCTGATTGGACGAGCATGACGCTTTGTGGGCGTGGTGATATCATACAGAAGCGCTTTATGATCTGGAACTCCTGCGCCCTCCTTTCATCTGCCCGGATCGGAAGAGGAGCGTTCGCGTCTCAGGTGAGCGCAGTGCAGTGCAGGTATGCGTGTGTTGAGTAGTAGTTTGTGTTTTGTTTGTTTTTTGAATTCTTCTGTATAGAACTTGATTTTTAGAAACAAGCCACTTTATCCCATTTACAGAAATTTAAATGCATATATGTATTTATTTTATAGTTTTCCGCTTTTATGAAGTTCATTTATGAATGTTTTTCAACCTGAAGGAATCAGGAGTGCTTTTTTCTCACCATGCTTCACTTCACACATTTTGACTGACAGTTTGCCAGTAGATTGATTAGGTGTGGCAGAGACCTGGGAACCCGACTTGCAGGTGTAGCAACTGAAAATCACTGCCTTCTATTTCCTTCTTTCTTTCTTTCTTTCTTAACTGTTAACTCTTAATGCATCTGCAGAACCCTGTAGAAGCTGCTGTTATTTTGCTGTTTCTGTTCATTGGCATTCAGCTCCTCAGGGTTTTATTGACTACAGAAAGAACTTTTTTCCACTATTTCTTTTTTTTTTTTCACCCACACACCAGAGCAAAAATGCTGACAGATTGATACGCGAGCTTTCTTGTGCAACACCACATGCTCTCTGAATGAAAGGTGTGTTCTGTGATTCTGCTTTTATTCCGTCTTTTCATACAAGCCCTTACCAGCCTAGTCATGTCAGTTGGCTGAACACTGATTGGCAGGATAACGTATAATGTTTCACTGATTCAGCTTGGGAGGCATGGTGGTGTAGTGGTTAGCTGGTCTGCCTCATGGCAAGAAGGCCCTGCATTCGAGTCCCGGGTTCGGCAAGGACGTTTCTGTGTGGAGTCCTCCCCATGCTTGCAAGTTAGGCTAAATGGTTGTTCCAAATTGCCCCTAAGTGTGAGTGTGAATGGTTGTGCGTGTTTGTTGGCCCTGCAGTGGCTTGGCGTGCAGTTCAGCGTGTACCCCACCTTCGTCCCGCATTGGCTGAGATAGGCTCCGTCCTCCCTGCGACCGTAATAGGATTAACCAGTTCAGTGAGGTGGTTAATCTCGTCTGTATCTCTTCATTCCAAGTGTCCTTTTTCGGGTATGCTATGCTAGTACAGAACCTGAGTATTCGCTTTTATTTTCTGCTTTTCCTGGTGTGCATTGCTTCATTTTTCTGTGTTATTATTTAAAGGAAATTTCCACCCTGACGCATAAATTAGGTTTTTCACATACTTCTAATCAGCATAGCCGATGGTGGCGTAGTTCTACCTTACAGCAAGAAGGCCCTGGGTACGAGTCCCTGGCTCAGGTGTTTCTGTGTGGAGTTTGAATGTTATTCCTGTTCTTGCATGGATTTTTTTCTGGGTTCTCAGGTTTCCTCCCACAGTCCAAAGACATGCACTTTAGGCTAACTGGCAGTTCCAAATTGCCCCTAGGTGTGGGTGTGAACAGTTGTGTGTGTGTGTTGGCCCTGTGATGATCTGGCAAGCTGTTCCGAATATACCCTGCCTTCACCCAGTGTCGGCTGAGATAGATTCCAGCCTTTCCACGACCCTAGTAGGGTTAAGCGGTTTGGCAAATAAGTGAGTGAGCATTGCAGTTTTGGGAATCATGCCAAATGAGGATATTGCAAGCACTATTATTAATAAAGGAAAACATTTCTGCTATCTCCAACATACATGTATGTCATGTTTTACTGGTAGTGCTTAAAAACGAAGAAGCAAGAGCTGATTTTCTTGCTAACCCTTTTTCTGTGACACTCCTCCCCCCCTTAATTTCCTCCCCAGTTTTGTCACCTGCCATCCTACTATTCACCTCCTTCTTAATTATATAACAGCTGCCAACCTGACAGATTTAAGGCTTCGCTTCTTCCTCTGATTCACATCAAGTCAGCCACTTGCATTTTTTCAGACTGCTGCTCGTGCAGCATCACAGGCAATGTAACACACTCAGAGGACTTCCTGCACACGTTTATTGAACGACGTCGACTAAATCTGAATATTGACTTAGGAACACATGCGCTCATAGATACTAGTCACTAGATTTTGTCATTGGCGTGGGATAAAGGTAATGCCATCCCAACAGACTTGAGTGTACAGCCAATTTTGCACACTTAGCTTGCAGCCATCGATGGTATGGCATCATCAGGATTTGGACTACAGATCACCCAGAGATAGAGCAAACATGCTTTTGTTGCACCATGCAGGAGCATCTCAGTGTTATATTAATCAGAAATCCAGTATGGAGATTATGGTCTGCTGCAAAGATCCAGTAATGATGTAATGCAGAAATAATATAATGTGTGAATGGGTGACTAGTGTGTACGGTGTGAGCTATGGCAGAGAATGAAGTTTAAGTAGTTAGTGAACTATGAGAAGACAAACACAGTTGTGTAAATGGTGGCATTAGCATTAAAGTCGAACCTTTGAGCAGATTGCACTGATAAGGAAGTCAGAGAGCAGGGCAGACTGGAGTACGAAAGCATCAGTCCTTTTAGATTGAGATGAAATAAAGGCTAAATCTTGTTAGCAGCACTAGCAGCAGATGGTCCCACAGCACCATGAGTAACATAATAAAGCAATGTGAAACTAGACCTACCCAGATACATGGCTCAGTAAAGCTTGCATGCCAGAAGGGATTTTTATTTTTTTTAAAGAATAGAACTAATTCAGTGCCGAATTACAAGAACAGAGAATGTTTATCACAAATTAGTACTACTAAGGTTGCAGTGAGGCTGGAGCCTATCTCAGCCAACACTACAAGGCTACACATTCAACAGCTCGCCAGACCATCACTGGGCCACACACACAGAAAATACGTTAGCTGTGTAAGGAAATTTAAACAAGCATGTATACTGAACTTGGGCGGCACAGGGGCGTAGTGGTTAGCATGTCCGCCTCACAGTAAGTAGGTCCTGGGTTTGGGTCCCGGACTGGGCATTGGCGTTTCAGTGTGTAGTTTGCATGTTCTTCCCATGCTTGCGTGAGTTTCCTTTGGATACTCTTGTTTCCCCCCACAGTCTCCTAGGTATGAGTGTGTGTATGTGTGTGTGTGTGTGTATGTATGCCCTGCAATGGACTGGTGAGCTGTTCAGAGTGTACCCTGCCTTCGCTCATAGTTGCCTGGGGTAGACTTGTGACCTTAGTAAGATTAAGCAATTTGGCAAATGAATGAACGTAAATTAGGGCAGTGGTGGCCTGTTGGTAGGGTGCTGGATTACTGATCCCAGGGTCAGGGGTTCAAGCCCCATATATCAGCAGGATGTTACTGCTGTCCCCCCAGTGCACCTAACTGGGTTATCAAAGGCCGGCCATGTCTCTCACTGTCTGTGGTTAGAGGCATGTAAAAGAACCATTGCTGACTTTCGTCAAGTGTGTCAGCATGTTTCTGCCCTGCGGTGAGTCAGCTGAGATGGGCACCTGCCTCCCCGTGACCCTAATTAGGATTAAGTGTTTCAGAGAATGAATGTATGTAAATTAGACAAGTACAACAGGATTGAATGAAAACTAATGAAATGTTTTTCTTACTCCCTCAGTTTCTTTGAAGATCCAAGAAGAACTCTGCCCACAAAAGCAATTTTATTGTTGTGCTCTGTAGAGAGCTAATTTTTTTGTTGGAAACACCCATAGTATCCATAAAACAGACACAGAATGGAAAGAGCTGACTATGTCTTTAAGGCCAAACTGTCTGAGCAAGCTGAGCGTTACGATGATATGGTGGCTTGCATGAAAGAGGTGACCAAGTTTGGCAAGGAACTTTCTAATGAGGAAAGGAACTTGCTGTCGGTCGCCTACAAGAACGTGGTGGGCACACGCAGGTTGGCCTGGCGGGCCATGTCCAGCATTGAAAGCAGTTCCGATGAGGATGACAGAAGGGTTGTGGTGACTAAAGAATACCGGGAAAAAGTCGTGTCTGAGCTCCAAGATATCTGCAAAGATGTACTGGTAAGTAAAACAGTTTGGCAGGACATGGGATTAAATACGGGATTTGAAGGGTACGGTACAAGCCAATGTCTTGACTCATTGCAGGGCAACACACACACACAGAACCAGTCGCTCTCACACCTAGGGGCGATTCGGAACAGCCAATTAGCCTAACATGCATGCCGTGGAAGGAAACCAGAGTATCTGAAGGACACCCACCATGGTGTAGTGGTTAGGAATCGAAGGTTAGCAGACAAGCTTATGTCTTGAGTGGTCTTTATTTCACAGATACGGTTTTTGATTTTGTGTACACTGAATATTAAGAGAAATGGCACGATTGTGTTTCAGTTCAAACAAAGAAATTCCCACGTGCTCAGTTTCAGATACACACCCCTGCTCAGACATTACCTTACCTCATCAGGCCTGAGAAGAACACGTGGAACACTGAGGAGAACGTGGTCGACCATGTTATCTCTTTATTTTATAATTCTTCAGACTATTGTACACATTGACTGGGGTAAGGCAGCACGTGATTGGTCAGTTCTAAAGAAGCACTACATGCAGTAGGTTAGTTAGAGTGTGGTCATCAGAAGAGGCATGGTTAGTTACATTCACTGTTTGCAGGGTTTCTGATGTCTGGATGTGCTCCTTGGTTGTCAGAAATAAAAGAAAATGGAGAGTATGTGCCCTCTTTAACCTAACAGATACTTTGCTAGAGTGATCATTCAGTATTATATGATAGCAGAAAGCACTTCGGTTGGAAGAAAAGCCTTTTCTTTTAATGCCGCACAAGAGATCTGACTCAGATATGTGTTTTAAGTTATAATCAAGAAAGTATGGTAAAGAACACAGTATTTAGTTGTGTATCTCTTAAGTAATGCATATCAGTGTTTCCTATTTAAAGGTTTCCACTTTCACAGTATGTATGAGATCATGCTCAAACATGATGAAGATTACTGCAGCAGTCAAGGCGAGGTTGCAACTTGCAATTCTCGGAGGCATCTATGTTTTTTTTTCTTCTTTTTTTTTCCCCAAACATCATTAAAACTAGAAAATTACCACTTACAAGGCACCACGGACGCAGCAACAGTTCAACATTGCATACTAATATGAGGCGTGTCACAACACACAATGAGTTCAGTGTACCAAATCTGCATTCCGAGATATAACAGTCTGAAAAAAAGAGTACCAAAAATCCAAAAATGTATCCAAAAATGATCCACGTATCATTTATATCACTTTGTGTTAACACGTTCTGTAATGTATTTATTCATTCATTCATTCACTGAATCACTTAATCCTGTCCTATTAGGGTCATGGGAGGCTGTTCCATTGCAGGGCAACACACACACACACACACACGAAACCAGTTACACTTACATCTAGCGGCAATTTGGAACAACCAATTAGCCTGAAGTGCATGTCTTAGAACTGTGGGAGGAAACCTGAGTATCTGAAGGAAACCCACGGTGGCATAGTGATTAGCACGTCCACCTCACAGCAAGAGGGTCTTGGATTGACTCAACGGTGGCATTTCTGTGTGGAGTTTGTATGTTCCCCTCATGCTTGTTTGGGTTTCCTCCAGGTAATCTGGTTTCCTCCCACAGTCCAAAGACATGCGCATTAGGCTAACTGGCTGTTCCAAATTGTCCCTGTAGGTGTGAATGGTTGTGTGGGTTACCCTGCGATGGACTGATGAGCTGTTCAGGGTGTACCTTGCCTTTGACCAGAGCCGGCTGTGATAGGCTCGTCTCACATGACCCTAATAGGGCAGGATTAAACGATTCAACGAAGGAATGAATGAATGAATAAATAGGTAAATAACGGAACGTGTTCAGAATTCCCACGTTCCTAGTAGGATTAAGGGGTTCAGCAAATAGATGGATGATGATACCTTGATTGTTTTTGCTAGTTCTGCTGGATTGGCTGCATAGAATACAAATACAAATTGCCCCTTGATTCAAAGTTAAATGAATGAAAAGTTAAATTTTTTGACCAACTGGATTGCAGTGGTGGCTTAGTGTTTAAGGTGATGGGTTACTGATCCGAAGGTCAGTGGTTCAATCCCCACTATCACCACTGTTGGGCCCTTGAGCAAGGCCCTTGACGCTCAGTTGTAAAAGAATGATAATTGTAAGTCGCTCTGGATAAGAGCGTCTGCCAAATGCTGTAAATGTAAATGGATTCATTTTATTATGATGTCCTATATCATCTCTGTGAGAGGTGACTGCTGAGAGAACGATTCCTCTGATAGAGATCGTGTAATGATGTTTTTTCTCTCTCTCTCGTCTCTACAGGAGCTGCTGAGTAAATATCTTATACCAAACTCCACAAATACCGAAAACAAGGTCTTTTACCTGAAGATGAAGGGAGACTATTTCAGATACCTTGCTGAAGTGGCCCCTAAAGATGATACATGTAAGCAAAGGAATCTGATGCTTACAAAACTGTGTGTGATGTGAAGAATGCAGGCCACCTTCATGAGCTGTGAGACTATGCTGTTGATTCATTTTCAGCCAAGCAACTTAGATGCTGACGGCACGGTGGCGTAGTGGTTAGCACGTCTGCCTAACTAGCAAGAAGGTCCTGGGTTTGAGTGCCGGGCTCGGCGAATGCGTTTCTGTGTGGCGTTTGCATGTTCTCCCCGTACTTGTGTGGGTTTCCTCTGGGTACTCCGGTTTTCTCCCACAGCCCAAAGACATGCACGTTAGATTGCTGGAAGGTGAGTGTGTGGCTCTGCTATGGTCTGGTGAGCTGTTCAGGGTGAGGTGATTGACTGTGGAAAACTAGCCCCCAGTATATCATAAGTACATACAGTGACGTAGTGGTTAGCACCAGTGTGTGAAAGGTGAACTGTTCAGGGTGTACCTCTTCTGCGCTCAGTGTCGGCTGAGATAAGCTCCAGCCTCCGACCCTAAGAGCAATAAGCGGATCAGCAAATGAGTGAGTGACCTTGGAATACTAGACCTCAGTATATTATAGGGCAGCATGATGATGTGGTGTTGCTACCACATAGCTCCAGGGTCCATGGTTTGAGTGTGTGTGTACTCTTTAGCTTGTTTTTGCAGTGTTTGCTGTTGTGCATTCATAGTTTCTTCCTCCATTTTAAAAACATGCCGGTTGCTGAACTGGCAATGCTAAATTGCCCCTAGCTGTGAATATTTGTGTTCATGGTGCACTGTGTTGGACTGGTATTCCGTTCGGGTGTGTCTCTGCCTCACACCCAGTGTTCCTGGCATGAGCTCTTGATACACTGTGAATAAATGAATGATATAGTTCTATCCTTCCGATGTTCTTTCAAGGCGGCAGGGTAGCTAGTGGTTAGCATATCCGCCTCACAGCAGGAAGGTCCTGGGTTCATGTCCAGGCTCGGTGAACGCGCTTCTGTGTGGAGTTTGCATGTTTTCTCTGTGCCTGCATGGGTTTTCTCTGGGTACTCCGGTTTCCTCCTATAGTCTAAAGACATGCACATTAATCTAATTGACTGTTTTAAATTGCCCTTCGGTGTGGGTGTAAATGACACCCCCACCTGCCTTCACCCAGTGTCGGCTGAGATGGGCTCCAGCCTCCCGGCAGCCCTAGTAGGATTAAGTGGTTTGGTAATTTCATGTGTCATTACCCGCTCACTAAATTTTCTGTCTATGCATCCCAGCTGCCCTAGACGACTCTAAGGAAGCCTACCAAGAGGCATTCAATCTGAGCAGCAAGGAAATGCACCCAACACATCCTATCCACCTGGGGCTCACCCTCAACTTCTCTGTCTTCTACTACGAGATACTTGGCTCTCCAGAAAAAGCTTGTAGCCTCGCTAAAGAGGTACCCACGACCCACCAATGAGGCAGACGGATAACACCTACAACCTTTTTGTTTGTCTGTTTTGTTTTAAGCAGCCATTTAAACTGGGTGTGGTTAATTGCAGGTACTTGAAAAAGCCACAGCCGAGGGCACTTCAATTAATGAAGAGACTTATAAAGACAGCAGCATCATCATACAGCTGCTTAAAGACAATCTCTCTGTGAGTAACACAGTTTAGTTTAAACAGTATTCAGTACACTTCATTTTATTATCTTCATGTTAGGTTGGAGTGATTGCCCTGTTTTGGTTTATTCTCTTCTAGTTATGGACGTCTGATAATGCGGAGGAAAATGAAGCACAGCAGAGCTGAATCCTCCCTGCCTTCAGATGAGACAAGTGGAGATAAATAATTAATAGGATGAAATCATTCTTTTAAAAGTCCATCAGTGCACAGTTGCCTAATGCACCTCAGTGCTGCTATTTAAGCTATGTTATGGGTTATGCCATTGTTAGTAAGTAATAATGCTCTTAATGCAGAAATGCAGAATTTCTTACTGGGGAATCAAAGTCTGAATTTCTGATCTTTAATATATTGGGGATGTATGTGTCTTTTTGTACTGATGCAACTACTAATGATATTCAAAGACCTGCTTGGTCTCACACACATGCACACACACTCAGAAACACAGACATGAAAGTCACAATCAATTAAAGCATATTTTACAAAAAAAAAAAAAAAAAACAACATTGAATGTGCCTCTGAGATTTCCTAAAATCTTTTTTTAAAAATGTTGAGAGAGGTCAAAATCCAAAGATTTTCAGGTCACACTTTCATAAGAGTCATATTTATAATTATAATTATAAAAGTGTGTCATGATAAGTGTTCTGACTGGTGAAAAGATGATATGGTTAGCTCATCTGCCTCACAGCAAGAAGGTCCTGGGTTCGAGTCCCGGGCATGCTGAAGGTGTTACTGCGTGAAGTTTGCATGTTCTCTCTGTGCTTGTGGGTTTCCTCCAGGTACTCTGGTTTCCACCTACAGTCCAAAGACATACACATGAGGCCAACTGGCTGTTCCAAATTGCCCCTAGGTGTGAGTGTGAGTGTTAATGGTTGTGTGGGTGTTGCCCTGTGATGGTCTGTCGAACTGTTCAGGGTGTACCCTGCCTTCGCCCAGTGTCAGCTGAGATAGACACCAGCCACCCTGTGACCCTAATAGGTTTAATTGGTTCGGCAAATAAATGAGTGAGTAATAAATAAAAGGTTATGTTGGCACAGTGGTGTAGTGGTTAGCACGTCCGCCACGCAGCAAGAAGATCCTGGGCTTTGGCCTGTGCCAAAGTGCGTTTTTGTTGGGAGTTTTCATGTTCTCCCCGTGCTTTGTGGGTTTCCTCTGGGAGCTCCGGTTTTCTCCCACAGTTCAAAGGCATGCAGTTAGCCTAATTGGCAGTTTCAAATAGCCCCTAGGTGTGAGTGTGAATGGTTGTGTGTATATTTGTGTTGCCATGCGATGGTCCGGTGAGCTGTTCAGGGTGTTCCCTGCCTTCACCCCGGGTCAGTTGAGATACGCTCCAGCCTCCCCGCGACCCTAGTAGGATTAAGCGTTTCGGCAAATGATTGAGTGAGTGAGTGGATATTCTTGGTTGCCCTAGGTGTGAGTGTGAGCATGAATGGTTGTGTGCCTGTGTTGGCACTGCAATGGTCTAGTGATCTGTTCATGGTGTACCCCGCCTTCACCACCCTATTGAACGGTAAAGCGGTTTGGAAAATATGAAATGAAAAGGTAGTATTATCCTAACTTTCTGGTTAAAGGAAAGTGGCATGATGTGCAAGAGCTCCTATATTTGTAATTAAGCTAAATGCTCAGAAACAGCGCAATTATTTATATACAACAAATCAGAATACTCAAGAACAGGTAAGAATGTAGATTAAGCTGGTCCTCAACTGTTCATAAGTATCACAAACACAAAGATTAAACCCATTTCAGTTGACCTGTTGTGTATATACACTGCTATTATCCATGCTTTGTGTCAGCACTGAACATAAATTTAGGAACTTCCTACAGTTTAACGGTTTATTCATCTTCTTGTTATTGATTAATCTTTAAATTTAAGGCTTACGTCTCACATGTTGCATGAATTAGAAATGAAGCAGATCCATGCATGGTTTTCGGGTTGTGAATACCATTGTGATGTCATAACAAGAATAGTTTTACATTTTTTCTTTTTGAACACAAGAGAATTACATAGATTTGGAAAACAAATTTGTTTGGCTAGTCAACAATTACAGTAATCAACTTGTCTATTCATGCTTCACGTCTGTTATATTAATGCCACATTTTTTACAAAAATTACAAAATTGAATTGGAAAATTTGCATAAAACATGAAAGACAAACAAAATAGTATTACAGGACAAAACTGGAGGGGTACTTGTACAGTGCAAGGTACCTCCAGGCACTAATGGATTATTATAATTTAATATGAAATGTCTCCCCCTAGTGGGCATTTTATAAACATTTGGCACCTTGTGGATTATTATTATTATTATTATTATTATTATTTTATTTTATTTTTTTAAATGAACACAGGGGGCGGTTTTTAACATGATTCCATGCAACGTTCACCCCCTAAATTTAATGGGATCTTTCCAGGACCAGGGCCCACCTCTCCACCAACTTTGCTGAAAATCAGATCTGTAGTTTTTGCCTAATCCTGCTAACAGAAAAAAAATCCTTTCATACATGCTTGTTTAAAAAAAAAACAACAACACAACATTAATTCCTGGATCTGGATGTTAAGGGTTCTTGTCAGGCCATATCCCACCCCTTCACCAAGTTTGGTGAAATTTGGTTCAGAATTTGTTGCGTAATCCTGCTAACAATCAAATGGATGCTGGTGAATACATATCCTCCCCCACCAAGGGGCAGAGGAGGTAATGAGTGCCAAAAGAAATAATGTAGCAAGGAAAAAAAAAAACAAAGCATTAATTCCTTACATTGTTTTCAACTTCATAATTTTTTTAATCATTGTGATATTTTATATTTTTAAACAATTAAAGTTTTGTTCCACTTGATTACACACTAAGATGAATTTTGCCACTCCCCCATGGCCAATTGTTCTGAACCTTGGTCAGGATTCATCCAAAATTATGAACAAATGAAATACCATTTTCAATTTTTCTTTGTCTTGATGATATGATCATGGTATGTCAACCTGAGCGAGACGAGCCGTACGGATGTTTGTCACCAAAATGTCAAAAAGGCAAGTCGCACGAGCGTTACGTGTCAACATATCCAAGATTTCAAGGCTGTGGAGACAGTCCAGTGGTACAGGCAGCACCAATGACTGACCACATGCTCCCAGACCACGTGACATCACTTCACAACATGACTGCCATATTCAGTTTTCAAGTCAGTTTTATTTGTATAGCGCTTTTTACAACTGACATTGTCACAAAGCAGTTTTACATAGTAAAATTCATATAAGGAGAAATCTAAGAATATTTCTACAACCCCTACACATCCCTAATGAACAAGCCCGTGGTGACAGTGGCAAGGAAAAACTCCCTCAGTTGACACAAGCAAGAAACCTTGAGAGGAACCAGGCTCAAAAGGGAAACCCATCCTCATTCGGGTGAGACCATAAAAGACGAACCATATAAGAGAAACTTCATTACAGTCCAACATGTAGTCTGGTTGGTTAAACTACAACTGTAAGTCCTAAATAATTGCAGCAAGAGAGTTTATATCACCAGCAGTGAAATGTCGTCTTCACAGTCGCTGAGTGCATATTTGTCTCCAACATCTACACAGTTGCTTTCGTCCAGTCCGAGTCATAGACTGGTGCTGACACCTGTTCATCGGCGTGTGTGTCTGCAATGGGTATTAGCACACCTGGGCTGGAATACTCTAAGATGTAACAGCATCCTGTTTTCTGACGAATCACGTTTCAAATTGAGTGTTGCTGATGGGTACAGTGTGAGTTTGCCATAGGCATGGGGAGTGTTATGCAGATGATACTGGTCTTGTGCAAGACCACTAGGGTTGACCAGGTGTCATGATTTGGGCTGGAATCAACAGCAGACACAAAACCGAAAAAGCTTCTTTTTATTGATGGGAACCTCACTGCAGTTCGATACCAATATGAGATTCTAGCCCTAGTTGTGGTTGCTCTCGTTACTCGATATCGGCTAACTTTCCAGCAGGATAACGGAAGACCAAGCTTGTCTTGACTGGCTGTGTTTCTTGGTGGTTGGACTCCGGGTTCCTTCCTTTTTGCTGTTGCAATAACTTTCTCTCTTCTGGGAAGGCTGTCCAATAGATTTTGGAGTGTGGCTGTGGGGATTTGTGATCATTCATCCACAAGAGCATTATTTATTTTAAGAAACAGTAGGGAGCATGTGGTCAGTCATTGGTGGTGCCTGTGTCATTGTATCACGGTTCACCTTGTGGTAGTAAACAGGGTGAACATGAGCATGCTGCACTCTACATTTGTAGGCTTTCAGGTTATAGCGAGTGAACTGCGCTGGCGAGTCAGTCAACTAAATGTCAGTTCATGTAATGTTGGGTCACAATGATGGGTTGTACGTCCATCCAGCTGAAAAAGTATGAGGTAGGTAACGATAACCAACATGTCTCTTTGCAAATAGCTTTGTAAGATAAATCTCACAAGCATCTACAGACAGTTTTAGTGTGTTTAACAAACATGCTACCGTTTACATCCAACATGTTGCTGCTTGCTGCCTGGCACCAGTCACTTGTGGTTCCTGAACTGTGAGGTCACAATCATAAACAAATACCATTTCCTGTAATCAGTCTTTCTTTCCTACAATTCCTACAATTGCATATACAATACTGACATTTCTTCCTGTACTTATTTGCTGCTGAAATCATCTCTGACATCTAAAGTCATCTCTAGGTTTCGGATTAAATGTTGATATGGGCAGCGGTGGCTCGGGTGGTTAAGTTTGGTTACTAAGTAGAAGTGTGTTGGTCCAGGCCTTAGTACAACAGTCTAGCGAACTCCTTGTTGTTTATGATCCAGCTCGCCCACTTAGATCAAAAGGTGCAGGCTGCTTAGTGATGCCTCTAATACTGAGGACTACTGCAGGGGGCAGAGCTTTCTCTTACAAAGCCCCACAATTATGGAATAAACTTCCAGTTAATG
>JAQMYF010000023.1:28840340-28855259 GCA_030014195.1 Neosilurus mollespiculum | reverse complement strand
TTTTATGGTTTCACCCAAATGAGGATGGGTTTCCCTCCTGGGCCTGGTTCCTCTCAAGGTTTCTTCCTCGTGTCAACATGAGGGAGTTTTTCCTCGCCGCTGTCACCGCGGGCTTGCTCAGGGTATGTGCAGGGGGTTGTAGAAAAATTCTTAGATTCCTCCTTAAATTAATTTTACTATGTAAAACTGCTTCGTGACAATGTCAATTGTAAAAAGCGCTACACAAATAAAACTGAATTGAATTGAGTCTAGCACTGCTGGGTCCTTGAGCAGGGCCCTTAACTGCTCAGATGTACAAAATAGATTTTTTTTTTTAAATAAATAAATAAAAGTGCAAGTAAACGTGTAATAGTTTCATGAATCAACCTTTTGAATTTAATTGCGAGAGAAAGAGACTTTTATTTTTAGTTTTAGTGAGACTTTTATTTTGGCGCGTCATGACTGGGAAGTAGATATAATGTACTTCCGCCTGCGGTGTTGTCGGTTTTCAAACATTTGAAGCAGGATGTTTAACAAGAAAACAAGACGGAATTTTAGGCAACGAAGAGACGAATCGAGTGAAGAAGAAAGTGAGGCAGGTAGTGGCGGTGTGGAGGCAGGAGACGCTGCGGTAGTCAGTGGAAAGCAGGTGGATGTGCGGAGAGGGATCTCCTGGAACTCAAAGCCAAACCCCACTCCAGCACACAGAGGCGCGTGCACTGAATCCAGTCCAGAACTCACACAGGAACCGGAAACGTCTAAACCTCAAGCTAAAGAGGACAAAAACAAGCGTCAAACCCTTAGCTTTCTGGGTGAAAAAGAAGGTAAGTGTCAATCTAGCCTTCTATCCATCACTCTCCCCTGTTGGTAATGACTATATACTCATTTATTCAACCAATTAATCCTAGCAGGGTCACAGGGAGGCTGAGGCCTATTTTAGCTGACTCATGGTGAAGGCGGGGTACACCCTTAACCATCTCAGGGCCAACACACACACACACACACACACACACACACACAAAAACATTCAAACTGACACCTAGGGGCAATTTGGAACAGCCAGTTAGCCTAATGTGCATGTATTTGGTCTGTGTGGAGGAAACTGGAGCACCCGGAGGAAACCCACGCAAGCACAGCAAGAACATGCAAACTCCACACACAAAACATTACCCTTGTGGACCCCAGGACTCGAACCCATGACCGTCATGGTGTGAGGCAGGTGTAATATCCACTACATCACTATGCCGTCCTAATCACGATGTACTGCATCTAAAGAATGTCAGTATGTTATAATACAAGGCCTGGAGGGTGGGTGACACACGTCGTTTGCCACGGGGAGGGAACGGAATAAGATCATGAGTACAGGTGGTCAGGTCGGGGGGGGCTAGACAGTCAAAAAACACCTGAGAGTAGAGGCACTGCTTGTCGAAGAGGACCCTGTTGAGATGGTTTGGGTTTACAAGGTAACCCCCTCTCCCGGCTTGGACCCAGGATCTGCTGGAGAGGTTATATCTAGCAGTTAGCTTGGGAATGTCTAGGGATCTTTCAGCAGGAGTTGAAATCTGTTCTAGCAAATGCCATAAAGGTAACTGGCCTGAACTTTTCATGCTACGTTATTGTATTATATGGACGGCATGGTGGTGTAATGGTAGCATGTCTGCTTCACAGCAAAAAGGTCCTGGGTTCAAGTCCCGACCTCGGCAAGGGCGTTTCTGTGTGGAGTTTGCATGTTCTCCTTATGCTCGCATGGGTTTCCTCTGGGTACTCCAGTTTCCTCCCACAGTCTGAAAACATGCACATTAGCCTAATTAGCTGTTCCAGATGCGTGTGTGTGTGTGTGTGTGTGTGTGTGTGTGTGTGTGTGTGTGTGTTGGCCCTGTGATGGACTGGTGAGCTGTTCATTGGGTACCCACTTTTGCCCAGTGTTGGCTGAGATATGCTCCAATCTTCCCACAACCCTAATAGGATTAAAGCGTTTGACAAATGATTGGATTGAATAAGATTTTAACAGCCTGCAGGTTTGTATGCAGAATTACCGTAATACAAGAGACCAAGTCCAAAGGAACACCAAAATGAGTGTGATGAGACTCTTTAAAGTGAATCTGGAAATGTTGTCGGAGAGCAGTGGTTTTACATCAGTGTGTGAGAACTCTTAAAATAAATCTGTGTTGTGCCGGTGCAGGAGAGGGTGACTTCAAGTTGAAAAGAACCGTGAACAAAGCTGTGGTCTTCCAGTCTCGCAAAAAGGAGGATTCGCCCATCAAGGAGACACCTTCACAACGAGGTACCACACGTTCTATATTTCAGTGCATTTATTTTATATGCCTGCAGACCAGAAATCCTTTGCATTCATCCCCTTCACTCTAGATGTGGAAGAGCTTAAGGAGCAGTCGGAGAGCAGTTCTGATGAACACATGTCTCCAGACAGCAGTGATGAAACCAACTCTACTGCCTCCAGCTCTACAGACTCCTTCAAAACACAGACCGGTAAACTGCATCAGATCACATCTTTGGATATTAAGCAGTGGCTGCAGGATGCAGTTTATGATACGGTGTCTTCCATTACAGTCAACATCCCTAATGCTGAGAAGATCCGTGCAGCTAAGGAGCAGAGGAGGAGAGCGAGGGCGCAGCGAGACTACATCCCTCTGGAAGCAGATCAGGAAAGTGAAGCAGAGGTTGGAGCGCAGGATGACAGCGATAGAGAACGCTGCAGTGACGACGAGCCTGACGATCACGAACGCAGGATCCAGTTTGCACCCAAACCCAAAACGCTTAGAGAACGGATGACTGAGAAAATGGGTATGAAACCCACATGCAGATAAACCTTTAATGCACCCAGTTACTTAATCCATGTTTCATGTTCCTCTAACTCAGCTTTCACACAGTCAAAACACTTAAATGTTATTTTTTCATCAGGAACAACAACACTAACATCGACACCCCATCTCCCCTCCAGCCAATCAGAAACCGGCTGCATTTGTGCTGTGCATGATTCCGAATGCAGCACGTCAGCTTCACAGCAAGAAGGTCCTGGGTTTAAATCCTGCGCTTGGTTAGGGCATTTCTATGAAGATTTTGCATGTTCTCCCAGTGCCACAAATGCCCCTGTTGCTGATTGGCTGGAGTAGTGTTGTGTGGCTCGCTCTGAACTGGGGATTTTGTCCCTACTTGTACATAGAACAGACAACAGAAAATTAACACATGTACAGTATGTGTGTGGCACGGTGGCGTAGTGGTTCGCACGTCTGCCTCACAGCAAGAAGGTCCTGGGTTCGAGTCCCCGGCTCGGTGAGGACATTTCTGTGTGTAGCTTGCATGGATACTCCGCTTTCCTCCCACAGTCCAAAGAAGTGCACATTAGGCTAATTGGCTGTTCCAATCGCCCCTAGGTGTGTGTGTGTGTGTGTGTGTGTGTGTGTGTGTGTGTGTGTGTGTGTGTGTGTGTGTGCGTGCGCCCGCCCTGCAATGGTCTGACCAGCTGTCCAGGATGTACCATGCCTTCGCCCAGAGTCAGCTAATGTAGGCTCCAGCCTCCTCGTGGCCCTATTAGGATTTAGCTTCTCAGTGTAATGAATAAAAATAACGTGTTTAATATACACTTTACGAATACCTGAATATGCTTGAAGATGCTGTTTATTAAAACCCACGTGTCCTTCTGTTGTTCCTAAGAAATATGTAAGTAATTTATCGTATTCGAGCTTGTATTTTTAAGTATTTCAGTCTTATACTCTGACATTGTTGTCTCAGAAATGTGTTGAACTGAAGACAAACCACGGTAAAAACAGAAAAATCGAACTGTTTTCGGTAGGTGGGAGTGAGGAGAGCTGCTCGGATAGCCAGGAGGACGACGACCAACACCTCTGGGAGGAGCAGCAGATCGGGAAAGGTGTTAAACGGCACCAGGTGGATGTTCATGGTTTTATTTTTATTTTATTTTTTTTTTAATGACTGTTTTCAAACTTTGATGCATTTCTTTTCTCTATAACTCCTTTTATTTTCAGAAGCCAAACAGTAATGATTTCAAAGCTCTTCGACAGAAGAAACTGGTTGACATCCCTGAGACTCTTTCACCGGTCAGCATTGATATCATAAAGAAGCGGATCACTGGAAGGTAGGTTCTCATTCTCCTCGTAGTGATTATTAAACACGTGAATGCTCTGCTGTAATGTAAACCATGTTGGTGAGATCAGAGCGGGAATATTTTAGAACGCTTTTATTACTGGACGGACAGAGCCTTGAACACCATCAAACAATCCAGCTGTTATTAACCTGCAGCATGTTGAATAGGAATATGACAATGTGTCATGATCAGTCATCATTAATAAGCACTGGTGTAATGTCATTTGCAGTTATGTATTGAAGGCGAGGTCGATGTTGCTGAATGTTCCCCGAGGTTGAACATCGAGGAATGTTCATTTTTATCATATTTTCCAAGCCTGAAGTATGTGATTGTTTTAGTGCGTATTTACTACACGGCCATCTTAACATAAACAACACTGTTAAATTGAATTTATTATGTTTGTTCTTACATTTTTAAAGCAGATGATTTGGTGCGCTGGATTATCAGATTTATCAGGGCAAGTGGAGAAGAGAAACTCAGTTCTGGGCGATTCCACAGTTTCTGTCTTAAATGGGTGCAACTTGGATTAAAAGATTAAAACTGTATTAAACTTTGTTCCTTGTTCATTTACTGCTTTACATATAGTAGAACACGTTTATGAGAAATACTGAAGATAATTTTACCCCAATGAACCAGTCTATTTGGCTGGATTTTTTTTAAAAACTTCCCGGTTTGTCATCAGCGCGCGTACCTGGAAATTGGCGCCGCATCAAATTATTATTATTATTATTATTATTATTTTAATTTCTTTATTATTTAAAAAAAAAAAAAAACACACTCGAAACCTAAGACAGCGTAAAAAACGGCACAGAAGGTGATTGGGTGTTAGATGCTGTGATTGTGAGATGGTGCTGTTCTATAGACAGTTGTTCAAAGTTTAATGTAAATGTTAAATGTACATGTAAAAGACTGGACATCTCAGGTTTAATGTATAGCTTCAGTCACTTTACCTACATTAGCTTTAAAAGCTTTCGGGCTCCGACAGTCTCTTTATTTCAAGTTTTTAAAAAAGAAAAAACCTGCATGCCGCATTTAGGTTTTCAAAAAGTTCTGTTGAGAATTTTTCAAATTCCGTACCCAGAAATTATGGCTGTCATGGCGGGACATGAATAAACCTAGATTGTGTTTAGGGGGTGTGTTTAGGGGTGCCCAGAAAAAAATAGATTCACGTCTGAATCGCGATTCTAATTTATTAGAATTCTGAATCGATCCAAATTTTCACGAATCGATTTTTAAGAACACGTGTTTTCGAGCATTTCCAACTTTATTCACAGCGCGTACCGTTTGTCCAGACACGGCCTCTGTCGTGAATTGTTCCAGTGAGTGGCGGCTCCAGAACTAGCTTTTAGCCGAGCTTTGACGTGGATGAGGAAAAAGAAATACAGCCAGCGCCGTCTTCGCTGAATGCAAATGCTTGAACTTCGGATTTTACATTTTCCGGGTAACAAGGAGCTTGACATGACACATGCGGTGTGCACAATAAAAGTCAAGTATTTCGGAAACACTTCAAGTCCCCAAGCCCACATCTTACACCATCACCCGGAGCTAAAAGAACCGGAGCGGCAGCACGACCAACTCCTGACCAACACACACTCCATCACTTCACTAAACGTCCAACCGACTCTGAACCAGCAAAGCGGATCAGTACATCTACAGAACCAGCTGTGTAGTGATATCATTTCTTTCTTTCTTATAGAAGAGTCGTTCCGAGCTTATAGAAGAATGTAGTTACTCGTGAAATTGGCTCCCTTTGTTTGTAATGATTATGAATCAAACATCGGTTTGAATCGAGATTCGATTCTGAATCGAATCGTCACCCCAAAAATCGGAATCGAATTGAATTGTGAGCTGTTAGATTCACATCCCTAGTTTTCTGCTATATGTACCTTGAGATGCCTGCCACATAACAGTTACATTTTCATTTGAAATGTTCTTACCTTTTGTATGTAATTCAAGTTTAGAATGTTCACTAATGTACGTCACGTCACCGTGTCCGTCAAAGTAGTTACATACATTAAACCAGTAACTGAAAAAGATATAAGACGTCCAGCAGAGATTACAACCTCATTGATGTTAGTCAAAGATAAGAAAACCCAAGATAAAATTAGGGTGGTGTTTGTGATTAAGAACTCATCGTTACAACATTTTGGCCATGACTGTGGAATCGCCTTTATTTTTGACCTTTTTTTGCCACACTCAAAATGCTCTTCAGCAGGCACAGGGATTTTACTGGGTTTAAAACTGTCCGTGGTGAACCTTGCGTTGGTTTTCACGAATGCCTCTGGTCCATGTTCCAGATCACATGTAGACTGTGGTGGTGTTGGATGGATCTTAAGAGTTTACCAACCAGCTCAGCGGCTTTGTTCAAGCTTTCTGCTCTTTGTAGACTTGCTTGAATTTAAAGGTGCGTGTATTTTAGACTGCCTGTGACGGAAGACGTGGGTGTTTAGTTCATCTCAATGCTGGCTTTAATCTCTGCTGTGCTGTGGTGTAAAATTTCATTAGATACTTGACAGATGGTTCGGGGAGTTGCAGGTGCATTAGATATTAATTGAGTTTCCAGTTGAGGTATGGGAATGGATCCTGAAAGTGTGTACAGTCTACTGTGTATGTAATCTTGATTGGAGCAACAACAGAATCCTTTGACTGTGAGCTGTTGGTGTTCAGTATAGTGGAATTTTAATATATTGTCTGGCTAGATTTGTACTTTCAAGAATTCATAGGAGGAAATAAGGCAGACAATACCTGAACATCTGGTTGGAGTGCGTTTATTCTCACTCATTTATATCATTAAAGACACGAAGGCCATATTACATAGCTTTCTTTGTATTTCCTGTGACAGCATTTGGTTGAATTTCAAGGATATCAGCCTCAGTGACTGCAAACCTTGAGTGTTTGTCTGCCTTTTCGAGTGAATTATCCACCCGAAATAATCATTTATGACCCTGAGATAGCCGACCTATAACGTTTACTAATGATGTTTATTCCTGTTTTTGATTGGATCAGTTATGAACAATTTATTTTAGTGGATATTCACGCACATATTCATATCTCTTCCATAGGCTATCGCACTGCAGTGAGGCCCTATACCAAAAACAGTTCCTCCTTCCTCTTGTCTTAATTCTTGTAATCACCGAGTCGAACGGCTCGGTCTCATATAGCCGGAAATATTTCCGTAGACGATTAGTGGACTGTTTCTTTTACGTTATACTGTAAATATTCCTTAGCATAAACCTTTACCTCCAGTCTTGTTTTGCATGTATGTGTATCTCTGTAGACTGGAATCTCTGAAGGAGGTGCAGCGGGCTCACGAAACCGAGCTCAGGAGGATGCAGCAGGACATAGAGAGTGCAGGGAGTTCTGTAGAGAACCTAGAGAACCTCCGTGCTGACAGCCAGCTCCTCTTCTATCGCAGCATGAACACCTTCACACAGAACCTAGTGGACTGCCTGTCCGAAAAGGTCAGGACTGTGTACCTCGTACTTTGCAACTCATACAGCTGGACTAATCTCAGGCTTGAGGTACAGGGTGTAAGTCCACGATGTTAGATTTTTAGCTAGCTGAAATGAGTATGTTGCATTCGTTATAGATGCAGTTGATAAACTCGGTGGAGCTGGACATGCACCAACTGTACATTGACCAGGCGGAGGCGCTGTTGTCTCAGAGAAGAAAAGCAGTGCAGGAACAGTCCAGGCACCTTCAGCAGTTAACGTGTAAGTGAAAGATCACCAGGTTACACACACGTATTCACATTGAGTTCTTTTGTATAATTATATGTAGGTATAATTTATGACTAATTTTAATGGTGCGGCACGGTGGCGTAGTGGTTAGTACGCCTGCATCATGGCAAGAAGGTCCTAGGCTCGGTGAGGACGTTTCTTTGTAGAGTTTGCAAGTTCTCCCCGTGCTTGCATGGGTTTCCTTCGGGTACTCTAAAGATATGCACATTAGGCTAGTTGGCTGTTCCAATTTGCCCCTAGGTGTGAGTGTGAATGTAAATAATTGTGTGTGTGTTCCCATGCGATGGACTGGCGAGTTGTTTAGGGTGTACTGCGCTTTCGCCCGGTGTCAGCTGCCATAATCACCAGCCTCCCTGCGACCCTTGTAGGATTAAAAGTTCGAGTCCCTCGCCAAACCCAGCACTCGAACCCAGGACCTTCTTGCTGTGAGGAGGATGTGCTAACCAGTCGCCACCCTGCCAGCCATAATTCAAACTGAATTCATTATTTCTTTATTTGCTTGACCATCCACCATGACACACTGAAAGATTTCTCATTCCCTAATAAGAAATGATGAATCGTTCCTCTCTGTAATGTTTCCTTCTGTAGACAGCACTAATCCACACAGCAATGGAGAAGCACCGGTGAAAAGTAACGCCACTAATAACAGGTGAGAGACAACTCAACATCATGGACACATTAGCTTGTAAAAGTAGCAGGGACCCATAATGAAGAAAAACACCTGGTGTATGTAGAAATCAGACAGCGTACACCCTCAGTGATGAAGAATGAACCATCAAATGTTTTGTTGATGTGATTTAGGCCCGCTTGTCGCCAGCTTTATACCATGCCTAAGTGCAATCGGCCCTGCTTCTGACCCCCACCTTCAGTAATATTCCACTGGGCCCTGGCACTGAATCCCCTTACGTAATCACAATGAATAAAGTTTAACAAAAATGTAATTATTATTTTCACACATGAAACTTAGCGGTGCAGGAGAGGCGGTGCCGAGGTCTGTTGGAGGCCCAGCCTCAACTTGAACCCCTTGATGTTGAAGAAATGGATGTGGGTTTTCAGTAAGACACAGCTCGAAGATACACACAGCACGCACAGCTCGAAGATCATTGGAAGTGCTGAGGGAAATGTTTCTGGATCAGCTGATCTCACTGGCTTGTTCCCCTGACCATTCACTGCCATACGCTGAAGTTTATTGTGATTTGGTTTTGATTTTGTCGTTATTCGTTTTAATGCCATTCTTCATATGCAGCCCTTGCGCAGAGTCCTCTGTACTTGCTATGGGAACATGTTGCTCGTCCAAAGTAAGATTGTGGCTATTTACAGATACGGCCTCTTTCACCCACCCTAAGAGAGTTAATTTTAACTGAACTTGAGGTTTTTCTTTATGGCCCTGGGATTCTTGGGCTTCCCTGCTGGTACTGTTGAGGATGTGGAGCCAGTTAAGACATTGGATGGACTAGAAGAGACGTTTCTTAAAAAGTCGGAACTGGGAGACCTGGATCTTGATGTTTCTTGGGATGCTGCTGTTTCTTCAGATGAAGGTGTGGGCATAGGAGATGGAGCCCTGTATGTTTGCCTGAGGGCTGGTTGCATCTTCTGGATCATCTTCTGCTTACCCAGCCTTTAGAAATCACCTCCAAACGTGTACTCACTTCCACCATTTGAAGAAAGATCTCTTTAAAACATGATGGATAAAAACTGTACTGAATGAAGTTTCATGTGTATAAATAATAATTTGATTCTCTTTAAAAAATGTTTTTGGGTTTTTTTTTTTTAGCTCCCACCCTTTGGGAGCCATAGGATTGGGTTCCGTCCGTACGTCTGTCTGTCTGTCACACTTTAGTTTGAGGACATTTATTTGCTGTGCGCTGAAGCTGGGGCTTTCAAACTTGGTATGCTGGCTCACTACTATGAGTGCTAGAATGAGTTTGTGTGTGAGTGACCTTGACCTACTTGTCAAGGTCACAGTGGCAAAACTGTATGTTAGGTTTCCGAACATTTACTTGCTTCGTGCTGAAGTCGGGGCTTTCAGACTTGCTCTGCTTGTCCCCCGCGACCCGACCCTGGAAGAAGCGGAAGAAGATGAATGAATTAATGAATGAAATGTTTTGTTTTTTGTTTTGTTTTTTTTGCCGGGAGCATCTGGGCCCATGTGGTCTATTTTTCATGTAACGTTGCTATGTGGGAGGTTTTATTGGGACACCCTGTATTTCAGTACATTAACTGCATGTTGTTTTGTGAAAGATTGTGTGGCTTAGTAATATCTGATCATATTTCAGTGAGATGTTAGGTGAAGACTGTGGGAGTGTCCCGGCTGATGCGGAGCCAGCAGCAGAGCAGAAGGCAGAACTGCAGAGTAAAAGAAGTGTGTCTTCATTCACAACCGAAATCAGTTAGCGTATTAAGATGATTGTTATCGGAGTTCTATCCAAACTACAGTTGTTAATAGTGAACCTCGGTCTCTGCTCTACAGACGACATACTGAAGGAAAGTCGGGAGGTTTTTACTGACGTTCAGGACGACTTCTCAGATGTGAAGAAAATCCTCTACAGGTTTCATGAATGGCGTGTCTCATTTCCAGAGTCTTATGCCAATGCCTACATCAGTTTGTGTCTTCCTAAACTCCTGGCGCCCTTGATACGACATCAGCTCATTGGCTGGAACCCTCTGGAGGTATCATACTCCACATACTGTACAGTTTCTCCCTTCATTACAGTCAGACAGTAGAGGCTTTTGTTCTTATTAGTTTTGATATCATCATTCATTCATTTTCAGAACCGCTTAATCCTAATTAGGGTCGCGGGGAGGCTGGCGCCCATCTCAGCCGAGTCGGGGCGTGGGCAGGGTACACCCTGGACAGCTCGCCAGGCCAAGTTTTGATATTAGGTTATTGAAAGTAAAGTAAAGGTCCCTCCCGACACACTACATACAGGCTGATTCCAAGAATATTGACACTTAAAAAGATGTCTGAAGCGTATACTAACGTTGCCAAATGTAAATTAGTAGCAAGGACAGCTAGACTGTTTGAAGGCGACCAAAGTCATACTGGACTTCCGGCATTGTTGTACTTGATACAGGATTCATGAAAAATCAGAACACCCAGTGTTTCATTCTGCTGATCTCAGGCTGAAAGTGACGATTTTGAAGCGCTACCATGGTATTCTGCTGTGGAGAAATTCTGTCATGGACAAGGCTATGAAGAATCGGAGAATGTTGATGAGAAAACATTACCTGCCATCATAGAGAAGACCATCCTGCCCAAAATTCGAGGTAAACCCAAGTTCAGATTCCTAATATTACAATAATTGTTTTGGTGACCTTTACTCTGCACTTTATTTTTTAATTTTAATTTTTGCGACGCATAAGAATTTTCCGCATTTTTAAGACGTTTAGGGATCATTCTTGTTAATAATGTAAATCTGAGGAGAAAATTGGGGCGGTGGGGTGTCAGAGGACATCTGGTCGTATATCATAAACTTGCAAGTGCCAACATTGATCACGCGATCGACAAATGAAGTCTGCATATTTGACAGTGACAGGAGGGATTCCGAATACATCTGCATCTTGGTGTTGCAAAAGGCTGTGGTCCTGGTTTAGAATCATCAGTATCTCTCCCAGACTGCACTGCACCAGGAGCTCCGCATACTAAGCGAATAGGCGAGAGATCATAGAAGTTATTGAGCTGATACACATAGATAAAGCAAATATACTGTAGGATATTTTCTTATAGAGACACCTGTCTATTTTGGGGCGAATGTTACTTGCACATGTGGCCTGGCGTATGGATTAAATCATTAAGGTTGCCTTTATTTTATTATTTTTGTTCTTTTTCATATTTTCAAGTAATAGGTATTTACTAATTTTGGATTAATGATTGCGTTGAAGTCAATAAGCCCCAAATGTTGTATCAGTAATATTCTGTAGATCACAAGCAGTTCAGGAAGTAATGAATTTGGAAAACATTCAAATGTTTCATATAGAGCTACCATAAATATTATACAGTTTAAACACTAAGAAATTCCATGAGACATTAGATGAATTTGCCTAAAATGACTCACATGCCTCAGTAATTAGAGCCTAAAGCCTCAGTGATACCTTAATAAAACATTAGGTCAAGGTGGGGAAATGTACACAGTTCATCTTTACTAGTTGTCTTTGAATGTACACATAAATCATGTGGTTAATTATTTAAAATTAATTAATCATCTAACTAAAACTGCTTGTTTTTACTTCAAAGGTTTTGTGGAACTTGTTTGGGACCCTTTGTCTCTGCATCAGTCTCAGTGTCTCTCATCACTTTGCAAAAGAGTACAGGAGGATTACCGTGTTTTCGATGGTGACCAGAGCCACAAGCCTGTGAAGGTATTAATTTATTTTTTTACAGTGTCTCATAGCACTAGTAGTTTAGTAAATGACTTTCAATAATGGGGTTTACAATCATTTCCTTAAACTGTTATTGAACAGGGTTTTTGAAAAGGCAGAACTGGCAAACTGTTAATGAACTTTTTATGGGGCAGAATTGATTGTACAGCATGTGTCTTTCATAGAAAAGATGTATTTGTAAAGTTCTCGAATGTTTTGTGCAGTTTTTTATAAGAATTTCTACCAGAGGTTGGGCAGGGCTTTGGTCAAGGAAGATTTTGGAGATGATCCAGATCAAATTCTGTATCCAGGAATTTTTTTTTAACACTTTGAGATAGTAACAGTTTTGGGTTCATATGGGGGTTTGCTGGGCTTGGTGACGGTTTGTGCTGTTTATTTTCAGCTTTCTGAAATTAGCACCGGCTCAAAATTCTTCAGAAATCTACATACACCTATTTAGATGATTAATTCAGTTTTGCTGAAAGTTCCAAGCTTGCCAAGACCTATTAACTTCCTGTTAGTGATCATGATTGATTACAGCTGGTAGGATCTCTGTGCCAACATAGAGGGATACTTGATAGAACTCATTGGCCTGACCAATACTGCACAAAGTGGTGTGAATAATGAAGGAGGACTACTTTAGAATTCTTCCACATAACCTCAAACCATCAGAAGCTTGGAGATGATTGGGTGTTCCAACAGGCCAGTGCGACCAAATTAATACTGGTTGTGGAATGGATAAGGCAGGCTAACGTTTACTTTTTTTTTTCCCCCCATGTAAAGATGCATATTGTAAAATCATTCTGCCTCAGAAAACAAACCTTCCAAGAAGTCATTGAAGACCGAATATTGCCATGATGTTTGTGCCCATAAGGCATGTATCTAAACTGCTGTTCATGACCTATCACAGGCTTTTCTGATAGCCATTACCGAAAGACTCAGGAGTGCTGTGGACAACGATGTGTTCATCCCACTTTATTCAAAAAGGTAAGGTAAAAAAGTGTCCGTTGTTTTCTCGGGCATGTCAGTGTTGGAACGATTGTTTTGTGTTAATACTGTATTAGAATTTGTGTTATTATTTATTGTTAGTGGTTTTAATAATTTTATTAATATTTAGCGGTTTGTAATATTGTTCCTAGCAGGGATGACTAATGGGGTCAGTCTACTCTGTTTGGCTTGGATGTTGGGGCTGTATAACTATATCAATTTTCATCATGGTTTGATATCGAAACTGGCTGCTATAGCTGTCATCTTGAATTTGAATTCTAACCACTAGCTCAAAAACGGCATCACCGCTCATCACTGATTTTGGTGTGAATGTTGGGATTGTGTAACTACACAAACATATAAATTTTCATCACGGTCTTATATCCGATATGGCCGTCGTAGCTGCGATGGCCTGGCAAGCTGTCCAGGGTGTACTCTGCCCTGAGCACCTTCATTCTATAATCTTATGCTTTAAACTTGATGTGTTGTTTTGACTGCTCCTCATACATGAAGGAAGATCTAAGCCTCAGTGATCACTAGTTTTTTATTTACTACTAAGGTTTCATATAAGATATTTTAATTGTATCTTTCAGTTATTTGGATGACAAGACTTCCCCACAGTTCCAGTTTCAGAATCAGCAGTTTTGGAGTGCTGTTAAGGTACAGTGTTTCCAAAAAGGCTTATATCAAAGTCTCAGCTGTTCATCAAAACTGTTCATCTCAAACTGAAATCATTCCAACAAACTTGGTTATGTTTGACTTTCTGGTGTACTATTGTGAAAGATTTGTGATCACACTGTTTTATTTTATTTTAAAACTTCCAGATTTCTTTAAGCCACCTCTGGGATATTCATTAGGGGTATCTGCTTTATGACAATGGCTCCATCTGAAAACTCCATATATATGTACTAATGTTGGTTAAGTATCTATTACCTGGCCATCTCTGTAATGTGTTCTGTAAGTATGTAAGTTAGTAGTAGTAGTTCTTGCCTCTCATTTGATCGTAATGGTTGTAGCACTAAATAAATTTATGGCTTCTTTTAGTTTAGGATTAATACACGAATTACCTAGAGGTTGATTTCATATACATACATATGTGTGTGTGTGTGTTTCTTGATGGTTGGACTCCAGGTTTCGCTCCTCTTTCCGGTTATAATAAATGTCTCTCTTCTGGGAAGGCTCTCCACTAGATTTTGGAGTGTGGCCTGTGGGGATTTGTGATCGTTTATCCACAAGAGCGATACTCCTGGGGCAGTTGGCGTTCTATTTAATCCCAAAAGGGATCAGTGGGGATCAGTTGAGGTCAGAGCTCTGTGTAAGCGACTCACATTCTCCTACTTCTACCTTGGGAAGGCAGGTCTTCATGGAGCTCAGTGTGTGCGCAGGGGGGACGGTCGTGCTGGAACAGGTTCGAGTCTCTTAGTTCTAGTGAAGGGAAATTGTCACCAAACAGCAAATGAAGACATTCTGCACAATTGTGTGCAGAGGGAGCTACATATGGGTCTGATGGTGTAGTGTCCATAAACTTTAGTCCATATAGTGTGTGTGTGTGTGTGTGTGTGTGTGTATATATGTATATGTGTGTGTGTGTGTGTGTAAATATATATATGTATGTATGTATGTGTGTGTGTGTGTGTGTGTGTGTGTGTGTGTATATATATATATATATATATATATATATTGTATGTGGGGAAAAAATAACAGTACTACAATTTCATCCCGACAAGCCTG
>JAQMYF010000023.1:28819983-28836640 GCA_030014195.1 Neosilurus mollespiculum | reverse complement strand
AAATAAAGCAAGACAGTAAAAAAAGTACTTAAATCAATTATCAAGTATTTATAAAAAGATCCATCTTGACCACTTTTCTTAGTATCAGGCTTATGGAGCGGTCCACATAACAGACGTGGTTGTAATGTTTTGGGACTAGTAATATGGCAGCTGGCCTGGGTTGGCTAACTTCACTTCTGACCGGGCTGATCGGCTGAGTTCTTTATCCGGTTTCCAACCTACTCTTCTTCCGTTCCACTCTGTAGCCACCAGACTTGTGTTTACTTAAAATGAATTAAAAATAATTATAATGTGAGTGGCCTTAGGATAATTATTTTTAATTCATTTTAAATTAATAAATAGCATTCATACCATCATAGTTATAAGTTCACCTGTTATTACGTTTACATTCATGGATTGTTGCAAGTAATTTTATTTAATATCTGATTTGTGTTTGTTCTTTTTTGTCTTATCTGTTTTGTATTTTATTTTCTATTTAATCGGTTTTGGTCATTAACGGTATAGGAGGAGTTTTTGTTTGTTTGTTTTTACTCCAGCACTTTACTGATACAAAACATGAATCACTTGTGTGCTCACCCACTCCCTTGTACACACACACACACACACACACACAGATATGAGCCAGAGTGTGGCTTCTTTCCCCCACTTGCATGTTCATTCCACTGGAATGGATGTCACAGTTCTGGACGTACGTGTCTCTGTAACCTCACTCGCTGGATCAACTGCTCGGTTTCTCAATTCAAGCTCATTTCACTCAGGACAGAGGTGATCATGAGCAATACTTTGGGACAGTTTACTAAGGGAGCCTCCTGGGAGGAACTCATTCAGGCAAGCATCCAGTCATTCGGTATGTGATAAGTCTCCTTCTGTTGACTTGTATGGATGTTTCTACAATGAACTTGATTGTTGATGGTATAATAGTAAACACAGTTGCATTGTGTGAGTTTTACTGCAGCTCTACTTGGTGCCTCTTATAGAAAATGTTTAGAACATTTGCAAATAAATGGCACACGTGTAGTTTTGTTGAGCTTGTTATATGTTTTTTTTTTTACTGTATGCAGACATTCTGTATAAAAGTTATTGTTTTGGTGTATCCTATTTGAGATATCAGTATTCTGTGGCGTCAACCCTGCCTTACTCATGTTTTCTTAATAAAGATGAAAAAGTATTCAAAGGGGGTGGCACAGAGGTGTAGTGGTTGGCAAGACACTGGGTTCGAGTCCCAGGCTCGGCCGTTTCTTTGTGGAATTTGCATGTTCTCCCTGTGCTCGTGGGTTTCCTCCGGGTGCTCCGGTTTCCTCCCACAGACCAAAGACATGCATATCGGGCTAATTGGCTGGTCCAGATTGCCCCAAGTGTGGGTACAAGTGTGAACGGTAATGTTTGGGTTGCCCTGCGATGGTCTGGTGTGTTCAGGATATACCCCACCTTTGCCGAGTGTCAGCTGAGATAGGCTCCAGCCTCCCTGCGACCCTAATAGGATTAAGTGGTTTTGTAAATGAGTAAGTGAGAGAATCAAATGCATTCAAAGGGTTTTTTTTTTTTTAAATCATAATATGAATGTAATTCTGCAGGTCTCCAACATTTAGTATTCAGCAAAATGTCCAAACCCAGTCATTGCTTTAATTTGGATTTGGTATAATTAGCTTGCACTTGAATGTTAGTGCAGTAGTACGAGTTCAAATGGAATATGGCAGGTACTGGTGCTCCGTCCTCACATCAGAAAGCTTCCTGTTGTTTAGCAGCCTTTTGAAAGGTGAAAGAATCCATCAGAACTGATATGATTACCTGGAAGCCACTGCATTTTTCAGAAAGGTCACGTCTCTGAATGAGGCCTCTCAGATAATGGTCAAGCTTTGAAGCTCTCCAAGAGCTGGATCAATAGCATGACCTCATACGCCCTACAAACTTATTGAGGAACATCATCTAATGTTACATATCTCTAGGTGGAAAAAGTATGCGAACCTCTAGGATTAGTCATTCCATTTATTTGCCAAACCGTTTAATCATACTAGGGTTTGGGGGGGAGGCTGGAGCCTATCTCAGCCGATACTGGACAAAGGCGGTGTACACCTGGACAGCCCGCCAGTCCATTACAGGGCCAATACATGCACTTTCATTTACACCCACACCTAGGGACAATTTAAAACAGCCAATTAGCCTAATGTGCATGTATTTCAACTGTAAGAAGAAACCCATGCAAGCATGGGGAGAACTTGCAAAATGCCCTTGCTGAGCCTGGGACTCGAACCCAGCACCTTCTTGCTGTGAGTCGGACATGCTAACCACAACGTCAACGTGCTGCCTGCCTCTAGGACTAGGAGAAAATTTTAGGATTCATTTTTTCAATCAGACAACAATCAGGTCTGACTAAGCACCTAATTCATTTAAAGAACAGGGATCTGTTAAAGTCTTACCTTCACAACACGTTTGTGAAAGACATGGCATGAACAAAGATTTGAAAGAACCTCAGAAAAAGGGTTGTTGATGCTCATCAAGCTGGAAAAGGTTTCAAAACCAAAGGAGTTTGGATTCCACCGATCCAGCGTTTGGTAGATGGAGGAAATTCAAGACCCATAGTGACCTTCTCCTGGATAGGTTGACCAACAAAAACACAAGGTGTATAATAGTCCAGGTGGGTAAAAAGTTGTAACGTTTAAGCAACTGAAAGCCTGTCTCAAAGAGGTGTGCATGGCAGAAGATGAACATTGCTCCCCTTCCATTAAAGATCACATGGACATTGAAAAAACTTTTGAATGGATGAGACCAAAATAACACTTTTAGTGGTTTATATGAAAGGTTTTATATTTGAATAAGTTAAACATTCCATCATTCATTCATTCATTCATTCTGAATTTCAAGAGAAAATTGATCCAATAGTTCAATTGTGTGAGCAGTTCATGTGAGGAAACCCAATAACATCCTAAAGTTGAAGCTGTTCTGTATGGAGGATGGACTAAAATCTTTCCAAGTCGATGTGCAGGACTAATCAACAGTTAGCACAAACATTAAGTTACAGTTATTACTGCACAAGGGGGGTCTCAAAATAAAGGTTCACATACTTTTGCCACTCACAGATATATAACATTGGAATATTTAAAATAAATGTCCAAGTATAATATTTTGTCTCGTTTTTTAGGTGGCTTCTCTTTATCTACTTTTAGGACTTGTGTGAAAATCTAATAATATTTTAACTCATATTTATGCAAAACTATAAAAAAAAAAACTCTAAATGGTTTACCAATCTGCAGGTGTATGCTGGTTCACAAGATGATTGGTCCATCAAGCAGAAAAGAAAAATCAGCCTTGTGCACATCAATTCATTAAATCTTTTCCTCTGCAGATGACGATGGAAATCTTTGCCACAATAGCCATCTTTTAAACATCACCCTCACCATGCACAGACTACTACTGTCCTCGAAAGATCTGCTGGACAAGCTGATGATTCTATATCCTTTTATTCAGCCACTAGAAATTTCTTTTTGTTGTTGCTGTTGTTGTTGAGTTCATTTTAATTGCCGTGGAAATAGAAGCTGTACAAGTTATAACTAGTAATTGAAAAATGTAATGGCAACAGTTCAGAGTCAATTAAAACAACAGAATTTCTAAGAGAGTTAAAGCGACACCCCAACCACCCACCCCACCCCAGCCATCAGTCTGTTGAAATGCTTCTCTACCAACTAAAAATTTCAAAATCAAAATTCTAATTTTATTTGTCACATACAAAATCATACACAGTACAACATGTAGTAAAATGCTTATCACGACTGTCCTGTATTTGAAGAATAAAAACTATCATAGAAATTAAACACATGATAAATTATTTTTTTTTAAAAACACCAATAGTTAAAAGTCAAATATAAAATGTGGTGACAATACATTATACGGTATGTAAAGTGTCGGTGCAGTATGCACACCAGATGTCCAGTGAGTGTGGTTGTTGTGTGCAGAGTAGTGCAAGGTATACAAGGAGTACAATTTGTGTGCAACAATCAGATGAGGTAGAATGTAATGTTCATGTGTAGGGTAGATCTAGAAAGTCCAGGTACTAGGAGTTCTGGCTGAGAGCCCAGTGGCCCACACCTCAGTAGTGATGAAGTGCTTCGAAGGACTAATTAGAAACTTCATCACTTCTTCCCTACTGGTCACCCTGGACCCGCTACAGTTTGGATCTCCAACTTCCTGACAGACAGACCACAGGCGGTACAGTTGGGCATCCATGTCTCACCCTCACTTACCCTCAGCAATGAAGCCCCCCAGGGCTGTGTTCTGAGCCCCCTGCTGTACTCTTTGTATACCTATAACTATGTGGCCACCTGCAGCTCCACCAGCATCATTTAGTTTGCGGATGATATTGCGGTGGTGGGCCTGATCTCTAACAACGACGAGACGGCCTACCTAGAGGAGGTTAGAAACCTGGAATTATGGTGCCCCTGACTATCAACGGGACCCCAGTGGAAAGAGCTGACAGTTTGCGGTACCTAGGTGTTTACATCACGCAGGACCTGACATGGTCCTGTCATGTTAACACCCTGGTGAAGAAGGCCTGACAGCATCTCTTTCATCTCAGACGCCTGAAAGACTTTAAACTGCCCTCAACTACAAAGCTATTGCACATCTACACTGTTATGATATTTGCCCAAGGTTCTTTACAGAACTGTTCATGCTCAGAAAAATTGGATAGTGACTGTTGGAGGACTGCAATCTTCAAGTCACTGCATAGATTTTCTAAAGGGTTTAAGTCTGGGTTCTGACTTGGGCATACAAGGACATTCACATTTTTTGTCCTTCAGACATTGTGGAGTCTACTTGAATGTGAACCTTCTTCCCACTGAAAACTTTCTAGCAGAAGGCAGCAGCATTTCCTCAAGAATTTGATGGTATTTTACCCATCTGTACTTCTTTTTATATTAAGTGCCCCAGTCCCTTCTGCAGAGAAACACCCCCACACCAGGATGATACCATTTTCATGCTTTACTGTAGGTATGGTGTTTTTGTATGTATAGCTGTACTAATTTCCTGTCAGATGTACATACCGTTTGGTGTTGAGGCCAAATAGTTTGTTTTTGGTCTCATCTGACCATAACACCTTTTCCATTTGCTCTCAGAATCTTCAAAATGCTTTTTGGTAAAGCTCAACTGAGACTTGGCATTTTTCTGGCAACTCTCCCATACAAGCTACATTTGTTATCATTCATGATATTGTGGTCACATGCACACAATGACCAATGAATTATTTGGCCAAAAATTCCTGTAAAAGCTTCAAAGTTGCCATAGGCCTGTTTTTAGCCTCTCTGACCAGCTTCCTGCTCACTCTTCCATTCAGTTTGAAGGAATGAACTGAACTGGGAAGGGTCCTGGTAGTACCAAATGCTTCCACTTTTTGATTATAGACTTTACAGTGGTCCTAAGGATTGATAAAGCCTTAAAAAAAATTTTACCCCAATCTCATGACTTTAAGATCTTTTGACAGTACCTTGCCACCCATAGCTGATTGTTTGATTTCAGTTACACGTCCAAGCACTGGAATGCTACAGGAATAGCTGTTATGTTTTTTAACTGTCCCTATTATAGCTTTTACTTGGCTGTTATACGTTGCATGAAGTTTGTACATCTGGGAATGCTGGGAAGGAAAAATTCCTTGAGGCAGCAAGAGGAAGCAGCTGTGAGGCGAGCCAGCCTCAAACGTGAATCCATCCACATGTGTGTAACAGTGTAATACTGTAATAGTGCATTATAAATCATATTATATATCTTCTACAACTGTACGGTGGAAAGTCAAAAAGTGCTAAGTGTGTTAAGAGAAACTTGAGTATGAGCATCATTAGACTTTTAACTTTAGGTCTATCATATCAAACTCGTTATTTATAAGTGCTCAGTGATGGTAACTTGAGCGTAATCTGCACTTCACAGTTGCAGTCCTGATTCAAGGAAGAACATCCACAGAGAACTTTAGGATGCTTGTGTGCTACCATACACAGTAAAATCATCTCGATGATCTTTAGGCTGTGCCGTCCTCAACTGCAGTAAGGGACTTTCAGGTAATGCAGGCTCCAAGCAGAATTCGAGTATCAGGATGGATCGAGCAGGATCAGGAGCACTGATACCTCTGGTGAAAGAGATCGAGACAGAGAAAAATATTCTAATTTTCTTGATTTTCTTGATTCGCCCATCTCAGGCGAAGGCAGGGTACACCCTGAACAGCTTGTCAGGGCCAGCACACACACAGCTATTCACACGCACAACGAGGGGCAATTTGGAACAGCCAATTAGCCTAAGGTGCATGTTTTTAGACTGAGGAAGGAAACCGGAGTACCTGGAGGCAACCCACACAAGCACAGGGAAAACATGCAAACTCCACACATAAACACCCTCACCAAGCCTAGGACTTGAATACTAATCACAAATTCGTATAACCAGTCATGAAAACATTAGCTGTAAACCTTTTCGTTGGCTTTGCATTCTACGTTGTCTTGAGTTCACCGAGCTGAAATTTATAAAATTAGCTGAGCATGCAACAGTGTGTTCTTCAGTGTCCTGTTCTGTTTCTTGCTTTCACTTTATGTTCCTTAAATTGTATTCCTTACCTTTAAAAGTACAGTGGAGGGTGAAAAGCCCGCAGCATGCCTGAAAATATGTTATTTCATTCGGTAGGTTGTCCTCTTGTCTTTATCAACAGACGCCTGGTTAATCTGTCCTTATCACAAACAAACCACTTCCACTGACTATTCGCTTTTCATTATAAGGAAACACAAAATAGAATCTTAATATTTGTCTATAAAATGTAATTTTCAGTAAATGAATCCTGAAGCAGCACGTTGGTGATATTAGAAAGATCACATTTCTGTTACCTCTACTAATGAAATATCACCTCTGACCTTGTAGCAATAAAATCATAAGCTCAGAAGACAGTGATTCTCTATATAACAGCAACAGTGTCTTTGTTTTGTATAATTCATTCATTCATTTATTTTCTAAGCCGCTTAATCCTAATTAGGATCGCGGGGAGGCTGGCGCCCATCTCAGCCGACTCTGGGTGAGGGCAGAGTACACCATGGACAGCTCGCCAGTCCATCGCAGTGTTATGTATTAATAAAATTAATTTTGAAACATTGCAGCAGAGGATCTAAACATAACACAATTTTTAAAAAATGGGTCTGTTTTTTTCTGCTTCATGTAAACTTCATTTATTTATTCACTGACCGAACCGCTTAAAGGATGGTGAGGAGGCTCAAGCCCATCCCAGCCCACTCTGGACGAGGGTGGGGTACACCCTAAACAGTTTGCCAGGACATTGCAGGGCCAACCCACACACACACAGCTATTCACACTCACACCTTGTGGCAATGTGGAACAGCCAATTAGCCTAATGTGCATATCTTTAGACTGTGGGAGGAAACCGGAGTTCCTGGAGGAAGCCCACACAAGCCCAGGACACAAACCCAGGACCTTCTTGTTGTGAGGCGGACGTGCTAACCACTACACTACCGTGCCACCCACTATGTAAACTCTCACTCAGTCATTTAACAGGCCACAGGGAGGCCAGAGTCTATCTCAGCCCACACTGGGAAACGGTGGGGTACACCCTAAACAGCTCATCAGACCATCGCGGGGCAAACACACACACACACACACACAACCATTCTTACTCACACCTAGGGGCAATTTAGAACAGCCAGTTAGCCTAATGTGCATGTCTTTAGACTTTGGGAGGAAACCGGAATATCCGGAGAAAGCCCACGCAAGCGTGGGGATAACATGCAAACTCCACACAGAAACGCCCAAGCCTGGGACTCGAACCCAGGACCTTCTTGCTGTCTTTTTGTCTTTGTCTTTTTCCGTTGGTTGGTGTACTTCTGTAACAGACCAAACTGTGAGGTACAAGGACACAAGATGTTTGATTTAAAAGTCTTTTTATTACCCAAAAAATTATCAAAAGTTTACACAGGCCAAAACACTAAACACTAGGCCTATACAAGAGAACCAAAAATATAACTTGACTTGAGTCACACATCTGACATGACATTAACTGGACAAAAACATGACCTGACACAAAGAAACAAAGGGGCACATATATATCGACTTGGACCAAACCACAGAACACACGAAGAGGTAAACAAAATACAAAGACTTCCAACATAACACAAAACAAAAGCAACTAAGGCCAAAATCCCCCTCGGGCGCAGAGTGGACAACTCCGAGACTAATGTCTTCTCAGCCCTCAGCCACGCCTTTGTCCAACCAGGAAGGGTCCGCCCCCAATGCTAAGACCAGACCAGGTAACTCAGAACACAGAAACATATGATTAGAAACAAACTAATTAATTGCATAACCTCACTAATTGCATAAATCAAAGTGTTGTGTGTGTTATTTGAATATGAAAGTACATATGACTGCAAATGAAAATGTAAGGCAAACTAATAATGTGCCAAAGCAAATCAATAATGTACAGGAGTAGAACCAGGGCTGCTGTTACCATGTGTGGATATGGCCATCACTTCCCTAGGGTATATGTGTGGGATCATTTACAGCAGATGAAATTCTGAGCTAAGCAATTTTAAACAGTTCATTGACTAAATTTTGGCTAATATTTCTTGACTGAATAGAATTTCGCAAGTGGAAGCACTTTGGGTTGTTAAGATCCCATCTGAAATGTTAAGGACTAAAGCTGCTCAAAAGTAAACACATGTTTCCTGCGTATATTTTCTCTGTAGGTATTGGATAAGTGAGTTCTGGACCATGTTCCAGTTGCACAACTGTCTGGCAGAGACTCTGGAGGAATTTAAGAAGCTTATGAGGGAACATGGACTGGAAGATCTTTGCCATTTACTGCAAACTAAATGGATGTCGGTGTCGTAATAATATCAAGCCCATCTTTTTTTGGATTTTGTTCTGACTGCATATCAATATTAGGTTAACGCTGGTGTCTGATGTTTCTCCTGTGATGTGGTTCAGGGGTGATAGAGTGTGGTCGCACAAAGCCAGTCAGAAAATCAAGGTAAGAAGCAGCAGGAAGAGGAAAGTGTCTTTGCTCTTTGACCATCTGGAGCCTGTGGAGTTGGCCGAACATCTCACCTACTTGGAGTTCAAATCTTTCTGCAGGATATCTGTGAGTACTGCAGTAAAATATATTCTTCATCTCGCAGGACAAATAAGTATGTCGACATCGTCCAATTAGCTCCATTGAATAACAACCGAAATGTAAGAAATGGTGTTATATAACTAGCTCTCTTCACTCACTCATTTGTCGAACCGTTCAATCCTTCTAGGTTTGCGGGGAGGCTGGAGGCTCTCTCGGCTGTTACCGAGCAAAGGCGGGGAACACACTGAGAAGCTCGCCTCACACACGCATTCAGACTCACACTCACACCTAGGAGTCATTTAAAACAGCCAATCAGCCTAATGTGCATGTCTTTGGATTGTGGGAGGACACCAGAGTACTGGGAGGAAACCCACACATGCACAGGGAAAACATGCAAACTCCATACAGAAACGTCTGGAAACCCGGGAATCAAACCCAGGACCTTCTTGTTGTGAGGCGGACGTGCTAACCACTACGCCACCGTGCTTTCTGTGATATATTAGAGTAATAAAATTCGAATAATATCTTATTCATTCACTCAAGATGATCACTAGGTTCATAAGGATTTTCTCTTTTTATTTCAGTTTGCAGACTATCAGAAATATATCCGAAATGAGTGTTTGTCAGAGAACCCCATGATGGAACGTTCCATTGCATTATGCAACGGGATCTCCCAGTGGGTACAGCTCATGGTGCTCAGCCGACCGACCCCTCAGCTCCGAGCTGAGGTTTTCACCAAGTTTATCTATGTAGCGCAGGTAACGTGCTCCACATGTCAGCAACAACACCACAGTGTTCGTCCACCTCCATCATTATGAATCTGATCCATTAGCCACTCACTCACTCACTCACTCACTCACTCATTTGCTGAACCGCTTAATGCAATTACGGTCGCAGGGAGGTTGGTGTCTATCTCAGCCAACTCTGAGCAAGGACGGGGGACAGCCTGAACAGCTCGCCAGACCATCACAGGGCAACACACACAACCATTCACACTCACACTCACACCTAGGGGCAATTTGGAATAGCCTACTGTGCATGTCTTTGGACTGTGGGAGGAAACCAGACTACCTGGAGGAAACCCACGCAAACAATGTCATGTTGAAGCGAGCGAGAGCACAGAATTCATCAAGGCTGCCTTGCTGTAATCAGGTCAGCATAGGGACAGAGGACGTGAACAAAGTAAAATCAGTAAATAATACATTTAAGTACAGGATTGTGTTCAGTTCAGTGTTTGGTGCTGTTATGTGGTAATTAGTATAATTGTACTGTCATCTATCATTTAAGAAATGCTCATCGTTAGGAGACGAATGAGGAATTTCCTGTGTTGGCGAAGATACTGCGCATGGAAAGAGATGATTATCACCGTCAGCATGCTGGAAAGAGGCGGTGATTACCAGCTAAAACCGAAAGCTCCGAAGACTCTGATCACTAAGCATAGACTTAGACCAAAGCAACATGTTCTTAAGAAATGAATAAAATCTAGACTAGAACTCTGCCAGTAATCTAGAATACATAATGAGTATCTTTACCAGATGTTAAGAAAATGGAATCTCCCATTGAGCTGAAGAATGGTATCTCCCATATACTGAATATTCAATATGTTCTATGTTGTTGTTGCTATCCATCCACACATACACATACATACACACTGTTTTAGGTGTAATGTGTTAATGTTTTGTATTCCACTTGCGCAGAACCTCCAGCAGATGCAGAACTTTAACTCTCTTATGGCAGTGGTGGGAGGCCTCTGTCACACCTCTATTTCCCGACTGAAAGACACATGTACACATGTGCCAAATGAAACCAATAAGGTATGATATCCACCATACTCACCCATCACTCATTTACAGAATTGCTTACTCCTATTAGGGTTGCGGGGAGGCTGGAGCCTATCTCAGCCGACACTGGGTGAAGGCGAGGTACACATTGAATCACCACACGGCCATTCACATTAGCACTCACACTATTAGGGGCAATTTGGAACAGCCAATTAGCCTAATGTGCATGTCTTTGGACTGTGGGAGGAAACCGGAGTAATGGGAGGAAACCTCTGCAAGTACTGGGAGAACATGCAAACCATACAGAAATGATCTCGCCATGCCCGGGACTCAAACCCAGGACCTTCTTGCTGTGAGATGGACGTGCCAGCCACTATGCCATTGTGCCACCAAATAATGTTGATGCAAATCCTTATTTATATACAGTTATTGACAAATGTGTGCCTGATACTGACAACAGCTGATAACTGATTAACCGATTTTCATCAACTATGACTTGACATTATTTCTAATAATAAGTATAGAGATTGTTTTGTGAAAGCAACAGGAAATTGTACATTTATTTATCCTTTTTGCAGCTAATTAAAGACAAACATATCCATTCTAGGCTGGACAAAAGTCTTGTCGCAATCATGTAACATCAAATTCTGGATTAAAGTAATTAGTAAAAAAAAAAAAAAAAGTTTTTGATTAACTAAATATACATAAAATACAGGTATTAAAGCAGCTTTCAGGCAATTTATACAATCTTTTTGCAAAAACTGTAGAAACTTTCAAGATCCCTTAAAAGCAAATGAAAATAATTTACAAGCAGTAGTAAGAAATTTCAGACACTCTTGGTACACATAGGCTGCACAAAAGTTGTTCTTCCTCCTGATGACTCCCTCAAAAGCTCCATTAGGACTCATAGCTAGCAATGTCTGCTTCAGCATCAACTCTACATCATATTTCTTACAATGGTCACCATCCACGATACACCATACAGGTCCTGTACAAGACACAGCGAGAACACCATGACGTGCTTACCAAGGCGCGAACATGTGGAAACTGTTATTAGCAGAAACATGGAGAAAGAAATGATATTTGAGATGAATTATTAATTCAATATCATATCGCTCTGCCTCCAATGTTGTTACTGACCATCTAGAAAATTGCTGGACCCAGAGTTCACTGAAGAACCAGTCATGTATGAAAGTGTAACATCATGATTTAAGGTCACCTCCAGTACATAGGGATCACAAAGCTATGATATGATGATATATGCACCAGATGCAAATATCAACAGATTATTGCTTCCAATTATGTTTCAAACCTTCAGGTGACTCAGATTTCTCACCATACAAG
Organism: Neosilurus mollespiculum; assembly: GCA_030014195.1. Taxonomy (NCBI): domain Eukaryota; kingdom Metazoa; phylum Chordata; class Actinopteri; order Siluriformes; family Plotosidae; genus Neosilurus; species Neosilurus mollespiculum. The sequence continues at coordinate 28,824,433 of JAQMYF010000023.1, read as the reverse complement.
CACCTGGGAGGCTGGTACAATCACAGCCATGTTTGTAGAGGCACTATTGACCTCGAGTGATGGTTTTAATTTTTCAATATGATGTTATATTTGCTACAATATTATATATTTAGTTATAAGGTCATTTGATTATTTTTCTGTAATAAATATAGTCTTGAAAGTGAAATTAAATCTTTGCGACAAGACTTTTGTCCAGGCAAAAACGGGAATGTTTATATTTAAGAAGCTGTAAAGATTAGAAGATATTTCTTTCCAATACTGCTGCTAGCACATAATATTCACTACCATCTGAGGGTTATTTTAAGGCATAGCTGACGAAAATCGGTTAATAGGTTGGTGAGATATGGGCTTTTAAACATGAATGTCCACATGTGCGACAAGACTTTTGTCAATGACTGTATAGAGTAAACCAGTATTGTGGTGAAAGGATGTTGAATCAGAATCAGAATACTTTATTGATCCCTGAGGAAACTGTGTGCACACAGTTGCTCCATACCAAGTAAGAATGAGATAAAGATAATGATAAACGTCTCAATAAAGAAAAATTACAAATATCTATATATATATATATATATATATATATACAAATCTACATACGAGTGGAGCATCAGTCTTTATGATTACAGTAGATCTAGTCGACAGTATTCAGGTAAACGTATCTACTGAAACATGGAGAGGCTTGGGAATAAACTCTTTTGGTGGAAGTGGAAGGGTGTAGAGTACCCATGCAGGACCATTCACAATAACAGGAAGTGTAGAAGCACCAAGAATCAGTAATTAGGAGGAATCATACAGGGCCACATACTGAATTGTTCTTCCTCTTCACAGGTTCTGAATGAAATGACCGATCTGCTCTCTTCCTCTCGAAACTACGAGAATTACAGACAAGCATACAGTAAATCCACAGGCTTCAGAATCCCAATATTGGGGGTCCATTTGAAAGACTTGATTGCTGTGAACGAGGCCATGACTGACTATGTGGCACTTGACAACAGCAAGATCAACGTTCAGAAACTGCAGGCCCTCTACAACCACATAAACGAACTGATCCAACTGCGGCAGAATCCACCACTCCTGGATGCAAACAAAGACCTGGTGCACCTACTGACCGTCAGTAGTGATTTTACCTTTTGCTCACTACACACTTAGGGATGTGTGTCTTATTCACTCACTCCACCTCTTTATAGCAATGCACATGTAAGAGACAGTCGATATAATACTGTATGTTCATTTTAATTAACAAAGAAAAATAACTGATGAATAGACACTCAAAAGAAATCTGGATAATAATATATAATTTTTGTATGGGTGTGAGTGCAAATGTTATCTTTTGTTCATTCATTCTCCAAACCACTTAATCCTACTAGGGTCGATTGTGAATCCAGGTTGATGCCTTCCGTGGTGGTGATTGGCTGAGCTCTCATGGGAGGGAGGGATGGCATATGCTCGCTTCCTTGTCACTCAGTACGATCACCAGCCAATCGTGATCGTCTGTGAACTCATGCATACAAAGGGGCGGATAGTGATTTCCGTCTAAGGATGTTGGGTTTGCTCCTGAATGTGCATGCACAGCAGTTCAAAATGATACAGGTGGCAGCATCATGTCATTGAGGGTTGGTGGTGGTCACGTGATAGCGAGGTAATCCTTTCACATTCCAAAAACATGCACATTAGGCTAATTAGCTGTTAAAGCCCTAGGTGTGCGTGTGAATAGTTCTGTATGTGCTGGCCCTGTGATGGTCAAGGGAAGTGTACCTCGCCATCGCCCAGTGTCAGCTGAGATAAGCTATAGCCTTCCTGCGACCCTAGTAGGAGTAGGCGGTTCAGCAAATGTAAATGCAAATGGCCCAGTCATACACTCACTCATTTGCCGAACTGTTTAATCCTACTTGGGCTGCAGGGATGCTGGAGACTATCTCAGCCAACACTGGGTGAAGACAAGGTACACCCTGAAAGGCTCGTCAGACCATCAAAGGGCAACTCACACACAACTATGCACACTCGCACATAGGGGCAATTTGAAGCAGCCAATTAGCCTGATGTGCAAGGCTTTGGACTATAGGAGAAAACTGGAGTACCCGGAGGAAACCCACACAACCACAGTCACACACATTCACAGCTTTGGGTAATTCAGAGTAACCAGTTGACCTAATGCCTTTGGATCATGGCACTAACCCGGAGCACCCGGAGCAACATACACACCACAAGGTTTGTACCCTGAACGTTCTTGCTGTGAGTTGACGGCACTAACCAATAACCAGTGCTGCTGGACAAGAAACATTACAGTCCACTTACTGGTAATTTACAAAATAATGTAAAATTTTTGTTGATTTTGTTTCTTCAGAGGTTATACAGTTAAATACACTCAATAATCTAGTGAACCTCACTATACTGTATACAACCTCAAAACTCTTACCTGCTCTTCAGAGGCATTTTAAAGAACCCCACTGGCGGGGTGGGGGGTGTATTGTTAACATGTTACAGACAAAGAAGGTGAAAACCTTTAAAGAGTAATTCTACTTCATTCAGACTAGGTGTGGGTGATGGGGGTTGGGGGGTCTTATTGTGTTTTTCTTGAAGTATGACTAAGAAACATTGCGCTGTTTCTCCCACACAGCTGTCTCTTGACCTGTACTACACCGAGGATGAAATCTATGAACTGTCCTACGCAAGAGAGCCCAGGAACCACAGAGCACCTGTGGGTACAGCTAACAGTGTGTGTGTGTTTCAGATTTATAATAAATAAGTGTTTGAGGCTTTAATGGAATCATTCATTCGCTCATTTGCCGAACCACTTAATCCTAGGGTTGCAGGGAGTCTGGAGGTACACCCTGAACAGCTTGCCAGACCATTGTAGGGCAACACGTGCACAACCACTCACACTCCTAAGCGCAATTTAGAACAGCCAATTAGCCTAATGTGCATGTTTTTGTTCTGTGGGAGGAAACTGGAGTATCTGGAGGAAACCCACACAAGCACGAGGAGAACATGCAAACTCCACACAGAAACGCCCCGAACCTGGGACTCGAATCCAGGACCTTCTTGCTGTTGGGTGGATGTGCTAACCACTACTCCACCATGGAGCTCATATTGTGGTTAACTGTGCAAGAACGAAATACAGAATAAGAGCGCTGAAAGCTTATTGCTCTAAATATTCTTTCATCTATTTTATTTATTTATTTTCACACTGCTATGGTTGCTTTACACTCAGAATGTATGAAAGGTATGAACAACAAAAAAAGATTACAACATAGTTTATGGTTTCTTACATCTTTTGCATTTGCTGTTGTTGCTGTTGTTGTTGTCTCTCAGCCAGCGACTCCGTACAGACCCCCTGTGGTGGTGTACTGGGCTTCGGGGGTTGCTCCCAAGCCAGATCCCAAAACCATCAGTAAACATGTTCAGAGAATGGTTGATGTGAGTGCTGCATGAGTCATTTTCTTCTTCGGTTTCTTTGGTTCTTCTCTGCTGTTTAAAAGAGTATTCAGTTTTTCCAGGTGCAAGAAAATGTTTACATATTTACTCACTCACTCACTCATTTGCCAAACCATTTAATCCTACTAGGGTAACGGGGAGGCTGGGGCCTATCTCAGCCAGCAGTGCACGAAGGTGGGGTACACCCTGAACAGCTCATTAGACCATCCCAGAGCAACACATACACAACCATTCACACTCACACCTAGGTTCAATTTGGAACAACCACTTAACCTAATGTGCATGTCATTAGAAGGAGGAAACTGAAGTATCTGGAGGGAACCCACGCAAGCACGGGGAGAACATGAACACAGAAACAACTGAGCCCAGGACTCCAGCCTAGGGCCTTCTTGCTGTGACGCGGACGTGCTAACCGCTACTGCTAAAATACTGTTAATCAGGGAGGATGAACAGATTGGTTTGAGCTGCCAGGAAGGATTCTGTAATCCTGAGGTGAAGACTGAGCCTTGAGGAGGATCGGCAACAACAGAGGAATACAACACTGGGCTCCAGATTTGTCAGTCAGAAACACACTCCCCCAAACTGGCCAGCTGAAGGGTGGAAATGTTGTGCATGCTGAGATACTTTTCTGCTCACTATGGCCATAAACAGTGCTTATTTTGGTTATTTTAACTTTCCTGGCAACCCAAATGGATCTGACTATTTTCCTCTGACCTCTATTATCAATAGTGTTTCCATTCACAAAAATATCGCTCACACTTTTTTTCTTACTCACTCACTCATTTGCCGAACTGTTTAATCCTACTACTAGAGTCACCCGAGCCTTTCTCGGTTGACACCGGACACTCGGACACCCTGAACAGCTTGCCAGTCCATCGCAGGGCAACAAACACACACAAACTTATATCCACACCTAGGAGCAATTTGGAACAGCCAATTAAATTCAAATTCAAATTCAAATTCAAATTTATTCATCACATACAAATTATACACAGTACAATATGTAGTGAAATGC
>JAQMYF010000023.1:28798998-28813308 GCA_030014195.1 Neosilurus mollespiculum | reverse complement strand
CCTGCGATGGCCTGGCGAGCTGTCCAGGGTGTACCCCGCCCTCACCCAGAGTCGGCTGAGATGGGCGCCAGCCTCCGTGCGACCCTAATTAGGATTAAGCGGTTCAGAAAATGAATGAATCAATGAATGAGTTTCCTGCTTGTCTGTCTACATCCCTGTCAGTTGCTCAGCACAGGCCTTTAGGACTCCTGGTGCCACTCGGTCCTGTCCAGCAGCTTTCCAGGGATTCACCCTTTTAAATGCTCTCAAGACTTGTACATGTGACACCTGGAGTGCAGTTTTATATGGCCCACATTGGGAATTGGAGGGAATGTCCCTATTGTCTCTGTCGAATCTTGCATAGAAACTGTTAAGTGTGTCTGGTTGGATGGAGTCACAGACTTCAGCACTGTTGAGATTAGTGATGTAGTTTGTAATTGTCTGTAGTAGGAACGTGTATAAAAATACAAAACACTTACCATGATTTACATTTACAGCATTACAGCATTTAGCAGAACATCCAGAGCGACTTACAGAAGTGCTTTAAAGTCACTATCACTGAATATATTCTTATACTGGTTTGTCAGGACACAGACTAAGTATAGCATCAGTCAAAACCTCAGTGGGTAGGTGTTGTGTACAGGGTTGATTTATTTATTTTTTTTGCTTTTTGTGTGTGTTCCGAAAAGGGTAGGTTTTCAGCCGTTGTTTATAGACACCCAGTGACTCAGCTGTCCGAACATCGAGACGAAGTTCATTCCACCATCTTGGAGCCAGAACAGAGAAGAGTTTAGATGCATTTTCCCCTTGTACCTTCGTAGAAGGAGGTACTAGTCTAGCAGTGCTAGAGGATCTGAGAGAACGCGGTGCAGTGCGGTGTGTGATAAGTGCTTTGAGGTAGGAAGGTGCAGGTCCACAAAAAGCAGCCTGACAAACAACAGTCAATTAAAACTTTTCCTGCTTCAAACACATCATACATCCCACTCCGTGGCACGTGCCACTGTAACAAGATAATCAAAATTCAACTATCAGTGGTTTTAATGCTATGGCTGATCGTGTGTATATTTGTACGTATAAAATTGTGTGGAATCATTTCTGTGTGTGTGTGTGTGTGTGTGTGTTTAGGAGAATCAGGCTTTACAGAAGAGCAACGAGAAGCTCCAGAGAAAGCTAAAAGAAGCTGAACGTGAGGTGGAGATCCTAAAAACTCTCTTGAAACGGCATACACACCGTCCAGTGGAAGAGGATTCCTCTTCATCCTCTTGATCTTACAAACTGTTTGTTTGTTGAAACTCAAAATGTAGGAGACTTGTTCAAAATTCACTTAAGGGTCAGAGCGGTGGCATAGTGGTTAGCATGTGCGCCTCACAGCAAAAAGGTCCCACGTTTGAGTCTCGGGCTCGGAGAGGGCGTTTCTGTGTGGAATTTCCATGCTCCAGGTAACCCTGTGTGGTTAACCTAGTGGTTGTCATCCCAAAGGCCAAAGACATGCTCATTAGGATAAATGGCATCCCTATGTGCGAATGTGAGTGTGAATGGTTGTGTGTGGATTAAGCAGTTTGAGAAAAATTCACTTTAAACAAAATTCCGTTTTAAAGCAGATTCCTGCGGCCATCTGTGATTCTGTACATTCAAGCCGTTAGACTAATCTGTTATTATTTTTATTATATGTTAATATATTATTATATGCATTAAATATTCTCACTCACTCATTTTCCAAACTGTTTATTCCTATTAGGGTTCCGGCGAGGCTGTAGCCTATTCCAGCCAACACTGGGGTACACACAACCATACACATTCACATCTAGGGGCAATTTGGAAGAGCTAATCAGCCTACTGGTTATGTCTTTGGACTGTGGGAGGAAACCAGCATACCCGGAGGAAACCCACACAACAATGGGGAGAACATGCAAACTTCACACAGAAACACCCGAGCCAGGAACTCGATCCCAGTACCTTCTTGCTATGAGGCGGATGTGCTAACCACTACACCACTGTGCCGCCCTCATTAGTATGTGGAGTAACATAATGCGACGTTTATAATTATTTATATATTATATTAAATATTAATTAATATAATTAGTTAATAATTAATGCTTCATTTATTTAACTGTGATGTTAGTGGTGTGTGCAGTGTTAATGAGATGGAACACTAAAAAGTATTGAAACAGTGTTTCTCTTGACTTTGTCGCTGTATCTTAGAAAAAAAACAGCGTCCTGCAAAATCTTCCACCCACCAAACGTTGCGTATCACATCCTGGAACAATAAATGGGTTTGATTGGAGCCCAGATTTCCGGGGTTAATGGTTGCCCTTTAAACATTCTGAGTTGTGGATAGCTCGTTCTTTCAAAGCTACTAATGAGTTCTTGGTTACGTCTCCGACTAATCCCAACTTCACACAAACACATTTTGATGGACAACAACGTTTTTCAATGTTTGGGATCCTTTTCTAGAACTTTGTCCTGAACTTAATCCTTGGTCTTTACAATGATGTTGATTTACGTGTTTCTGTGGTTTATATTTGGCGTGAATGTTATCTGGAGCAATCTTTTTCAGGAAATTACTCAGGAAATTGCCAATGTTCAAGATAGCACCCAATCATATCTTTCTCAAAGTGTTATGTGACTTTGGGTTTGTATTTATTTTCTTGATCTCGTTAGATGACACTAGTAAGTTAAAAAATGGCTTATTTGAGGTAATATAAATTATTAATGTCTTATTTTATAATTTATGGAAGAACGGATGAAGCTATTACCCTTCTGTCAAAACATTAAATTTCACAAAATGTTGGAATATTCTGTTCAATTTGTCTCCAGATTTAGTTTCTAACCTGGACTTTATTATAGAACAGATGTGATCATATTGTGATGGGAGAGAAATCGATTGTGAATCCTCTAGAATCCTTTTCCCAGATTTAAAGTGAATTTCTCCAAATTATTCTGAGCCATATGAAAAAGTCTTGACACCAGAGACATGATGGAAATGAAAGCATTAAAGTTAATCAAGCAACTAACATTATGGAACTGAAGAACTCAGGGAAGAGTTTAGTGTTGATATTATAGGAGAAAAATGATTTTCATCCCTTGGAAAGTCTGTGTAGTAAAAACTAAGCGTAACAGGTTTTGATTGGGAGAAAGGTGGCCATTTTTAAAAATTCAAATTTTCTGATGGCCAATGTTATTCAATAAGTCATTTAAACTCCTGTACAAAATTTCATGCTTGTGTCATCATTTGAACTTTTTTTCAAAAAGCCACTGCACTAGAACATCACCTAGTATTTACACTGAGATCACACGACTCTTTACTTGCACACATTACTTGCATACATTCTTTTCTTTTTTTTTTTTAATTTGCACATAATTTTACACTGTACCGATTTTCCCACTTCAATATAGTGGGTTATGATTCTAGATTATTGATGTATAAATGGCAAATAATCCCAAATAAATCATTTCAGTTCCAGGTTGTGACGTCAAACTCCCTGGAAGTGTGAAGATTCCAGATTTAACCACAAGAAAATAACCACATATACATATATGTATTTAAACACTGTACGGAGCTCTGCTTAACCAAGGTGTTGTTTTAAAAATGGTTTTAATTATAAACTAATCGGTGGCTATGTCATTTCAAACATTTAAGACTTCCCCGGCTAGTCATTAGCAAAGACGCCCGCAATCTAATAACTTTTAGTCTTTGATCTGTCTCAATAAACTGAACAGCACTGTTCTACGGCTTATTGTGTTTAAATAATTTTTTAAAATAGGCCCTTTTTCAACATCAGTGTTGATTTTTTTTGTACCTACTTGGGCTTAGGAGTGGAAATCATATTGCACTGCATTATGGGATCTTTCCACTGGTTTGGAAGGGTTTGAAGCAATACTGTCCATCTGCTCCATTTTTAATTTTAATAAAATTAATAAAGAGCACATAGTGGTCACCTTGAAGCTTTACAAAAACAAAACACAAAACAAAAATACACCACAGAGGTCCGAACGCTCCTGCTGCAACGACCATTTCATAATATGGTCCATTTTATAGAAAGGCTCACCAAGTTGACTGTTCAAAATGTTACCCATATACAATCCCATCCAAGACCTTCCTGAGGGCAACCTATGCATCAAATTTGGTGGCTCTGTATGATGGGGCAGCTGTGGCCTAATAGCTAGAGAAGCGATTTAGGATCGAAAGGGTTGGAGGAATTGAGCAGCACCTTCCCATACCTCTATCTTCATGTCTGAAGTGCCCTTGAGAAAGGCACCTAACCCCGAGCTGCTCTCCAGATGCTGGCCACTGCTCAGTGTGGGCGCTCACTTTGGTTAGAATAAACTCAGAGCCAAATTTCCCCCTTCCGGGATTAATACAATATATCAAAATCATTCCTTTCAAGATTATCACATTAACAAGCCTTGATAAGCCAAAATATTTTTTAAATGACCTTGAAACAATGTCAAGGTTAATCATATACAATCCTCAATGAGACCTTACTCAGAGGAACTCATCCATCAAATTTAGTGATCCGATATTATTTCCTTCCAAAGTTATCACACATATGGCTCACCTTGACCTCGCTTCATGGTTACAAGGTCATTGTTTCAGTATTTGGCTTATTTAGGAAGGCCATTACTACAGAGTAGTAACATTAGCATTAGCCTAATACTACAAGAACACCTGTTTCATTTCCTTGGTGGAACAGAAAGAGACAGTCTTACATCCACGCACCTCTAATTCATTCTTTAATTCTTTTTGTCACAATAAAAATAACAACTAACAAAGACTTCATTTGGATTATATTATATACAGATGCAGACAAAATTATAAATTCAACTCCTTCACCTCAAACTGGCTCTTGTTCCAACCCCAGGAATGCAGTAGAAAACATGGGCCTATTGCTCATTGACTTTTCTGAGGTACAGAAGTGACGACAAATGCATTAGCAGAAATTATTAGACACAACAGTTGCTTTAAATTCATCTTTATGTTCATTATAATCGATCACAACCCCTCAGCGGGAGCAGTCTTCTTCAAAAAAAATTGCACAAGATCCACTGCTTGGAAGATCAGCAAATGCACACCGTTCCTTCAAATCCATCGATGTGAGTGAAGCGAATCTGATGGACGAAAGGTTCTTCTTCCAGCGAATCCTTCCTCATGCTCTTGTTGAGTGTGCAGTTATGGTCCCTGAGGGGATTTGGTGAGTGTGTCTTATTGGATGTGCACGTTTGCACACTAGTCCAGCTGTCGTTCACGCTTCTCAGTCACCGGGTATCACCTGGTAACCTTCATATCTCCAGACCAGAAACTAACAATCACCATTGCAGGCCTATATAAGTCCAGGTAGACGTGCAGTAGACGAAGCCAACGATGTTTTTGCATAAACATAAATAAATATTCTCAAAAATAAAGAAAAACAGAAGCATGAACATTTACATCACAGCATTCTCCCTAATTCTCCAACTGCATATAATAAACACATAACTGGACTTTTTTAAATCATATTAGAAGCTCGGCGTGGGAACCGCGGGGTTCAGATATGTGAGGGATAAACGATACATGGCACTCGCAGTCTTCTGACGGACATGTAGGCGGAATGATATCTACTGTATTTGCCGTAATGCTAGGTGCAACATAGCCAGGAGTGCCAACCTCTTCGCCATGCTGGATGTAATAAAAGTAAAGCTCAGCACCCTTAGATGTTATCTGAACTAAGGTACATACGGTATATCTTAATGCTTAGAACATTTTTATATATATATATATATATATATAAAAAAAAGCATTTCCTCTACATCGCAGCATCAATGATGATCCCAGTAATGCCTGATAAAAAAGTGGCTGTTTTGACAAAGGTGGTACGGTGGTATAGTGATTAGCACATCCGCCTAACAGCAAGAAGGTCCTGGGTTCCAATCCTTGTGCTTGCGTGGGTTTTCCCTCAGGTACACTGGTTTCCTCCCACAGTCCAAAGACATGCAATGTTCCAGATTGCCCTTAGGTGTGAGTGTGAACGGTTGTGTGTGTGTTGCCCTGCGATGGACTACTGAGCTGTTCAGGATGTACCCCGCTTTTGCCCAGTGTTGGCTGAGATAGTCTCTAGCCTCCCTGCAACCCTAGAGGGATTAAGCGTTTCGGCAAATGAGTGAGTGTGTGTTTTTGACAAGACAGGATATCTGACTGAGTGGTGGTGGGAACCGTGATCAGCCCCCTTTACAAACTCACACTGCTTTTCAATGAGCTTCTTCAGTGCACTGCCCAAAAATATTCATATACACATTTACAGCCAGGAAAAAGGGAAACATTGTTCACAATAAAACAAATAAAATAAAAAGAGAGCACTTGGATTTTGTCTCCATCACGACCATTAGGAGGACTCAGTCCTATGAATCTTGATTAATTAACGCATGGTCATGAAATTTCATGTCACATGATTCGTTTTATACCACAGTGCTTCTGAATTCTCAATCTGAGGACTGGTTTTTCAGCAGCTCCGACACTAGTTCCCAGCGCTAACATGAATGACAGGATTGGATTAATGCACTAGTTCGGGTTCTTATTGAAGAAAGGCGGGCGGCACGGTGGTGTAGTGGTTAGCACGTCTGCCTCACAGCAAGAAGGTCCTGGGTTTGAGTCCGGGCTGTTTCTCTGTGGAGTTAACATGTTTGCCCTGTGCTTGCCTGGGTTTCCTCCAGGTATGCCGGTTTCCTTCCACAGTCCAAAAAAACCCACATCAGACGAATTACCAATTTCAAACGGCCAATAGGTGAGTGTGAACGGTTTTGTGTGTGTTGCCCAGCGATGGACCAACGAGCTGTTCAGAGTGTACCCCAACTTCACCCAGAGGCGGTTGAGATAGGCTTCAGCCTCCCTGCGACCCTAATAAAGGATAAAGCGTTTTGGGAAATGAAAGAAATGAAGAAAGGAATTTGGGTAGTTGTTGATATAGTGATGTTTTTCCAAGAAGCGTTGAAGTAACATTAATAGAACGAGGCTCGATCCCAGCGCTTTGTACCGAGCGGTACGTTTTCCACTGCAGGGAACTTTCCTTTAATATTTCTGTCTAATTAACTTTCATAAAAAAAGAAAAGGAGGCTGTTGAGGAAACAATGATAAATGGGCAAGTGAAAACATGTACTAATTTATCTTACAGACGGTTTTCAACATGGAAATCAACCGATACCTGAATTTTAAATCTAAGTGTTGATCATTCTTACATTAAAAGTCCCACAATATGGTATGTGCTGTTCTAGGACATTTTCCTGTAACAGCACATTGCAGTTAACAGTTATTCGCTGTAGGTGACATGGATGTCTCTGAATAGTCCCAGAGACAGAACATCAAGGGGACACCTCAACTCCGTGACATCCACTGTTTTAGTATATACTACACTGGAACATTAAAAACAAAGCACATCAAGCTTTAGTATGGTTTTACATCCTTATGTACGAAGACAGAGGTGAACTCTCTGAAGAGAGCACAATCGCATTAGACAAAAGCCAAAAACCTTGCGCTTTTAAACCTCCCACACTTCAAAGGTAAATGGAAAAAATATCATTAAACAGAATCAAATTCTTATCTGATACATGAAACAGTTTTTATTTATCATGATTTAAAGATGATCCTTCATGATGGTGGCCATCGTCATCTCTAAACTCTTAGAGGTGATTTCTGAAGGCTGCCATGGCTTGACCGGTCGGGTGGAACGGCGGCGATCTCCTCTTTAAGGGCTTCAAGAGTTTGGGGTGGATGGGTAAATCACAAGCGGCGGGGTGAGGGGAACGGGCCGCCACCTGACATCGCTACGTGACAAGATCACCCGATCCGGAAACATCAGCACTTCCGATGATCTTCGAGCGGTGTGTGTGCCGTAGCTCCATGTAACTAAAATCACACATCCACTTCTTCAACATCAAGGGGTTCAAGTTGAGGTTGGACCAGCAACAGACCTCAGCACTGCCTCTCCTGCACCATTTTGTGCAAATTTTTATTAGATTTTATTTAAAATTTATATATTTTTTTATTTACCTTGAAAATGTGGGAGGTTTTCTTGGGGTCACACTGCACAGAACAGAAACAAAGAAACTAAAATGAGATTTTTTTTGGTTCATTATTATTATTACTATTATTACTATAATTTCAAAAATGTTAACCATGACTCCACAAGCAGAGCACATGCGTATTGAAACAGCGTGATTTTAAACATATTCAGAGTTTTAGCGTATACTAACTGGAAACAAAAGTAAACCGCGCTCTGTATAAAGGTTTAGTATATACTCCTCAGAAACAAGCAAACAAAAATGAGATTTTATGGTTTATTTTCCCATTTTTAAACTGTCACACAGACGACGCTACCTGCTCCAAGTGAAAGGGACAAACCCGTGTCTCTATGAGTCGAGCACTCAGGATAATACCTATTACCTTCTTGACAGTGGACCAATCAGACTGCGCCGTTCCTGTGTAGTATACACTATATATATATATATTATTATGCAATGTGATGAAGCTGACTTTGTTCTGGGTTTGATATCAATTCCTGGAAAAAAATAATCAAAACAAACAGGTATTACATCATTTTTTTTACATTTTTCTTTTTCAAAGCAACCCGTAGCTGACAAATCTGCAAAGAGTAACTGCTTTTCCCATCAGTGGTTGTTCTATGAAGTGGAAGGTTTTACTGGGTCACAGTCTCCAGCATGTTCCTCAGTGTCACACCCGACCAGTGTTTGATTAGCTGAACTTTAGCTTCATCCTTTTCCAAATGCGTTATGAAGCCTGACTATACAGTATACAGCACCTGCGTGGAAGGAGGAGCCCTACATTATTAAAAACAAACAAATAAATAAAAAAAATAATAAACTAAAAATGCCTGAGCAGGTATTGAGGCCCATGTACAGGAGGGGTAGAAGAGCCTGTAGAGAACATTTCCATCCAGAAAAGTGACACGTCATCAGTAGAAACATATCATTTCTGCAGCAGGTGTCCACACTGCAGTTTTCTGTTTTTTAAGATGCACATTTGGAGGATTCTATAGTGGTGCGGTTTAAATATGGCTGTCAGGATCATCTTCCCCTGAGACACTGGGTTAAACACAGCGCAATGCTATTCACCATGTTGCTTCAGAATATAAATTTTGTGCACCAGGCCCATGGAGAGAAAGTTACACTTCTGCTTTTATGTCATGTTCACACATTTGGGGAAAGAGGAGCCGAGTGACCCGATGGGATAGTGAGCACATTGGTGGTGAAAAGAAGAACAGAGCTGTAGCACAGAGTCACCCGACCAATCAGACGACGGAGTAAAGCTAGTGGGATTGCATTGTGCTTTCAGTACGTACAACAGGAACATCACACCTTTTTTTATGTGTGAACATGACATCTCACAGACCACATTGTATGTTTATGCTACAACACAAGTCATACAATGGCTTTTAAGAACCTGAATAAAACCGAGAAGTTTTCATATTAAATGCAGTCCTTGAGGTCGTAACCTTACCGAGCGATGCTGTAAAGCTAGAACAGGAATTTCTCCAAGACCGTCTGAGACTCCTGTGGTACAGAGAGTGGAGGGAGAGTTTTATATGGCTCTGATTACATCACAGTCTCAGATTCAGGCTGTAGACCAACACGAGGAGAAGAGCAGCAGTCCGAGAGGTTTATTAAAAAAAAAAAAAAAAAAATCAATACTAGTGCATGAGTGCAAGTCTGGTGTCCGCCTGGCTGCACAGAGGCTTCCTCAGCTTCGCTCCCTCAGACATTCAGAAGACTGAAGATGCGGATTAAGACTCTGGAAATCAGTTTTCACTTCAATCATCTCTCCTTCCTTCTTCACTCCTGCACAGAGATCAAAAGATGACCATCAAATCAGATTAGTGTACACTACGCAGGAACGACATGATCTGATTGGTCCACAATCACTGGATTAAAAACAATTATTCCGAGTGAAGCAGGCGTCATTATTATCACACATTAAAAGCCATAAAAATCTAAATTTAGGGTCCCTCACAGCAAGGAGGTCCTGGGTTTCGAATCCCGGGCTCAGCGAGGACATTTCTAAGTGGAGTTTGCATGTACTCCCTGTGATTGCCTGGGTTTTCTCTGGGTACTCTGGTTTCCTCCCACAGTCCAAGCATATGCATATTAGGCTAACTGGCTGTTCCAATCTACCCTAGGTGGGAGAGCGTGTGGGTAAATGGTTGTGTGTGTGTGTTAGCTCTGTGAAGGTCTGGCGAGCTGTTGTGGGTGTACCCTGTCTTTGCCCAGTGTCGGCTGAGACAGGCTCCAGTCTCACTAGCAGCCCTAGTAGGATAAGCAGTTCAGAGTGAGTGATGAGCAAACTGTAATATCCGTCGTGTATAACTTGAGTGTGAACCGGTTTTCTCATGTGTCCCTGTAGTAAAAACCTCAGAGGTATTAACCCACCTGACCTGTCTCTGTCATGGTTACAGTACGTAAATCTAAACTATAAAAGTTTCATTTTAGTTTGTGCTTCATTATATTTCTGCATAGGACTACCACAACACTAAAAAGAATTTAAAGAGGCGACGTTTAAAAAAATAAAAATAAATAAATGAACCATTAAACCATTCTCAATAGTGTGCTTCTTTTGTGTGTAGTACATAGTAAAACAATTATGCATCTTCATACAGACACTTTTCTCATCAACAACTAGCTATTATCCTTTGTACACTTTTATGGGAATAAAATACATATTTTGAATGCTGTCATGTGACTGGCTGTCCACACGTCACTGTACGGCCACTTCTAACCTTTACCATTGACTACAGCACAAATTCAGTCAGCTTTTATTTCTTGTATGAATTTTTCACTGAGGTCGTGTGTTGAGGTCATAAAGTCTTCTCTAGCTCATCCTAAAGACATTCAGTAGGGTTAAGGTCAGGACCCTGTGCTTCCAGTACATGTGTGAAACTGACTCCTCATGCTCTCTGAACCACTCTTTCACCATTTGAGCCCTGATTTAATACATGTGCCATCAGGGAAGAAAGAAAACACTGATGAGATAACCACATCATTCAGGTCATCAGCTTACTTCATATTATTACAACATAATGTTACTGAGCCTTATGCACTTCCCTTCTTAACCCATCAATCTGGAATGTGGTCAATGCCACATGACCTTTTTTAATTTTCCACAATCCAATTGTTGGGCTTCCTAGCAAATGAAAGCATTTTTTTAACCTATTATTCCCACTGACAAGTGGTTTTCTTATTGCCATACAGCTGCTTGTCACAATCATGTGAGTTTGTATTGTAGTGTGTGGAAATGCTGTTAAATATATATATGTGTGCGTACACAATCTGACTCTTCTGAAGCACAGCAACCTCCACCAGCACAATTATTAAAGATCTGAGAAGCTACTCACTGCATCAGTTATAGTTAAAAGAAGTGTTAATATTATAGTTAAAAGAATTATCCAAAAAAATAAATATAAATATTAAATGGATGCTTTACACTGTGAAGCTGCTTTATGAATGTGATGTCAGAATTTAAAGGCCTAATATTAGATATATATTTGTTTATACACACCAGCAGGCTGAAGCATTTAAGTTTAGTAGGTGCATACGCGAGAATTATAACGTATGTTTACGTATACTCATCGATACGCTTTGTTTTGTTTGTGTAAGATTACATTCATAGGCCGATATGAAGGGCAGAGTGAGCTGTTAATAATTCGCGTAATTTGCTGTTTACATAACTTTATTAGATCTATTTTTTGATCCGTGTAGCTGAGGGTTGTTTGGAATATTATTTTATAATTATAATATTGTTGATAATCTAATTATTCTATTGTTAAAATTACTAGCACAAATTTTGTGGTTGTTATATGTGATTTCTTGCGTAATTGCAATAATGCTGGAAAGTTCTATATTAGTCTAGATATGAATATTAACATGTTTACAACTTATATGCAAATGAGGGAATTCCCCAACAAGTCTTGTTAGGGAAATTTAGAAATGTATAAAACGTAGAATATTTTGCAGCCTATATTAGGTTTGGTAAATGTATATTAGTTCAGCTTGTAGTCTGTTTGTTGAGGCTAGCCAGGGATTAGACAATGTTTAGGAAATGATTATTTTGAGCACTCACTGCCATGCTGTGAATCAGCACAAAGTTGTAAAGAAAAAGCAGTTTGTCTGTGGCACCACAAAGAGTTAAGAAAGTGGATAAATGGGATAATTTATCAAAGTGTTGAACTTTTGGTAGAAGTTGATAGATTGAGGGACTGTTGTGTACAAAACTCTGTATAGCGGAGCTATAGCAGGATCGTTTTGAACTTGTTTAAATATAGCTCATTAAAACAAGTGGACAGTCTTTGAGTTATTGTATTATGAGAATTTATCACCATAAGTCATCACGACACCTACTAGCAGGTGTCCACAAGCCCACAAACAGGGAAAACTCCAACAGATGTCAGCTGCAATATTAAATATTTGCTTATCCAAACAGCAACTTTCTTTTATCATGCTGGAATTGAACTTGATATTCTAGGTCCAGAAAGACACCTCCTAATATTAATATTTTAGATAAAGTCAGACATACAGTTATATTCAGCTGAGTATTTACCTTCCCACAGCCACCGTCTCCCTTATTTATACAGTTGACTCAGATAATCTCTTCATTGCAGTTGCTCCTTAATCTCCAAAGCAAGATGAGAGATGGTACATCGGTTACTCCTCTCCTTAAAAGCTGTCCCAACTCCATTTTGGCGCAGTCACAGTACACAAGTCTGAGTAGGTAAGTACCCAGTTGACTTACTGAGGAGATCTCGGTTGCATCCCTTGGCAATTCCAGTGACATGAAAGGCTACCAGTTTATTTTGACGTTCACATCTTGTCTTCATGGACTTGTACTCCTTAACAGGGGAAAGGTCTCCTTTAAGTTACTCTAAGTTCTTCAGTCTTGGAAAATGATTCCAGAAATAGATCTGTTATTAATCTCTGTCCAGTTCGGCCTTTACAATATGCCGTCATTTCCCCTCAAGGGGAAAAAAGTAAAATAGAAAAGTAAAAAAAACAAAAAAACAAAAAACAAAAAAAACAAACAAAAAGAAAACCTCTGCTCCTATTTGCTCTAAATGTATAAATAATAATAATACTAATAATAATAACAATAATTCACAACTCATTAAAAGGAAGATAAAAATTTTAGACGTCACCTGACTTGTGCTTCCGAAAAAAAGGGAGAGGGAAAAACAAACAAACAAAACCTTTAAAAAGAAGCAGCAGAATTTTTGCAGGGGATGCGCTGTGTTAAAAAGCAACGGCACGGTTTGTAAGCTGTTCTCTATCTGCCCTTGGGAGAAGCCTCGCCACCGATGGACGGGGGCTCTTCCAGCTCATCCTCCTCAAAGCCATGAAATGTAGAAGTGTCACTCTCAGAGCTGGCACCAAACAGCTCCTCTGCTCCAGTGAAAGGTGTCTCCTCTTTCGCTTCTTCATGTCCACCTGAAAAAAATATATCATAATGTTGCATTCGGCTGGACTTTTGGTTCTGCAGTGAAAGGTACTGTGGTCTGGCTGCAGGTTTTTATTTCAACCAATGATGAGTCACACAAACAGCCAAAATTCATCCATTAATCAAAATATTGAGGCACAGCCGAAACGAAGAGCTCCGCAAATGTGCGCATTTATTTTCAGTAAAGAAACATCCATAATAGAAAATACTTTCGTTTCAATGGAATTCTAAAACCTATTGGAATTCAAAAACATTCACTAAACAAGAACATTTTCTGCACAGTGCAAGTGCCACACGCGATATTGGGTTGCCTGTCTGGGCACGTGAGCACGGACGCGACATCAAAATCGGGCTCATGGCTTTACCACATTTGTATAAGTATGGAGCTCTGCACTGCTCCTCTAAAATTGGAATCAGGTGTGGCTTCTGATTGGTTGGAAAGAAAAGCTGCTGTCCCACCAGCCCTTTGGGATATCACCGGGCACAGCTGGTTTAAATGATCTCAGTACAACATCTGTGATTATTTGGAAGATTATTTTTGGTATTTATTTAAAAATAATTTAATATTTATAATGAAATATTTCATTGTATATAATTTAAAAATAATGAAATAATTGATACAGATCATCAGTAGCCTTAATGTAGGTGTTAAGTTGATTCCCGCTTTCGGCAACTGTCTTGCTAGTTTAATTTTCCGTTTGATGAGTTCATGTTCGATGTTGCCGCAAGTGTGAGTCAATTTTGCGCGTACTTCGGCGGTAATTCACGTGTGTAGCTTTGTTTTTGTGTGTGTGTGTGTGTGTGTGTGTGTGTGTGTGTGTGTGTGTGTGTGTGTGTGGGGGGGGGGGGGGGGGGGGCCACAA
>JAQMYF010000023.1:28768322-28785632 GCA_030014195.1 Neosilurus mollespiculum | reverse complement strand
AGTGTAGTGTAATATGGTGTAGTGTAGTGTAGTGTACTGTAGTGTAATATGGTGTAGTGTAGTGTAGTGTAGTGTAATATGGTGTAGTGTAGTGTAATATGGTGTAGTGTAGTGTAGTGTACTGTAGTGTAATATGGTGTAGTGTAGTGTAATATGGTGTAGTGTACTGTAGTGTAATATGGTGTAGTGTAGTGTACTGTAGTGTAATATGGTGTAGTGTAGTGTACTGTACTGTGGTGTAATATGGTGTAGTGTAGTGCAGTGTACTGTACTGTGGTGTAAACTGGGTGAAGTGAAGTGCCCTGTACTCAGTTTTGGTTCTTTATCGGAATGTAAACACAAAATGATTACAATAATAATAACAACAACAACATCGCAAACAGAAACCTGCTCTTTGTGAACCCGGCAGCACAACGTCGGCTGTCCTGTAGCAGCTGGTTAGCTTAGCCTGCTAACAACTCGGTTAAAAAGAAATAAACAGGCTCAGAGTGCAAACCCCCAGCAGGGCAGTGAGATGAACGCGAGCCCCATCCTGACCCGGTACCGGGTTCACTGATGAACCCACTCCAGAACCAGCCCAGAGGAATCACAGTCCCGAGATAAACACACGGCTGTGTAGTGGACCTCTCCACCCTGTGCACTCAGGACCATCCCCACAGCGGTTCTGTTTAAAAATAAAGCCGAACCCTTTTGTGAAGGCTCAGTTCTAATAAAAGACACCGACTCATCACCAGCACAAACAAGAACAACCAAAACCTCAACCCTCGAGCCGTTCCCCAATTAAACGCCGAAAAGTGGCCCGGGTTCGGCCACCAGCGCTGTGTCAGTTCCAGCACAAAACTCTCAAAGTGAAAACCCGTCGCTTTGAAAAGAAATAATTCGTTACTTACGCGTTTAGAGGATTCTGAATGACAGCCGCCATTTTGCCCCACTGTAACGGAATAGCAGCGGAGGCAACGCTGGTCTCAGGAAGAAGCCCGAGAACAACCAGCCAATCAGAGCGCAGCACGAGAATTCTGACCAATCCGAGGGTGGCACTGCTGGATAAGGCGTGGTCTTCGTGTCTGAGCTGTCAGTCTGAGAACGCCCATGTTTGAAAGGTATTTTAAAGGGATTTCCTTTGTGCAGTAAACAGACCAACAGTGTGAAGTTCAGTAAAGGGCCTCTGAAATCTCACCGAAGGAGTCTTCAGGACTGACTCAGTGACGACACAAACCCTTTTCTAACTACAATCTAAACTCCAGATATATACAATTTGCCAAAGATGTACTTTTTTTTCTTTACCCAGAAAGCCTCAGTGCTGGGTGGCACTGCGGGGTAGTGGTTAGCACCTCACAGCATGAACGTCCTGGGTTCGAGTCCTGGGCTCGACGAGGGCGTCTCCGTGTGAATGTTCTCCCTGTGCGTGCATGGGTTTCCCCCAGATACTCCAGTTTCCTCCCTCAGTCCAATGACATGCACATAAGACTGTTCATAATTGCCCCAGGTGTGTGTGTGCGTGTGTGTGTGTGTTGCCCTGCAATGGTCTGGCGAGCTGTTCAGGGTGCACCCCGCCTTTGCCCACTGTTGGCTGTGAAAGGCTCCAGCCTCCACGTGACCCTACACATAGGAATAAGCGGCTCAGCAAATGAGCGAGAGTAATTAAAGGAACAATTCATTACATCCCTATTATTTGAATATATTTACTGTCTCAAGGGTTTTTTTGTTGCACAATTTAAAGAAATTGTCTGTATTAATGAACAAAGCACATTCTGAATCACACTGTCTTACATACTGTACGTATTTATTAAATCAAGTCTGGAAAATCTACATATCCGACCAGTAGAGAATATTTCAACCAGGCGACAGAGTGCTGTTTGTGGCGCAAAGATGGCTGAAGATGCCTTGGCTTCCCCACCTGCTGGTTTCCTCCCATAGCTAACCTGCTATCTTAAATGGAGAGAGCCCTGGTATCCTGGACTTGTACATCTGACATGAAATTTTGACATTGAAATTCAGTAAAGTAAATTTCAGAATTCAAGTTAATATAGTTGACATGCCTGGTATACTCTTAAATGGAAACTCGTCCCTGATTTGTGTGAAGCTCACTGGCTGGATCCTGTGCGTTAACTGATTCCCAAAGTATAACATGACTTCATGGACTACTGGACAGTGGCATGTCTTCCTCTCCAGCGAAGATCCGCCACTATGGTTAGGTGTTGTATCTACCCCAAGTGCTGGAATCCATTAAGACTCTTGTCACATGCCTAACTAAAACGGACATCTCTGAATATTGTTATTTATTTACATGCAATTTAATTCTAGGTGTCAGTTGAGGTGGTTCGGGCATCTGATTAGGATGCTGCCCTGGTTGCCTCTGATGTGCCCCAGAGGTCTGCCAGGCACATCCACCTTGGAGGAGGCCCCGGGACAGACCCAGAACCTGTATCCTGTCTGGCGTGGGAGCACCTTGGGATCCATCAGAAGGAGAGTGTCTGGAGAGTGTCACTGGCGAGGGAATGCCTGGATTTCCCTCCCAGACCTATTGCATCCATGATCTAGCCTCCCTCGGATAAGCGGAGGAAAATGGATAGATGGATGGATGGATGGGTGGATGTTTCAGTGAAGTCAGTGTGACAAACATATCCAAACCCCTTTCTAGTAAATCATATGATTTGTGTGGTTTATAGAATTACAGTTACATATGGATAACTATACAGGTCCTGTGTTATTCTGAACCAGTAAAGACATCCAAAAAAAGTGTCACAGGGAAAGATGGCTGACTAACAGTGGTATTCGTTCAGTATAATATATCATAATTTATCTTTAGTGGAAGCTATTGCCTTGTGTGTACATGCTAACCTGTCCAGGTGATTCTCACACCCATGATCATTATCTGGAGTTCACAAGACCAGAGTTATCCAGAATAAGTAACTTAAGTGAGCTGGGATCAGCTAGAATTTAATGTAGCAATAAATCACAAGCGGCCCTGCGATGGCCTGGCGAGCTGTCCAGGGTGTACCCCGCCCTCGCCCAGAGTCGGCTGAGATGGGCGCCAGCCTCCCCGCAACCCTAATTAGGAATAAGCGCTTCAGAAAATGAATGAATGAATAAATCCCAAGCAACACATAATGGTGGTGATGCTAATGCTAATGCTAATGTGATATTTTTACTTCAAAAGTGTAAAAAACATTCCTTCAGTGGACAAATTCCAACTGCTGTGTTTAGTCTTCTGATCATCACATTCTGAAGTCTGAACACAGAGATACCGTGACACGTCAAAAGAAATAAACCCCATAATTTTTCCTTAAAAGCTGCTCCACCATAGTAACCAAGTTGATGGCGATTCCTCACAGCTGTACTCGGACTCACTTGGAGTTTCTCGGCAAAGTCAGTTTCCTTAAAGCGGGGATTACTTTCAGCAGTCCGCCTGATGGTCCGAAGACACCCGTCAGAGAAGTTCAGGTCGACCTGAGCGGCATGCTGCTTATTCCATGCCTTTGCCGGTGTATTCCGGTGTAATCACTGTGGAACAGTGACAGTGGAAGAGGAATCCCAAGGTTTTATACAATCTGATGTTCACCTTCAGACTGACCCACAATACACCCCCTTTCAAAATCAGACAACTCTTTTACTCCTGGTGTTCAGGGCATAATGAGTTACTATCAACAATTTATATAGTGTGATCTATATATGCTGTATAGTAACAAGTTTGATCAAATCAGTTTTACAGATCGGGCGTTCCTCTGTGGAGTCTGCCTGCTCTCCCCGAGCTTGTGTGGGTTTTCGACTATAGTCCATAGACATGCACTGTAGGCTAACTGGCTGTTCCACATGACCCCTAGATGTGAGTGTGAATGGTTGTGTGTGTGCTTCCCTGTGATGGTCTGGTGAACTGTTGAAAGTATACTCCGCCTTCGCCAAGGTTCGGTTGAAATAGGCTCCAGCCTCCCTGTGACCCTAATAGGATTATGTGGTTTGGCAAATGAGTGAGAGTATTGAAGCAAATTTAAAAAAAAAAATGTTTAAAAAAGCAAATAAAAAAAGTGAACAGATATGGTTCTTCCAAACAAAAAAAAAATAACTGTGGAAGAATTCAGGGTTAATGGACCCGTTCTGAGTGTGTCGGGTCTGTAGCCGCTTATTTATCAGTTTCCTCAGAGGAAAGATGCGTCTTTTTGGATTATGAACACTTGTCATGTTTACAGCATGAGTTCACTCTCTTCATTCCCACGTACTTATCAGAGCTAACTGCTACCTATTCCATCACCACCGGATTCATCCAAATCCCCGGTGAAAATGCCATGTTGTGTACCTAAAAGCCTTGTGAATAGCCCTCTCATAAAATCTTATACACATTATAATTAAACATGTGATCAAAATACTAAACTTACTGCTCTAATTATTTTTAAATTACTTTTTATTTTTAACCTACCAAAATTATAAATACTGTACAAGCGTTGGGGATTACAGTGGCGTAGTGATTAGCACGTCCACCTCACAGCAAGAAGGTCCTGGGTTTGATTCCCAGGCTCGGGCGTTTCTGTAGGGAGTTTGCGTTCTCCACGTGCTTGCGCGGGTTCTCTTCAGGCACTTCAGTTTCCTTCCACAGTCCTAATACATGCACATTAGGCTAACTGTCTGTTAATGTGAATGGTCGTGTGTGTTGCCCTGGCGTGGTCTGGTGAGCTGTTTGGGGTGTACCCTGCCTTTGTCCCGTGTCGGCTGAGATAGGCCTCCCCGCAACCCTAACAAGATTAAGCGGTTCTGGAAACAAGTGAGTGAGTGTACAGGCTTTCCCACATTACACCACGTACCCAATAACCCGACAAAAGCATTTAAAATGCCCAAAATATTGTTTTAATGGGATAAATGTCTTTACATGTGAAAGGTGAATGGGGGAAATATTACAACATGCGACTGCACGTCGGAGAGAAGAGTTTCCAACAGGAAAGAGGATTCAGTAATGTCTGCAGAGAGAATGTCAGATTTCAGACAACAGAAAAAAAACAAGCTCTGTCAGGAGAGCAATACACACCGAGGAGAACACACATCGATTTAACAAGCACAACAAAAACAATGATTATCCTCCATAAAAAAAAAAATAAAAATCCCACTTTCTTTTATTAGGTGCCATTTGTTTATAACAAAGATAAAAATGAATAAAGAGGTAAACAGTTTATTGGAAAATACCAAAAAATGCCTGTTTCAGCAATGAATGACTTCAATTAAGTCCATGTGGCATTATCTCCAACAGATGGCAACATTTCACTTATTCAGACCAAAAAAGAAAGAAAAAAAGACAAAAAATATTATTTACAAACTGCTACAGAGCATTCTGCCAAACCCCCATGAGCTCAACATCTTAAAATGGTCTAATGCATCTTAAAACAACTATCCAACAAATAAATAGTTTTAAAATAAGTCTTCCTTTCATGGGGCAATTGTACAAGAGAGGCCGTTAATTTATTTTGTAGTTATACACAATAAGATATAAATATTTACCTTATGGCACCAACCATCATTCAGTGATATATTATCCTGCTGCTATACAGTAGGTCACATGACACATAAGGCTGTAGATCACGTTTGTATTGATCTTGCAGATATTTTTGAGTGGTCAGTTTAAATAAGCCATGGACCTCAAAGCGTGATTGATTATCACCATCCACAGGTAGCTCGAAGATGAGTTCGTCATCATCATCATCATCATCATCATCGTCGTCATCTTAACAGTTAAACAGGAGCAGGCAACATACCTGACCGCAGTCAGACTTCACTGCATGTTTGGCTTTTAGGCCGGAGGATAACTGAGGAGACTGTAGTCTTCTGCACATAAATACACCAATCGTATCACCATCTCCGTCATATTCGTATCAGTGGAACATCAAAAACCAAACAGTTACCCCTTCTTCTTACAACCACCAGTAATCAAACACAACAGTCAGTAAACCAGCCAGTGGCCAACTACACAGCCAGTGGTTATGTGAATGCATATATACACAGTTCTGGTACGAACCCAAAGTAACATCATTGTAATGGAACAGGAACGACTTCCCCAGCGGCTTCAACAGGCACGACTGGTGGTCTCCGTTCATCTCCTGCTACGGAGCAAATCACCAGTAAACCCACCGGTTCATCGACCTTAATCTATACACGAGTGTTCCTTTATACTTTTATTCTCAAACAGGTTACAAAGGTACAGCACTGTGGACTCTTTCCAGACTTGATTCTAGCCCTGATTCCAAGGTAGTGTTTCTTTAAGGATATCGGATTACACACAGCCAAAGAACAGCGAGGAAGAGAGCAACAAAACTACTTAATGCCCCCGATTCCCCTCCGGTTACTTAATGATGCCTCACCCGACTTAGGAAAAAAGAAACACATGCAGGATTCTCATCACTTTCAGTTCTCATATATATATAGTATGTTTGTATATTTCTCACTCTCACTCTCTCTCTCGCTTAATCCTATTAGGGTCGCAGGGAGGCTGGAGCCTATCTCAGCCAACACTGGGTGAAGGCGGGGTACACCCTGAACAGCTCACCAGACCATTGCAGGGCAACACATACACACTCACACCTTGGGGCAATTTGGAACAGTCAATTAGCCTAATGTGCATGTCTTTGGACTGTGGGAGGAAACCAGAGTACCCGGAGGAAACCCACACAAGCAAGTGGAGAACATGGAAACGCCACACAGAGGCTCCTGAGTCTGGATGTGCTATCCAGGCTTGGGCATTTGTGTGTGAAATCCACACACACACACACACACACACATACACACACACACACTTCTAAGACCCAAACCCTAATGTTTGGTCTCGTCATTTGTCCGCACCACTTAACTTCTTCAACATCTTCAAACAGGAAGGAGTTTGACGAAAAAATAATAACTCATATGAGGATTTTACACAAACACACACAGAAGAAATGATTTTGTCCTTATAAGGACAGTGGGGTCTCAATAGGTTTTATATAAATATATATATATATATGAACTGAAAGCCATGAGTGTGAGGAGTCAGAATGAATCATTTAAAGATTCAGGTGTAATGAATCATATTGCATTTTAAATGTGGCACCAATATGTAACTAGATCAGGTGAATTACAGGAAGTCAGTTCATATCGATGGTGTTAAAAACCCACTCGGTGAATTTCTTCAGTTTGGCCGATGCGTTTTGAGATTCCTCCAGCAGCCGCTGATTGTCTGCCCTCAGACTCTGAATCTGGGCCTGCAGAGAGGCCTTCGCATCCTTTTCCTGGAAGAGAAAGTAAAGAAAAATTTTAAAGAATGAAGGAAAAGATGAAAAGCTGTATTTGAAACACGTGCACCTCAAATTTGTAGCTGCTAAAAAAAAAAAACCCATACAAATGGAAAATGGAGGGTTTCACAAAGCCACTCACTGAATAACAGGAAAAGATGGGACAGTAAGGAAAATGCAAGCCGAGGAAATGGACACCATGTGGTCCAGACTAAAGACAAAAACGGCCATCCAGGGCTCCAAAGTGGCGCATCGACAAGATACGTGACCATCAACCTGGAGATCGCAACTTTGAACCCAGGCTGATGCCGCAGCCGATCGGAACTGGGAGTCCATGGGAGCTAATTGGCTGAGCTCTCACAGGAGGGAGGGATGACGTATGCTTCCCTGTCACTCACAGCAACAGTGAGCTCATTCATACATACGGATACCGTGTTAGTTGGGCGAGTATGTTTGGTTTGTCTGCCTTCAAATGCGCATGCATGGCAGTTTGTTAAGGGGCGGGTGGCAGCATCGCATATAATGGCCCTTCCACCCACCCCTTTACATGCTTATGCACCTCCCTGGTTGGTGGTGGTCGTATGTGACTGGGAGGCAACACTTGACTGGTGGACTATGACTAAACAACAGGTCCGAAAGCCAGGGTCTGTCATGGTATGGGTTTGTGTCAGTGTACTTGGTGAAGGTAACTTGGGACACCCATTCATATTTCAACAAGACACATTCTGCACACATTACAAAGGTGAAGAGGGTGGGGGTGCTGGACTGGCCTGCCTGCAGTCCCACCCTGTACCACCCAGAATATGTGGGGAATTTGGAAATGAAAAATGAGACGATGACCCCGTACTATTGCCCACCCCACGACCTGTTTGCAGGAAGAACGAGACAAAGCAGCACCTGAAACACTTCATCTCTTGGTGTTAAAAGGAGGAATGGGAATAGTATAAAGTGGTAAATGCTTTATCATCCCAACTTTTGCGGAGGTTATGTACAGTTGTGCTCAAAAGTTTACATCTCCCGGCAGAATTTGTGATTTTTCGGTCATTTTTCAGAGAATATGAATTATAATACAAAAACTGTTCTATCACTCAAGTTATAATAATCCATTTGTACCTGGCGGGGGAAGCTTACACTCTTGGAGTGTCCGTCTGGTTGTAAATGTGTTACAAGAAATTAAAATGTGTTTATTTTGAAAAATTCATAAAATAAATTGGGTTGCACTGCCTTTGTTTTCAGTTTTTACTTCAATTTCAACATACCGCCCCAACTTTTCCTGAATTTCAGGTGCACTAACCTTCACCTCTGTTACACTCCAGCTACTTTCTCACCTTTTTCAGATCGTCTTGTAGCAGTTTCACCATAGACTCCAGCTGGTCGACCTTCCCGATCAGACTGGCAGAACTCTCACTGAGCACGAGCAAACAGAACAACACCACAGGAATATGTTACGGCTTTTAAACATTCCATTTTGCTCGAAAAAGGTTCTTCATGTGTACTACAGCAGCGGCGCTCAAACTTTTGTAACTAAAAGCCAGTGATTGTTAAAAAAATAAATAAATAAACAATCTGATGCCCACCTTTCCAAATACATGAAGGAATAAACACAGAATAACAAAGGGGGAAAGTACACTGATATACTGGGCTATATATGTGTGTTATAGCACTGTAAGCTGTAACTAACCAAATAAATCTTGCGTTTACCCTCAGAGAGACACGTGCGTTTGCTAGCGCAGGACTGTCCCCTACATCACTTTTTTCTTCTGAGAATATTTATTGTAATTTATGTACAGAGTGAATAGAGCTAGCTAGCAAACATTGGCTAAACATGTTCGTCTTTATCTGATACGTCATGATTAGTGAGACATTCAAACGCTAGTGCTCATTATGACTAGCCTATCTCACTGGGCGGAGGTGAGGTACACCCTAAACAGCTCGCCAGACCATCACACACTCAACAATTCACACTCACGTCCACAGCTTGAGCAATCTGGAACAGCCAGCTAGCCTTATGTACATGTCTTTGGACAGTGGGAGGAAACTGGAGTAACCCGGAGGAAACCCACGCAAGCACGGGGAGAACATGCAACCTCCAAACAGAAGCGCAATCGCCGAGTACGGGAATCAAGCCCAGGACCTTCATGTTGTAAGTTGATGCGCTAACCACTACCCCAACGTGCCGCCCACAAAAATAACAAACTTCATGAAATGACCAAAACATTTTTAAGAAAAAAATCCCTTTGGCGGTAGAATTCCACCGCCTCCGCTGCCTACTAGAAGGCGCTCTGAGGTGCGTTAATGGGCCGCGACCCACTGGTTGAGAATGGCTGTGCTATAGAAACAATCTGGCAAAATATAAAGTTTAATACAGTCTGAGATTTATAGTCTCGTTGCTACTGATACAGAAACAACCAGCCTACTTCGTATTTCACAACCAGCGACGTCGTGGAAGACTTTATTTAGCTTTGTTTATTAGCCGTTGCGGTGTGGTGCTAGCGGTAAACTCATGCCGACAATAAAATCCGACACCATTTACTCACTATCATTAACAGAGAGGGTGAAAGTGATCAACCGGAGTGTGCTAAGATGAGAAATACCAGCGAGTGTTATTAAAAACAGAATGAACTGCACCATGAACTTTGACCCCCCCCAAGCAAAACGTGTCCCTGCCTGAAGCACGTGTGTCTCACTACTGGCTAAAATGAAGTGCTTTCTTTCTCTAATGTGACTCCTCTGCTGCAGTTTCTCCCTTTAATGTTCTCAGAGAGCAGAGTTGCCATTAAATGTGGAATGAGTGCACGGTTAGTTTACATCACATGGTATCAAATATTCGTATCAGAGGGTTTTCACGATAAAGAGCACGCGAGCGCGGCATCACGGTATGATCCCTAACTCCAGTACCAGTACCAACTCAACTCTACACAGACGTTTGACGAAAGGTAACCACGCACCTGGATGAGACGTGAAGCTCGGTCATCTGTGAGATGGAGGGGTGTGTCTCTGACCCAGAAGTGCCATCTTTCACTGCCAAGAATGTCGCTCTTTGAACTACAGACAAAAATGGAAAGAGAAAGAAGAAATGCCTCTGAGACTGTATCATCATCATCATCATCATCATCTCCAGAATAAAAAAAAAAGAATAAAAATCTCTTCAATGTGAAAGTAATTCTCTCGTCAGCCCGCCAACAAACTGAAGATCACTCATCTCACCTCACGCTTAATCCTATTAGGGTCACGGGGAGGCTGGAGCTGACACCAGGCGAATGCGGTGAACAGCTCGCCAGACCATCGCAGGGCAACCATTCACACTCACACCCACACCTAGGGTCAATTTGGAACAGCCAATTAGCCTAATGTGCATGCCTTTGGACTTTGAGAGGAAACCGGAGTACCCGGAGGAAACCCACACAAGCACGGGGAGAACATGCAACCTCCACACAGAAACACCCGAGCCTGGGACTCGAACCCATGACCTTGCTGTGAGGCGGACTTGCTAACCACTTGATTCTACCGATTTATTCAAATTTTGTTTTCAGGACGACGTGTGAAATAAAAACCACAACACACTTTAAAGCGTAAAACGATTTAAGATTCAGTGAATGTGTCAATTCTGCATAATGCTGGCGCCCTCACCTGGGATCCTTCCTGCCTCATGCTCGTGCCCGTGCCCATCAAACACCAACACAGAGAAGTATGATTACAACACGCACGTGAAATTGAAAGTCCAACTGTCCGCTGTAAAGTCTGTCTAACATCTCATGCAGCTAAAGGTAAAAGCACAACAAACTTAGAGTGTCAGGATTGGCGCTGAGAAATGCACATGCCAACGGCAGCCTCCAAACTAAAAGCATATGATATCGGTGTCCTTTTCATGCTACGTCCATAAGAAGGAATTCTGGGTAAAAGATTACAGATGTGGTAAAGTTTTATAGCACCGAAGATTTAGTGTCCTATATACACGGGGGAAACAACGAGTTACTTCAGATGTTATAAATGAAAATCTACAACAGATATGTGCTACCAAGCCAAAAGTATTTAGCTGAAGTAGCCCCGCCCCATTTATACAGCCCTATTTATGAAACAGTAAGTTACAGGAGCACCTGATGATCACAGACTACAAGTGTATTTTACTAAAAAACTTTTTCTTCGGGTATTCAGGACACAGTTTTTGTTTTCTGGCAAAACCCGATTATTTTTTCCCACCAAAATTAGGTTTTCCTTTCATTAAACTGAAGGAGAAAGTGCAATGAGTACTGAATAATCGAACTGCCAGTAGGAAATGTGTTTGACTGATTTGGTTGATGTGTTCTCTGCATTGGCATTTTTCAAAAATGTAACATTAAGCTCTCGCTTAAAAACCAAAACAAAAATAAATGAAATAAAAAAAAAAGTCAGAATCATAAACCGAGTGCAGACTGAATAAAATCTGCGATGTTATTTGTAGGCCACATCACCCAAACCTACACTAAATAACCTCTACATATTAGAAATGTGACCTTAAAGGGGAAGAAGATTGCCTTTTGAAGAAGAATGCTATTGCTATCTTCTTCAAAAAGGACAAAAAAAAAAGGAATAAATGCATGGGGCACCACTGTACTGCATAAAGTGGCACGTGACTCACATAGAAGCTATAATCACAGACGTGTTGTGTATTAAATGCATAAGCCATGCGTGCATGTAAATGCCCAGACCTCTGTGTGATGTACGTAAATGTAATGTAGTATTATGTGGAGATGTGCTGAGTTTTATTTTATTCAGAAGTTTATTAGTTTATAATTAATTATCTGTTATATCTGAATACTGTTATTTTTGCCATTAACTTGCCTCATAGGAACTGACACTCTCGAGAGTGAAATAGACTCCAAATTGCGGCCTTTTCAAATGGGCTAATGCAAGCCATCGAACGTATTTTTAGCAGATCGCAACTTCAAAAATGTAAGCAAAAACCACCTGATGATACATTTTTTTCATTATAACAGGAGAGTTTGGAAGGCTTTCCTTTTATTTCCCCTTAATGCAAATGATATTTAAAAATTGCAGTGTTCTATGACACATCATCATGTACATCTTGTACTTTAATAACTGAATAAACTTTTCTAGACTTCTTTTGTGTCAACTCTTTAAAACTTAACATTTACATTTGAGTCACAGTTACAGTTAAAGTAGTTTATAATCTCTGGAGCCCTCTGCTGTCCACAACGAGAACTGCGGAGTGAGAGGAGTGGAAGTTGTGAGAGAGAGCTCATCATCTCAGTTCTAGCTAAACAGGGAGCTGAAGGCTTTTATCTCTGGAATAATCATGAGACGCCCAAAATAATAAAGAACCCAGTAAGGATCTATCATACAGGGATCTTTCATCTGAGGTTTAAAGCCACAGTAGTTATAGATCTTCTGTAGAAACATGTTTTAAAATGGAACAAGCTGCACTTTTAAGCCTGGATTTGCGAATAAAATGGACCGAGGTGTCTTGAATACCTTCAAAGGCTTTGGCGGCATCCACTAGGTCAGACCAGTCGAGCCCGCTGTCCGCACTGGCATCAGGAAGGGGGATGAGACCAGGGTCCTGCTGGGGCTTCCTGCCCGGTGCAGCCTCAAAAACACTGCTCTCTGTAAAAGTGAGGTCACCTAGAGAGCAAACAAGAGAGTCACTTGTGCTACTGTGAAATTTAAGCTACAGCCATAAGCTATTAGAGGGAGGCTTGGTTTTTTTAAATGGCTTTTTAAAAACAGCAGGATTACAGCATTTGACCACTCAGGCTACAGATATTTGAGGGAGGAAATCAATTTAAAGGGTCTGAATTTGTTAAAACTATGAATGACTCACCCAGAGACTTGGCCCCTTGTGTGTAGGACGATTGGTGCAGTGAGGTGCTGCGGGTACTTGGCGAGCGCGGCATGGTGGAGCGACCGAACAGGTCGGCACTCTGACGAGCTGCTGTGAGCACCCTCTGCCCGCTGAAGATGCTCTCGTCAGAGAAGGTCCGCTGTAACGAGCGAGGACTCGGTGTGGATAGTGAGAATAAGGGCTGAAAAACATACGCGCCAGCAAGAAGAGTACGTCAATAAGGGCACACGCGCCGGCGTGTATGAAATAAACCATATTATGGAATTGAAATAAGGTTTAGCCCTGAAGAGTGCAGCACCTTAGATTTGCTACAGCTAGGAGGAGGGCTGTCCAGAGTGATGAGCTTCTTCAGATCCTCCTCCACAGTGGATTTGGGAGTGGGCTGAGGAGACTGGTTCACCTTCATAGTGGCGCGTAGCTGAGGCTGCCCACCTAAATACCCATCGCTCGGATGCCGCCTGAATCAGAGAGGACATACACAAAGCCAAAAGCCATTCATGCTCATTTGATGACGTAGCGCTTTTAACCATGGGCATTGCCACAAAGCAGCTTTAAGGAAATCTGCAGGATTATAGATTAAAATTTGTCTCTAATGAGCAAGCCAGAAGCGACAGTGGCAAGGAAAAACTCCCTGAGATGACAAGAAGAGAAAACCTTGAGAGGAACCAGACTCTAAAGGGAACCCATCCTCTTCTGGGTGGCAGATAGCGAGAATTTGGCGAGTCGTTACTGAACGTTCACAATTTGGACCCAATCTCAGAGCTCCACTAAAGTCAACTAGTAACGAAATTTCTGCAGAGAAAAACAAAAGGCCTGCAACATGACTTCGAAACCAACGAGATTCATCCCAAGTGTTAATCACACGCCGCTCATGATCACGGAATGCGCTAAAGAGGATTTTATTCATATTCACAAACGTAGGCCATCCCATAAACAGTACAAGTTAAGACAGAATTCCAGACCAATGCAGAGCATTTTCGAACCGCGGTAATGATCCTTACAATGCTGGAGAAAACAGCAAAAGGAACAGCTGAACTTCGTACAACGTTACTTCTTCAAGCCTTATTGTAGACTACAAGGCATCATAGATATGTAGAGCACTTATACGTCACTGCAACATTACTGAAACATAACAAATACCAAAGCTATCAAAAGGATTTGAAAACATTTCAGCACCTTCTCCGAGGTTCCTGTATTTACTTGTTACCAAAACCAGGATATCTGTCACCTCCTACTTCTCAGCTGTTCACTTTTTCTACTTTAAAAAAATCCATACAGGTTGATTTTAGTAAATCATTTGTTGCCTTACAACCTGGAATTAAAACGGATATTTTTTAAGCACTTTCAAGAATTTCTCTGTATTTAGCACCATCCTTCATTCCCTCAACTCTGACCAGCTTCCCAATCCCTGCCGATGAAGAACATCCTCACAGAGAAACATGGTGGTGGCAGTACCATGCTGTGGGGATGTTCTTCATCGGCAGGGATTGGGAACGTGGTCAGAGTTGAGGGTGTTCTTGGGGTGATAAGAGATGTTGAGTTTGCAGTAGACATAGCGTTTTTCTTGACGGTCAAAAAGAGTTTAATTTGAGTCTCATCTGACCAGAGGACCTTCTTCCATGTGTTTAGGGAGTCTCCCACATGCCTGAATTCTAAACATGGTTTCTTATTTTTTCTGTAAGCAATGTCTTTTTTCTGGCCCCTCTTCTGTAAAGACCAGGCTTGTGGAGTGTACGGTCTCTTTGCTGCCTCGCTCCTTGACCAGTCTGTGAGTTTTGGTCAACGGCCCTCTCTAGGCAGGTTTGTTGTGGTGCCATGTTCTTTGGTGATATATTTAATGGTGCGTGGTGGGATGTTCAAGGTCCCTGACCTGTTTGGAGGGCTTCTTGGTCTTCAATTCATGATGTCATTTGATAGTGGTGACTCTTAATTAGTGGTGTGTTTCAGAACCGGTGTGTGTATTGAGATCATGTGACACCTGGATTACCTCTGAAGGTAACTACTAGCACTGGAGCTTATTTAAAGGTTTTACAGCAAAGGAGGTGAATACATATATATATATACACACACACACACCACCTTTCAGTTGTTAATTTTAAATACTTTTTCATTTCAATTTTTTTATTTTGTATAGATCCATTACATAAAATCCAAAGGGGGAAAAAAAACATTTAGATTACAGGTTGTAAGGCAACAAAACAGGATACAGGTTAAAGGCTGTAAGGCAATAAAATGATCTTGCAGCATGGACCAGTAACTTTACTTGAAAACACATCTTGGATTAAGTTGGCTCCAGTTTAGAAATTTGAACCTGTACTAGGAAATGTTAGATCACTGTAATATTTTAACTTGTCACCTTTGCCGTGTATTTGATCATTTTCCTCCCATCAGTATTAAAGTGTTATGAGGGTAAAAGCAGTCCATGCTCAGCCCTACCAGAAATTTTGGTGATGGGCCTCTGGCTGCACTTCTTTCAGCTGTGATTACAAAGGATGCAATTGGCATATGATGAACTCCAGATGAACCAGCTCGAACTTTCGAATACGGAATTTCCAGGGCAACGTACAGCAGCCCAAAAATATCCTGGTTTGGATGAGTTGTGTGCATCAGGACTAGGATCCCACAGAACCCGACAAAAAGACTTGACCACAGGTGGTCAGATATGGCTCTCTTAAAACAAACAAACAAAACCCCGCCATGCTAATTAACATGGGAATGTAGTGGAAACGACAGGGTGCTCTGGCATGTGTAATCATCAGTAATTTCTTTATCCTGGTCAAAGTGCTTTGTTTTAACCCAAAGGTTCTTAACCCTGGAACTGAAGGACCCCCTGTCTTGCACACTTTAGTGTTTTCCTTGTTCCCAAGACACCTGAATTCTCTAATTAGCTGTTTAACTTCCTGATTGAAATGTGTGTGACAGAGCAGGGAAAGCACTGAAATGTGCAGGACAGGGGGTCCTCCAGGACAAGGGCTGGGTTGGCCTGTAAGCCAAGATGATGACCCGCGCCACCCAGTGGGCCAAATCTCTGCTTAGACAGTGGAGCTCATTGTCCCCATCCCCCCCCCCCCCCAAGGCAAGATGAACAACTGAAGTGATGAACGTTTGGTTCAAGCAATAACACAGGACATTGGTAAGAAAAACCGAAATGACTTTTGACAGAAAGTTTCACTCTCAAGCTCATTTTAGAGTCATCTCGTCACCAACACATGCAAGTGAATCACCAAAGGTGTGCTCATATCATTTCTGTTAACATACTAAGGGTATCTGTTAAAGGAGCTGTCACAATAGGCTGTTGATGGAGCTTGGTAAGCAGAGACAACAAGCTCCATTCTGAAAAACTGTAGCATGTGCGTGAGCCCCAAGCAGGACGCCGTCCATGAAATTGTGGCCGTGGGTAATTGCCGCCACAAACGCCTTCAGTTTAAAGAGGGACTGCCACCTGTCGAGCAGTTCATGTAGGAAGGCTACAAACCCGAGAAAGCAGGTAGCTCACAGCTTAGAAAGCTCAGTAGTATTGAGCGTGGGAAACATTGGTGTGTCAATGGAAAATGTGACTGGCGACAGCCATTCTGAACAACGGAGCAGTTAGCATCAAACTCATGGACACCAAAGGTTGTGATAAATATAAATAACATGCTATTTGGTTAGTACTGGTCAGTTATGAACAGATAAAGCTAGCAAGCAAATGAGGAAACCAAACACAAGATAATAGCTAACAATGGTGAGTAAATTTGTTAAATACATGCACCGCAGGTGTTAAAAGTAGAAGAGAGATTATAGGAGCCTATTACTAGCTTTGGAGAACAGGTTACCTGTGTGTGGAACTGCCATAACGGTTAATGCTGCCTAAGATAGAAGGTCATCAGGACACACAAAGCATTGCAGCTTGCCGTGTATGGGGCTGTCTAGACGCAGCCCAGTCAGGTGGCGTCAATGCTACGGCTAATCATTGTTGTTTGTGAAGATCAAAATCTTGGTATTGTGCGTTATATGTACAAGAAGGTATCCAGGTCATTCAGACCATCTCAGATAGGTAGGAGTGGTGATAAAACATCTCTAAGCTCTTGCAGTGCGTATGAACTGTTTGTAGCCAGTGGAAAGAGAACTAACGCTGTGTTCATCTAGATCAGGGGTCACCAACACAGTGCCCGCGGGCACCAGGTCGCCCCCAAGGACCACATAAGTCGCCCGCAGGCCTGTTCTAAAAATAGCACAACTCAC
>JAQMYF010000023.1:28747509-28768222 GCA_030014195.1 Neosilurus mollespiculum | reverse complement strand
ACTGGTAGCCCTTCGTATGACTCAGTACCCATGAAGTAGCTCTCAGTTTCAAAAAGGTTGGTGACCCCTGATCTAGAGTGTGTGAACTGTAATTCCCAATCTCTGACCAGAAAAACCCAAACAAAACGGAGCCTCGATTGCCTACGTGCGAACTTGGGGTTGTCTTTCTCAGCTATGAGTTCCTCCAAGTTCAGGGAGTCACGGCATGCACAGCATCAAAAATTAGATCCACAAGAAAAAGTAGCACCTCTTTAACCTTAAAATAAGGTACGCTGTATAGACAAGTACACTTCACCCTCGATTTCCCGGATTTTTAGATTTCCCGTACAAAATCCGGCGCCAGATATTATTTGGTATTGCCGGACAAATGCTTGGGCAGGTCTGGGAATCGATGATAGGTCCGGTCCGTTCTCGTCCGAGTGGATGGACGAGAATGAAGCCGCAGAGGGGCACGAAATAATGTCCAATGAACAGATCATGGCATCAGTGACGGGAGAGCGAAGTGAAAGTGAGGACAGTGACGACGAGCCGGAACCCACGTTTAAAATGAATGTGATAATAGAATGTGCTGATTCGCTCCTTAAGTTTGTGGAAACACAGTATTGTGTAGTGAGTGTCAGAGAAGTGTGTAAAAGTCCGGGACTGCTGCTGAATAATGGTGACTGACTGACAGATTATGGTAAATGCCCTGGATAGGGTAGGGACCCCGGACATTTGAGGTTCTTTTGAGGTTCCCGGACAGCCCCCCCCCCCCCCCAATAATCCGGGAAATCAAGGGTGAACTGTATTTGCGTTTGCTCACTTGATATGCTAACATATTACCTTGTTAAATCTATAACAAATTACCTTATGTTTGGGGAGGAAATTTTTTAAAAATGATTCGAAAAATGATGCTGTACTATGTCTTAGCTATCATAATGTGGCATGGTGTTAATTTCTAAGCCGTATTAGGGAGAACTGTAGGCAGGAAGGAGTCTAGATTGATCCAAATTTTTTTGCAAGAGTGTGTGGGATTGGTCAAAATTCATTTGGGAGTGTATTTTCATGTATCTGTTTCACCCCTTGACTTGTAAAGGTGAATCCTTAACATAAAAGACCCACATTTTTACCTCCACCATGACTTTTTTTTTTTTTTTCAGGGGTTTGGGAAGGGTGGTTGGTTGGTTAAGAGATTGTTTGAGTGTGTCTGCGTCTCGAAAACTAACTTTCCCACAAAATTTTAACCAAATGTGGGAACGTGAGCAAACTGACTTGACTTGACTTGAGCCAACGAGCAACTGATTTAATTTCGCCTGTGATCCAGATCCAGGAAAGTTGTGAAATATTTTTTACCACTGCACAATAGGGCAAAACTACATATTTTACAGTATAACTTTACAAATACATAACTGACTGATTAAAAAAAAACAAAAGGCCTGCATTCAAAGTTTAGAAATTGCACTACCTTGGTAGAGGTTTGCACTCTGAATGCATTTGTAGTTTCTAAAATGTAATGAAAAGTTGAACTGTTATACTATCCATTACCCCTTTTTGTTACGGTTCCTCTATTCTGAGCAAACAATGAAATAAAGCAAGTGAACATTTAGCCAGATGGAAAGATGGAAATGTCAAAGCTTTAGCTTCGCTTAAAAAAGGGCATCCAGGACTATCTGTTTTCTCAGATTGTGATTCGGGGGCTCTAATACCAATGCTGAGAGTTTAAGCAATGTTTAATGAAGGAGAAAAACAAAGCATTACATCAGTGATAATTTTAGGTCTTCACCTCAGCAAGGTTTCGAGTGTGTTCAGATCCGCGTAGTAACATTCAGCTGTGTGTAAATCCAATAGCATTAACACATGAAAGCCTTTGGCGTCCGGCGTTTGGAAATCATCCTGACATGAATCTTATTCACATGATTCCTTGAGCAGCCCTAAATATTCACTGTGTTTTGCATGTCTGACTTGGACGGAACTGATTCAACTCAAGCTCAAACCCTTAATGAGTCATCGGGAGTTAAGTGCAGGGGAAACAGAAGCGTACAGTACCCTGTTTGTCCTGAACTCCAGTTTCACTCTATTTAGGGTTGGTTACTTTTTTTTTTTTTTAACCCAAGACTTACTTGCGACTGCTACCAAAATCCACTGAGTTGATGGTGCCCCCTGGCTTCTTCCAGCCAATCAGGTACTTGCTGGTGGCTCCCTGGCGGGGGTAGAAGCTCTTGGCTCCAGGAGAGAGGGATGGATGGGTGGGGGAGGAAGTGGAGGGAGCTGACTCCTCCTGAGTGGAGCTCGGTGGGCTGCCCGAGTGCACTGAACTCAGAGTGCTTTCAGACACAAAGAGAGTATAAAGAATCAATACTTTCTCTTTCTCTCCTTCACTAAGCCATGCACACAGCGAGCACAGTAGTGTAACGCCAATGTATTGCTGAAGCATGTTGCCAGATAGATAGATACATGTATATATATACATATATATATATGCCTTAATGCCACAAACATAACTGAAGCAATGATTAATGAAAAACTGCGATGCCTAAAGTGGAAGCCGCGCTCTGGAAAACAGCTTTGTCTCTTGTTCCGGAGAGAAAAAGCTTCATCTGGCACAACAGCCAGAGGTCAATACAGGTCAGGCGCTTTTTTTTAATAAGACAAGATTCTTGCGTTCCGCATTCCTGAGTGATTTGTGCTGTCTCGCTTCTCTCAGAGACGGAGCAAGCATGCACGTTCCGCTAAAAACAAGCTAGCACTTGTTAAACCATAAAATCATCCCAGCCGCTGGAGAGCCGCACGGTTCATGATGAGTGATGTGTGAGAAAGAGAGCAGCTCTTTCACCTCTGAAAAAAGATCCCCGCCGAAGTGGTTCATACGGAAAAAGACACCATGTGAACGTGTGTATTAAACGGTGTCAGCGCGCATACCCACACCTAAATAATAATAATCATAATAAATACAGCTTATCACCTTGTACAGGCGTTAGAAATGTCTTATGAAGATTTATAGAAGAATATTAAACAGAGCCCACGGCCTCCACTGCATTGAGCCTCTGGGTGAGTTTCATCAGCTATTCTTGAGGCACGTGAGATTAACTGCTGTACCAGGACTGCCGAACACCCTCTCCCGTCTCTCTTCCACGTACTGTGCAAGCAGTAAGCGCCCTTCACACTATAACGAATTGGCCCAGCGTACGGACAAATTTTTGGCACTCGATGCCATATGCTAAAGATCATTTGGACACGGTATGGAATTCGTTGTTAGACGTTTTAATAAGTTCCTGTACGTCGTACTTCAAGAAGCCGGCACACAGCGTGAAACCTCAGCGTACGATGTGGGAACGTTCTGTTCGTCCCAAGTAAGACAGCCGTTAGTTACCGGAATGGCGTCATCAAGTCCACCCCAAGCGAGTTAATTTAGATGGAGTTGGAGAGACATTTCTGTTGGAGTGTTGTGAAGAGTTGGGACTAGGAGACCTGGATCTTGAGACCTTTAAGATGCCGCTGCTTCTTGAGGTGAAGGTGTGGGTAGTTGAGATAGAGCTGGAGATGGAGCTGCTTCTTCTGGAGCATCTGCCTCTTAAACCCCCCCCACCCGAACTTTGGCATCTCCAGATTTGTACTCATCGAATGCGACTGGGATGAAAATTCGTTGAGTCAGGGCGCAAATGTTGTATACCTGTGTACATACGTTACGTTTAAATTCACGGATCATACGGAGAACGTGCACAGCTCGTTAGCCAGCCGTAAAACATTCGTTAACCCTCGTTCAGCTTCCGCTCTGGTTTGTTAGTGAGACGTTATCATATCATTTTGATCTCGGTTTGAATTTGTCTCATCCGTGCTGTCCAGCCCTCAAGAATCTTTTTGGGCTTTGCATCCGTTCATGTTCGATTCTTCAGTTTGTTAGTGTGTGAAGGCCGCCTGAGATGAAAATATGTAAAAACCTTACAGAATATACTGTTACAAAACACGCTGATTAGGTTTCTATGACAACCCAAAAGTAATTGATTCCTCTTGTACCACTGCTACACTCTCAGATTACAGAGAATCAGAAAACTCTACTGTCCCGAAAACGAACTCTTACAAAGGATTGACTCCTGAGTGCCTAAACGTTAAATAAACGCCTACTTACGGTCCAGAAAAGCTCAGCATGACGACGACTACAGAACCGTCAGTCCCTGTCCATTAGCTTACATTCCATGAATGCCTATATTTCCTAATAGGAATTTCAACAGTGTGGATCGACTCGCTGTGTAAATTTCCACTTCTGAGCTCAGAGTTGAGTTCGTGCCATCACTGGATGTTAAAAATGATACTTTTGAGAAATTTACCCCGAAGCTACCTTAACAAGAATGTACACATCAACGTGATGCTGGAAGATGCTATACAGTTAGTGGGGCGTTTTCACAATCTATTTCCGTAAGCGGTACAGAAATTAACAGACCTCTTTGCGCATAATGTCACTTATTACATAATCATTTCTTGTTCACAGAACTGTCACGTCAAAGCAATAACAAACTCAGAATCTTGCATTTGCACATGGACACCTGGACTGCCACACAGGTACCTGTGCTCCAGCTCTTACTACAGAAATCATGACGTATTAATATAAACCCGCGTTCTGAAATTCAATCTGTAGCCGTTCAGGTAAAGAAAACGGATTCACTAAAACGGCGGTAGTGTAGTGGTTAGCACATCCGCGCACATCCGCCTCACAGCAAGAAAGTCCTAGGTTCGATTCCCGAGCTCGGGCATTTCTGTGTGGAGCTTGCATGTTTTCCCCGTGCTTGCGTGGGTTTC
This sequence comes from Neosilurus mollespiculum, assembly GCA_030014195.1. NCBI lineage: Eukaryota > Metazoa > Chordata > Actinopteri > Siluriformes > Plotosidae > Neosilurus > Neosilurus mollespiculum. The sequence goes on along the minus strand of JAQMYF010000023.1, from coordinate 28,763,449 downwards.
CTCTGTGCACTTCAGTTTCCTCCCACAGTCCAAAGGCATGCTCATTAGGCTAACTGGCGGTTCCAAACTGCTCCTAGGTGTGGACATCAGTGTGAATGGTTGTGTGTGTAGTCCTGCGTTGGTCAGGCGAACTGTTCAGGGTGTACCCCGCCTTCGCAGTGTCGGCTGAGAAAGGCACCAGCCTCCCCGCGACCCTGACAGGATTAAGCGGTTCAGCAAATGAGAGAGTGAGTGAGAGAGTGATCCACTAAAACAGATTCAGATTCCAGACATCAAAAAGAAGCTATGCTTTCATCAAAAACAAAGTTATAGCAGTCTGAGCTCGGGATTATTACATGCTCCTTGCGCTTGCTGTTTGAAAGTGTACCTGGAGTGAGACGCTGCATCACTGATGGTATGGGAACCAGAATCTGGAGCCTGAGGGCCTTTGGTCTGACTCTCAGTGAGATCTGTTGTCTGAAGTGGGTTCTCGGAGCCTGCAGAGGTGATCTCCCCCCAGTGAGCCGTGGCTTTCTCTTTAGGCTTAGCGCTGATGCTAACTGGAACAGAGTCCAAGTTCCGGAACGCAGCTTCCACGGCGCCATTAGCGGAAAGTCCCTTGGGGCAAGCGGTTGTAAAGCCATTCAGTTCACACTCCGGCTTCCCATCCGAATCGAACCACTTCTCCTCGCCATGGGCGGAACTGGAGACGAGGCTGGACAGCGTGGTACTGCTGGATGTAGCGTCATTCTGTAACGTGATGCACAGACATCAGATCGATTAGAGTGTAATCGCTTTTGCTTGTAAATCACATGCGAGTGAGGCCAGACCTTCGACTCACCTTACAGTTGGTGTTTGGGTAGACTGACGTGTAAAGATCTTTGTGGTGTTGATCAAAGCTCGTCAGGACTGGCGAAGAAGGGTGGAGTTAAAACAGTAAACTAATACTCGCAGGAAAGCTTAGAGCTCGTTGGGAGCCAGTATAAGAACGTAAGCATTGTCTCCCAAAAGTACATTTTTAACAACTGAGCATTATTGGCACTGCCGTGTTAAAGACACTGTTGGCTTAGCATGAGTGTGTGTTCTGTTCTCTCTTATCATCTGTTAGCTTGAGGAACTTTAGTAACTTGGTTTTAATCACACAAAGAGTTTTTTGTCTCGTTCACGTTAAAGGACAAAGTACATCTCGATCAAGAAGAGGTTACATCAACCACACACACACACACACACACACACACTTTATCAGAACAGCCAGGAGTTTTATATCTGATCATTACTATAAACAATATACGGGTCGCCAATAAAATCATCACGTCATAAAATACATCTGAAGATAAACACTCATCTGATAACACACCTCGCACGGCCTGTAATAAAGCACTGCTATCCTGAAAGTAAAGCGAGCAGTACTTCCGATTACCTGATGGTGTCCTACTGGCTCCTTCTCCCTCCACCACTCTAACCCAGCTGGGTGTAACCCACACGCACTCCTTCACAATTTGACGATCAGCAGCTAATGGTGAGCTGCGGTTTGCATTAAACCTGAAGAGGAAACAGAAAGCAGACGATTAGTAACCCGTACATGACTCGAAGAAGCCAGGCCTCCTTATCATTACTCATCCGTTTATATTCCGTTTCTGAAAAAGTGATGTTTACATGATCATGTAATTGCACATAAAATATACTTAAAAAAGAAAAATTCCCACTCCAAAAGGGCACACACACAGAAGTACAGGGCGACCCAATAAAACCTCCCACGTTTCAAAGGTGAATGAAAGAAAAAATATTTGCGCACATGAAATTTCATTCAGTACAGTTTCTATTCTTCATGCTTTCTGAAGGATGCCAGTGCTCGACGGGTCATGTCGGGTGGAACAGCGGGCGGAGCTACAACTGAATAACAGGGTTTTTCATGATGACCCAAAACCTATTGCGTGCTACTGCTTTAATATAACGACTGCTTTCTACTTAAACAACTGATTCCCCACTGGATGGATTGGTATTTCTTCTGTCAATCATTAAGCAGCAAGAACGAATAAATGTATTAAAAACCAAATGTCTTATAAACTAGCATGGGATTCATTCATTTATTCGAAACATGTGGGAATCTGCCAATCCCTGAGCAGGATGTCTACTATAAGTTTAGTCAACAATAACAATCACCGCTTAATAAGGAAACTGCATTATTATTATATTAATAATAGACAGATTTACGCCCTGCCTTAAAGTGAAGCTCCAGACAGGTGTCTCTATTAACATGAGTTCAAGACTGGGTTTGCTTTTCAGTTTAATTATCCGTTGAATAAGTTCATCTTCTGTCAGTCTTCTGATTTGGGCGTTTACCTCTAAGTATGTCTGCCTCCTGGAGTTAGATTTTTTTTTTATCATGTGCGAGTCTGAGCAGTGGTGTATGAGCCTTTTTTTTTTTTTTTTTTTTTTTTTTTTAAATATTCCCATCTCATTATTAATAATAAATATGTTTTTTTTTTTTATTGCTGCCCATCATCATTCAAGTCAGCGATACAGACCAGCCAATCGGCATCAACTCAATGATCTGGCAGTCAGCTGGCATGCACACCCGAGCCATATACCAGACCTATGGTGCTCTGCTTGGGAATAATGACTATCCCACACACTCATCCAAATCTGACTGCTGCAGGACATGAGGCATGTATTGATTGGATCTACTGGAATCAAACGTCAATGGTTCTGTTGCTGGTATGCTTTCCAATTAATCAACCTGCATGCTTGGGAACTAACGTAGTTTGTGTGTAGTCGTATGATCATTTAAGTCACCTACCCATCTGGATTGGACTTCTGACGCCAGTGGGTGGAGCTGGAACTGCTGTCACTGGAGAAAGACTGGTTGTTGGGGGAACTGCGAGTATGGGGAGAGCGCCCCATCACAATAGAGCAAGCCAGGGCGTAATTATCAGAGCCTGGAGAATATCTGAGAGAGAAGAGGCTCCTGTCAGCCTCACTACAGACTAAATCACAGGAGGAAGCAACATCTCATGAATCAGTGGAATCTGGAAGTCAGCAGTTTGTCCAAAATAAATAATGTGTTAGTTATTCCAATCGAATTCTTTATAAGGGAGACCGCCAGAGTGCATTAACAGAGTTAAAAGCAGCATCAGCAGCAAGTTTGACCAACTTAAGCACATGTTTATGTACACGGTTCATCCTGTATTGTCTAAATAAGGTCGAAGAGAGGAGTGAATGCTTCCTCTGAGAACTAGATCAGTCGTGTAGTAATGGACTTTTAACAATGGACATGATCATAGTAACATTTGCGTTTCAACAACTGAGTGTTAGGTGAGGTGTGGTGAACTTTCCCAGTTTAAAAGAACAAATAGTTTGACATCCACCAGCGAGAGATGGGCGTATTTTTTATATGCAAAAGCATGTTACTTTATTTACGCCTGCACTTTCGCCCATCTGTCCCCATCTGGTCAGAAACAATAGTATATGTTACAGGGTGACCCAAAAAAACCTCCGACATTTCAAAAGTAAATAAAATAAAAGGTTAAAGGTAATACAATTACTATTTGCACACATGAATCTTACTGATGCAGGAGGGGCGGTGCTGAGGTTTGTCAGAAGCCCAACCTCATCTTGAACCCCTTGATGTTGAAGAAGTGGAGGTGTGGTTTCACTAAGATGGAGCTACGGCACACACACACACACACACCGCTCGAAGATGATTGGAAGTGCTGAGGGAAGTGTTTCCTGGATCGGGTGATCTCGTCGCGTGGTGATGTCGGGTGGCGGCCCGTTCCCCTAACCCCACCCCTTGTGCTGATTTCTCTGCTGTGGCCTTAAATAGCGAGTGTATACTCATTCACCCCAAACTCTTGAAGCCCTTAAGGTTGATATTCAGCACAAGAGCACCGCTGTTCCACCCGACACGACCCGTCGAGCCACAGCAGCCTTCAGAGATCACCTCCAAGAGTGTACAAGCGATGACGGGATCATTTAGAGGATCATCTTTAAATCATGATGAATCAAAACTGAATGAAGTTTCATGTGTGAAAATAATCATTCAATTTTCTTTAATTATTTTTTTGTTAATTTACCTTTGAAATATGGGGGGCTTTATTGGGTCACACTGTATATGATTTTGCTCCCCTTTATATGTATTGCAGCAATACATCCTAGTCACATGATTGGGTCAGATGCACATGTGACTAGGATGGAAAGCACAGCGCAAACATTTTACTATAAAGGTCTAATTAAAACACTGAATGCAGTGAAGGCAAACCTCAAAGACCAAGAAGGCAGAAAACCTTTAAATAAAACTGACAGAATTCTCATCTTTACTCATTAGGGTCTAAAAACTACCTTTTAGCGTTCAGCGGACGGCCTTCACTGGACACACTGCGAGGGAGGAGTGAGCCGCGTCTGGCGTAGTCTGAATTCTGCGTCTTGCTTAGTGCTGCCCCTTGGCCTTGGCTGACATTTCGATTCTGGGAAGTGCAGACCACGGTCTGTGGAGGAGCGGTGGGTCGAGGCCACTTCTCATTGCTATTGCGGAAGGGGAACCTGTATTCATAGGGCATCCCCTCCTTGTGGTTTTTGTAATCCACTAGTGGCATGTGGTATATCTCCGAGCAACCTCTTCAGAAAGAAAGCAAACATTCTTTCAGTAATTGAACCACCAGCCGCACAACGGAGATAAATGAGGTTCTGACAGCCACAAAAACGGCTGTTAGGAAGTTGAGAAATTGCAACAACCCAAATAAATCAAAGACAGTGACATCGAACATAAATCAAACAGCCTTATTATCAGAGCCCTGAGCAGGCATGGGTGATAAGGGTAATGTCAGTCTTGTGTCTCAAGTAAGCATGTACATCATATATCTCAATATCCCATAATATATGATATAGTTGCCATGGATATATCAAAGTAATTTGGGCAGTTTCCCATTTGTGAGATAAACACTATCCTGTTCAGAAAGGAGTATAACACAGCTAGCTTTTAAACCTGAAGGGTAAAAATTACTCAGCGTCAGATCACCTGCGAGGAGTGGAGTCGTCGTGTGGTGGGATGATCACCACTCGGACCGTCACTGAGGTGCGCAGCAGGTCAATGATTTGCTCGTGTGACAGCGTTGCCACGGCTACCTTGCAGATCTCCACCAACCGACTGCCCTGCCTCAGCCCCGCCTGCCACGCGTAGCCATACGGCTCGACGTCAGCCACGACACCCTCGAAATTCACATGGAAGCCGAGCTGGCCCAGAGCGTTCCTCCGCAGAGTCATCTCCTTCGTCTGACTGCCCTTTGTCACCAGCTGAGGAATAAATAAACAACACGCCGTCAAGTCAAAACAAGAGACTTTCATTGAAATGATGTGTTGGGGTAAGACTGTATTTATTATGTTAAATATATACATGGAAAGAACTGGGACACAGTGAGTAATTACAGGAGGTGTTATTCTTTTGGTCTGTTTTTTGCATGTCTAGAATTTCTTGAACGTTTTTGAACTTTAGATCTGCATAAAAATGGGTGGACTGAAATCCCAAGCACTGGGATGACACTCTGAAGAAGCTGATTGTGTTTAACCTCGATGTTTTGAATAGTATCAGAAGTACAATTTATTTATTCTTAAAGGCATGTTCTGTGCAAAGTTCTCTGCATGGTCAAGTCCACGGTTTTAGAAAAACATCACTATTTAACACAACTTAGAAGTTATTCTCTTGCCAAAACAGTACTGAAATTACTCATTTCTCAATTTTACTCCAAGAACGGGGCACAAAAGTGTTCGAGAACTTGCAGGGCGAGTTTCCAAAAATACCCGAACAATGCCGAAGTTACACACAATTCAGTCCAGCAAAAATGACCAGTCAAGCAAAAATCCGGCTGCATCTGAATGCGTTTGAAGATCTCTCTCTTCCCTTAGAACCAGCCACCTCCGCCAGTGATCTGGGATATAAATCCTCAACTTCGATCGTTCCTCGTCGTGTTCACGTCTTGCTCTTTTCCGTTCAGACTCAGTTTTGAACACTCGCCTTCTGCACGTCGCCATGTCTGACTCTCTTCCTGCTGCAAATTTGTCATGTGATCCGCTTTCCGAAAATGACCTCACAGGTTTTTGTGTACACAAACCACGAAATTCAAGTCAGCAAGTTGGTATCCCTTAGGTTTGTTCGTTTAAATTGCTTAGCTCATATACGGGGACAAAAACATGAAATCTCGCACTTCAAAGTGTTCTGATGGGTAATTACGGTCAGAACTAGATGTATTCAGTTGATTTTCACATATAAAATGTTGCAAATAATTTGTGTCTTGTGCAGGACTTGCCTTTAAGAGTCCAGTCCTGATTTCCTAATACCTGTGTAGATTTTTATGTATGGACGCAATCATCCACTATCAGCTGGGCTATTTGTTTATTTACTGTTTATTACACCAAAATATATAACTGACACTTCACATTTATTTTAGATTTATATTTGAAGTTGGAACTCCTAATATAAAAATATATATATATATATTTTTTGGAAAGTTAAGTTTTAGAAGCTAACATCTTACTCTGGTCCCATTAATTGCACTTCATTTAACACCTGTCAACTATTTACTTGCATAAAATTGTCAAGAATCTCGAGCCCCAACTACTGTATGAATGTTCTCACTGACCTCCAGGCGTCGAACGACCTCGCTGAAGTCCTCCGTGTTGTTATTGATGGATCTCAATGAAACGCTCTCACCGCGCTCATAGTAGATCTTCATGGAGGCGGGGCTTCCTAGCGACCAGCCGATCACATCTCTTGTGGAGCAGTTGAACGCCAAGGCTTTGATTTCCTGGTCAAGGATAATGACAAATTCATTAGAGATGGCCAGGAGACCCTCACGCTCTGCTCCCATCACCAGGTCCTCCAGATGCACTGCCCATGTGATTGCGCCAAGGCTGCGCAGCTCTGCCCCTGCATAAGGTCGGATTTTCTCTTTACGTTTATGTGCCAGGGAGATGAAAGGAAATTTTCCGGATGATTCCACCGGTGTGCTGGTGACATGCCGCTCGGCCAGGTCGCGCAGATACTCCTGACGTGTGCGTGTAGCCATGCCACCAAACTTAGATGATTTGTGAGCAGCGTTCTCAGCGTTGATGACTTTTGTCAGAAGGAACTCTCTGAACACGGTGGATTTAGGTAGCGTCACATCTTTGGGGATTGGAGGTCCAAACGAGGGCACGTCACTCGAGCGACTAACCGCCACGCTGCAAGAGAAGCATCACGTGTCATTGTGATGGACTGTGTGGCTCAATACAAATAGACAAGTTCAAGTCGATACATTCCTCTGTGTACAAGATTGAAAAAAATTATAATAAATTTGATGAGAACAATCAAATACAAAACGATAATCAGTAGAAACACATCAACTGCTGCTTATTGTTGCAAATATGAAATTAAAACTGACTGATATCAGAAAACCGGAGGAAGAAAGAATTAAAATGAAAAGGGTTTATTAAATACTAAACAGGAGCCATCGGGGTGTAGTGGTTAGCACGTCTGCCTCACTGCAAGAAGGTCCTGGGTTCGAGTCCCGAGCTCAGTGAGGGTGTTTCTGTGTGGAGTTTGCATGTTCTCCCTGTGCTTGCGAGGGTTTCCTCCAGTTACTCAGGTTTTCTCCCACAGTCCAAAGACATGCACATCGGACTAACTGGCTGTTCCAAATTGCCCCCAGGTGCGGTGTGAGTGTGTGGGTATGTGTGGTGCCCTGAGATGGTCTGGGGAGCTGTTCAGGGTGTTTTCCACCTTCATGAAATGTCGGCAGAGATAGGCTCTAGCCTCCACGTGACTTTATTAGTAGGATTAAGCGGTTTGGCAAATGAGTAAGTGGGTAAATACTAAACTGTATTAATACTTTATCGACTGACCAGCTTAAAAAAATCTGATTAGTGTTGTTCCATGTGTGCTTAATTTAATTTCTACAAAGGTGTGATGTACTAACTGTAGTGTTGCCTCAATCCATGTTGCTCAAACTTCACAATTATTCATTTTCCAAACTGCTTAATCAAATTAGGGTCGTGGGGAGGCCGGAGCCTATCTCAGCCGACACTGGGTGAAGGTGGGGTACACCCTGAACTGTTCACCAGACCACTGCAGGGCAACTCACACACACACAAAACCATTTCACACTCACGTCCACAGCTAGGGGGCAATTTGGAACAGCCAATAAGCCTAATGTGAATGACTTTGGACTGTAAAAGGAAACCGGAGTACCCGGAGGAAACCCACACAAGCACGGGGAAGAACAAGCAAACTACACACAGAAACACCATCGCTGAGCATAGGACTCGAACCCAGGACCTTCTTACTGTGAAGCAGATGTGCTAACCGCTACGCCACCGTGCTGCTCTTTACAATTATTTCCTAAATGCTTTGATGCCGATTCCATGCTACACTGAAATATTAAAAAAAATTAAATAAACACTGGTCTTAATTTGTCATACAAAATGGCAAAGCCTGAAGCCACTAGAAAAAGAACAGTGGTTTGGCAGTACCTACTTCCAAACCACAAAAAAAAAAAAAAAAGACAGAGCTCTATTTAGTCAGGTTTCTTGCTTTGTAGAGGGACAAAAGAAGTAGGTCGAGTGGACTCTCCCTCGGGAGAGCTAGAGAGAGGTAGTGGGAAGGTCAAAGTGAGGTAAAAAGAAAAAATATCCATTATTATCAAGCAAACAATTTTCCTTTGGCTACTGTCCCTGCTGAGCCTTTTCACATTCCTGAACAAAGGAGGGTGTGAACTGCCGAATAGACAGGGCTTTTATTGGGATACAAACCTTCTGCTACTGCCTCGTAATGCTGTAGCTGACCACCACTGAATTACTCCCCCACACACACACACACACACACACACACACACACAAACACACACAAACACACACAGTAACAGGCTCTATTTATCTGGAAGCACAATGACTGTACGTAGTGAGACAGCACAAAAAAACACTGACAAACTCAAGTATTTGCCAGAAGGACACCACAATATTCTGATTAATGTTACACAGCAAAAAAAACAAACCTAGAAGAAGAACCAAGAAGAAACTAAAGCTGGGTAGGTCACTTGAAAATAAGTTAGTTTGGAAATAATTATGGAAATATATGGAAATGACTGGGTGTGTACGCGAGCCCTTGAGATAACATAACAAAAAAATCGTCAAGTTCATAAATGAAAATGAAACGAAATTCAAATCGTTAAACTTAAAAAAAAAAAAAAAAAAAAAAAAAAAAAAACAAAAAAAAAAAAATCGGTCTGAAATCCTGTTCTGTTAAGTAAACATCACTGCTAATGCTAGCCAACTCGGCGACACGAGTTCAACCAACAGGATTTCCAAGAGTAAACATCACTGCTGAATTGCTAGCTAACATGAGCTAACATGCTAAGTAGTATTCATAGTATTCACGTTTCGAAACTCTGCAGCTAATGATAACCTAAAGTGGAAGGAAAGGAAAGCCATCCAAACTCTCCCGTTACACCTCATCAGGTGGTTTTTACTTACATCTCCGGAGTTTTCATTTGGTAAAATTAAATTGATAATTTGCATTAACCTTGAAGTAAGGGTAAGTCTGTTGGGCTTTTTACGCTCAAGCCTAGTGGCTCATCACAGCCCAACCTTATCCCGGTTTCTGTAGCATGAAGCATCTAGGAGTTCAACTCCTCCTGATGAGACGCTAATCCATCACAGGTTACCTTTCGAGTACTTTTACTGGTTCCCATTTATACTGCTGGGTGGGCAGAGTCACACTTCTTTGGTCTTTGCACGGTGGGAGTCTAACAGGGATTTGAACACAAAACCTCTCGATCATGACATTAATGCAAAGCAGTTTTACATAGTAAAAACTAATTTGCTAAAGAATTTAAACATTTCTCTATAAACCCTACACATCCGTAATGAGCAAACCCACAGCGACAGTGGCAAGGAAAAGCTCCCTCAGAAGACACGAGGAAGAAACTTTGAGAGGAAACAGACCCTAAAGGGAAACCCATCCTCATTTAAGAGAATGTTCACTCCTCATCGAATGGTGTGCTGCTCGTAGCCGATAACTCTTAAGCGACAACTGTTGCTTCGACATCACTTCCGCCCCACTTTTGACCGATTACTCAATTTATGTTTTACCCCAGGAATGAGGCTGTAATAAGTTTTCATGAGCATGGACATATATTATATATGCAAGCATTTATTAAGGCTGGGCTTAGTCCCACTTTAAGAACCAACAAATAAAATAAAAGTAAATCCAAGCACAAAATGTTTTAAGACCTACATCCTTATCTTTTAAGGCGCAAACTTCTAATGCTGTACCACATGAAATCCATCGAAACCTGCAGCCTGCATTCTTCAGGAATTTGAAGTAAATCCAGATCATTCCGTGTCAAAGACAAAAAGAAAATGCACACTGTGATGTTAGGATCAAAAGAGAAGAAGCATGGATCTGTTACATGGCTATTACGCAACACCAAGCGTGACCTGCATTATTTTACACATGAAGCCACATCATCTACTCAATGCTTTTACTGCTCCTGACAAGTGCACCCAATTGGAGACTTGGAGTCATTTACAGCACCATGAGAGGCTCTGCGGTTGCTCCAGGCGGGAGGGCGTGGTGGTGGGGTTTGATGGAGAGAGTACAAGCACGGATACTCACACCATTATAGCTTTATATAAAATATACTGGATTTCTTTCTTGTACTGTGGATTTCTTGCTGTTTGCAACATTGCATTTACAAATTCTGGAACTAATTGGAATTCACGTCCATTTTTATCATGCTGGCATAGGGACGACAGGGCAATCAGCCCCTTCTACTGCAGCACGTTTAGTATATGCACTCAGTGGGCTCAAGGACTTGCACATGATTGTTTTTCACTTTGCTTACATTCCTACAGTGCAGACGGGGAAGTGGAACAGAGGGGTAAGGGACTTGCCCACAGTCAGCTCTCGTCCTTCACCACAGGAACAACTTCCGACAAATATTTAAACAACACCTTGGCTGTCCATGAGCCATTTAAAAGAGAATAAATCCCCATAGCTCATCTGCTGCCATCTTATTCTTCTTATACTGATAGCTCTCAAGGGCTCACAGAATTCTCACATAGGGAAGGAAGCTTGACGGTTGAGTATTACAAGACTGCACAGATGTTAATAAACATATCCTCATCATATAGTCCGTTGACAGTGGAATGGCTGATTGCCCAACGTTACAGGGTGCCCTCATGTCTGCCTTCCTTCTGGCTTCTCTCTTTTTAGTTACGCTGCCAGTTAGTCATGCCAGAGTCCCTGCTTGCACCCAGCACTTATAAACCCTCCTTTACCATCACACTGTTATGAGCACACCTAAGAATCCCCATTGGGTCATGTAGTGGAGGCTATATAAGTACAACTAAATAATTTCCTTATTATTATTCTCAATCTCTAGCATATATAAAATATTTTATTTAAATTGTTTGGCGAGCAGCTTAAACCTATTAGGGTATTGGGGAGGCTAGAGCCTATCGCAGCCAACTCTGGGTGAAGGTGGGGTACATTCCTGAAGAGCTCACCTGTCCATTCTGATTCATCAGTGTCATTGACTGAGTCGAAAATAATTTGAATGAATCCTCCAAATCATATTCCAGCTCATTCAATAATTGCGTATTATCCACCTCACAAACTCAAGATGAAGCTTGAATCAAATACCGGACAATATTCAATGGTTTGCCTGGTCACTGAACCCCAAATCCTCGAAATTCAACAAAATGCAGTCACAATAAATATGAAGAAATCAGCCTCAGCGAACAAAGGGAAACAGTCCCAATTGAGCGTTATCCACCTCGCCCACGAGGAATAATTGTTAATTAGTATACTACATGAGAAAAGTGCAATCTGATTGGTCCGCTATCTTGGTTCCAGAAAAAATTCCAAGTGGATAACACTTCACCGGAAATGGTTGACAATCACTCATGACCTGCGATGGCCAGTAATGCTGAAATCCTTGAAATTAAATTTTTTTGTTTTTCTTTAAAGTGTTTTTCACAGCAAGATGAATTTTAAAAAGAAATAGAAAGATAGAGATAAAGAAGAGTTAAACACGTGTCTAAAGAAACGTTACCTTTGTGTGAGAGAAGAGTGGAGCTTACAGCAAAGCTAGCTTCAAGATTAACTAAACAACAATTTGTTTTCGATCACAGGGAGTCCAAAACTCATTGAAGTAAAAATAAAGCTGCTTATTAATAACGTTAAGCAAGTCTGGAGAACTTCAGCCAAAAGTTCAGAAAAAAATCCCCGGTTCATAAAAAAAAAAGCTGGTCGGCAATGTTATAATATCCATCTAAACTACATCAAACAGCCCGGCAATTTATCATCTTGTACATGGACCAGAGGCATCGTGAAAACCAGTGGAATGTTCACTACGGACTACTTCATACTGTGTAATCCCTGAGACCAGCAAAGAGTGTCTCGACCTTAATAAAGAAAACAACCAAGTGGTGAAGAGGGCGGGACGGCAAAGACGATCCATCAAACCGAAGAATATTCAAGAATACTCGCCTCACTGCCCTTCGGTCCTGAAAGCCTATTCAGGTTGTGAATTAACTATTTAAATAACTTATATGTCTAAGTCAGGTTAAAGATGTTTGTTAGCTCTAGAACTGCAATTAAGTTTCTCTCCTTGGCTTGCAGTGTTAAATCTGACGTACGCGGATCTTCCAGTGCAATGCTTAAAATATTGTAAGAAATAAATAAAAAACATTTTTGCCCATGTTTCAGTGTAGTATATACGGATACAATTATTTGCCTCAGGCTTGATTGATGTCGATGTAACTCCATGTACTGTTTCAACGAATATTCAGCAACATCCACCGTGCCGTCAGCAAATAATTGTTATTTATCTCTCAGGACAGTTAATCAACCATAAATAAACATTATTTCTTGTGGTCTAAATGCCCCCCTAAGTAAATAAACAATGCTAATGATAATTGTATCGGTCTCCGAGTCTCGGGTTTAAAATTGTGTGCAAAAGCAAGTTAAAGTTTTAATGAAAACTTTCAGACCACATGCAGTAGGTTCAGATTAAACCACACCTTCGCTAAGAGTCCAGTGATGAATCGGATCAACAAGCAATGCCCTGGAGAGAGCTGTGTGCAGATTCAGGACTGAAGCCACGCCAAGGACGAGTGCAGTGCTCACAATATCACAAGCTAGTTCTTCCCGTTCCGGCTAGATCTCCTAGAGCAAGCTTCCTCTTCAGTATAAATCAAAACCCAGGAATAAAAAGGTGATTGCCGTCGCTGGTAGATCTCCAGAAATCAGAACGGTCAAGAAAAAAAACAATCACACGTTTAAAAAGTGCTCGTTTTCATCTCCATTTGGTTACGTTGGTAAAAGATACAGAAAAAAAGAATTCACAACTTTTTTTCCTCCAAGCATATAGAGCGGCACGGTAAGCCTTAAAAAATTAATGGATGGTTCCAACAGCAGGTGTGTGTGTGTGTGTGTGTGTGTGTGTGTGTGTGTGTGTGTGTAGCTTGGGAGATATGGAGGCAGTTTCTGTGAGCCGAGAGTGATGTCATTCAGTTGAAAAACAGTGCATGTATGAGTGTGTGTGTGTGTGTGTGTGAGTGCATTTGTGAGGGTGGGGGGGATGAAGATCTGAGGAAGAGAGTCCCTGCGCACACACACACACACACCACTTAACTTCCTCAGACTCCTGAGGCAGTCAAAAAGAAGTGTGTGTGTGTCTGCGTGTGTGTGCATATAAACCTTGTTGATTTTTAGAATGCCATCAAGACATCTCTTTATCTGTTTATTCTAATGAAACCTTTTTCCATCTGAATCATTAAAACATAAAACGCAGGGTGAAACAAACTGTTCAAGTCCTGGGCTCTGTGTTTCTGTGTGAGTGAGTCTGCATGTTCTCCCCGTACTTGCTTGGGTTTCCTGAAGGTACTCCGGGTTCCTCCCACAGTCCAAAAACACTCATTAGGTTAAACGGCTGTTCCGATTTGCCCTAGGTGTGACCGTAAGTGTAAATGGTTGTGTGTGTGTTGACCCTGCGATGGCCTGGCGAACAGTTCATGGTGTACCATGCCTTCGCCCTCTGTCGGCTGAGATAGGCTCCAGCCTCCCTGTGACCCTTAGTAGGATTAAGCGGTTTGGCAACTGAGTGAGAGAGTGAGGTCTGGAGTCATGGCCTCTGTGATCCATCACTTTAGGGAACAGTTCATGGAACAGACATGTAGTCAAACTTAATCAGAGCTCTTCAGGAACGGTCCTCATTGCTGAACTGATTATGACACAGGTTAAGAGTTTCACCAAGATTCGTACCTAAATATGACACTTTTGTTAACTTTTAGTTCATCAGGAGCTATAGACTTTAAACACTCACTCACTCGTTTGCCGAACAGCTGAATGCTACTAGAGTCGCAGAGAGGCTGCTGCCAATCTCAGCCAACACTGTGCGAAAGCAGGGTACACCCTGAACAGCTCACCAGACCATCGCAGGGCAACAAATGCACACACGCACACACAACCATCCACACTCACACCTAAGGGGCAATCTAAAACAGCCAGTTAGCCTAATGTGCATGCTTTTAGACTGTCGGAGGAAACCAGAGTACCCGGAGGAAACCCATAAAAGCACAGGGAGAATATGCAAACTCCATGGCATGGGCAGAATGTTCAAAACATTCTCAAAAATGGGTAACATTCCTAATGCAAGTGAGAAATCGATCAAGAAGTTCTTCGGCTGGTATGAGCTGTCTGAAGAGGAAGGGAGACGAGATAGTTCCATAAGGATCTCCAGTACTGCACACCACACTATCTGAGAATTCTGGGGCCTGTTTTTCAGTCCAAGAGACCAAGAAGCAGGACGGAACATGATGCTTCCAGTAGCCTCGATTGCTCCCAAGTGCAAGCAAGCTCTGCTGAACATACAGACCAGAGCATCCTCCAGTGTGTTCCTGGTAAGGGTTGTGATGGTCCACCACCACGTATACCGCAGCTGTTAAAGGACCATCCCCCTCAAACATCTTCATGATGTGATGTTACTGCAACAGGCCTTGAATGTGGTTTTGCATGCATGACCATCTCTGTGCACTTGTAACTTGTCAGCGTTTGCTCGTTAAGTTCAATTTTGAGAGTTAGCAGGCGGGGCAGTGGATGATGTCTCTGCTCTTTTAATCAGGCACATCAAATATCGACTACTGACTTTTAATTGGCTGTTTGGTTTGGAAGATGATGAAACATAAGATCACTGACACACAGCTGAGAGAACCGCCATGTCAGAGCAAGTTTAGTTAACACTAAATTAGCATCTTTCGGAGATTCAAACTCAATGACGTTTCAAAAAAATTGATTTTGTGCACGTGCAGCTTTTCATACTAATGCCTTAAAAACCCAAAGAATCACAATGTTTAAGACTAAACTGTTATTCCTAGAGAAACATTTAGAAATTATTACTGAATATGAAGATAAAATGTTTGACAACTGATGACTAGAAGAACCATGCATTCATCATCTATATCGCCTGTCTGTCAAGGTCGCGGAGACTGAGATTGCCTTCAGCTTCCAGGCAAGATGGAGGTACACCCTAGGCAGGCTGCCAAACCATTACCAACCTTTCACACTCACATTCACACTTATGGGCAACAGGTGACCTAATCTGCTTGTGTTTGAACTGTGGGAGGAAACCAGGCCCCCAAAGGAAAGTCTTGTAAGTATGGGGAAATCATGCTCCACACAGAAAGGTGGCGAGTTTTGAACCCAGATTCTTCATTTACTTTTAGAAATGCCTGATTTATGCTAGGCCAGTTAGAGTATTCTAGTGCAGTCTAGTTCAGGGTATTAGTAGTAGTACATGATGTGGCTGGGGCAGTGGTGGCCCGGTGGTAGGGTGCTGGATTACTGATTGGTCACTGCTGTCCCCCCAGTGCAGCTAACTGGGTTATCAAAGGCCGGCCATGTCTCTCACTGTCTGTGGTGAGAGGA
>JAQMYF010000023.1:28722031-28736084 GCA_030014195.1 Neosilurus mollespiculum | reverse complement strand
CCCCCCCCCCCCCCCCCCCCCCCCCCCCCCCCCCCCCCCGGGGGGGGGGGGGACAACTAAACTGGATGATCATAGGATTATTTCCCTGGTAATGAAAAACCCATTCACAACATCCAGTCAAGTCACTTTCAAATAGGTAGGCTGATGTTTGTCAAGGTCTACAATCAAGAGACACCTTCGGGGATGTAAATACAGAGGGTTTACCTCAATATGCAAACCAGTGACAACACTCAAGAACAGAAAGGCCGGATTAGACTTTGAAAGCTTGCCCAGTCCTTGACTTTTTTGTTTTTTAAACAGATTAAACCGAGATTAACTTGTACCAAAATGGCGGAAGAGAAGATTATGGAGAAGGAAAGGAAGGGCTTGTGATCCAAAGCATACCACATAATCTGTCAAACATAGTGGACATGTGCATGCATGGCTGCAAGTGGAACTGGATCACTGGTGTTTATTGAAGATGCGGCTCCTGATCGAAAAAGCAAGATGGATTCTGAAGTGTTTAGAGCTGTACTCTCTGCTCAGATTCATTCAAATGCAGCAAAAATGATAGGAAGGCACTTCACAACACAAATGGATAGTGAACCAAATCAGACAGCAAAAGCAACCTAGGAGCTTCTTAAAAGGAAACCCAAACTTAATAACAGCTTGCAGGCATAGTTTATGTAACTCCAAGAAACTTGAAACTAGTTCAGACACTTTTGTTCCTGTAGAGAATAACAAAATGAGCAATGACTCTGCACACAGGAGGCAACACGGTGTGATGTGAAAAGTCACATGATCATCGCATGTTCCTCCTGCAATACGGAACTAAATTTACATATAAATACATGGTGCCGCATTCATTTCTTACAGATGTATCAGACTCTTGTTTAATGTAAACAGAAGTGCGTATGATTTCTATTTGTGCCTAGTTTAAATTTTTTTTAAAGTCCAGTTGTTTTTCTGATTTGTTAGTTTAATATTTGTGTACGGTTATTAACGCCATTAACTTTCCTTATATGAACTGGAGGACTCGCATCCTATTCTCGCGATTTGGCTCTCTCGCAAGAATGGAAAAACAGCCTTTTCAAACAGACTAATACACACTATCAATCAGACTTTAGCAGGTCGCAACTTTAACAAACTGTAAAAACACCAGATGAAAATCTACATATGTGCAACAAGAAAGTCTGAAGGGCGTGTCTTTTATTTCACTTTAAGGCAAAGAAATGGAACTTTTATGCAGTTACTGACTGCAAAGGATTTGCATCCAAGTATTAACAATGCTTCTATTTATAATTTTTTAGAGTTTTTTCCATTACATCTGAGACTATAAACATAGAACTATGCATAAAATGGCTGTAATTCCAAAAAGGTTAATGTAACACTGCTGTTAAACCCTTATAATAAACGTTAAAATCTACATCATATACTGAGTGCCTCATTTTAATAGAATTTTTTTTTACAAAAGTTTTGACAGTCCTAATACTTGAGGAGCTTTAATATGGATGGATGGATGGATGGATGGATAGATAGATAGATAGACAGATATAGAGATAGAGAGATAGATAGAGACAGACAGACAGACAGATAGATAATCTTAATACATCACTTTGATAAAAATATCCACCCTGTACTATCTATGCCTAAAGAGACGAAGAAAAAAAACAAAACACAACCATTAACTCAAAAGAAACACACTCCTCAGATGCCTCCTAAGGTTTGATTATAAAAAGGAATTTCAAAGGATCTGTAATTAAGTCCATGACCGGAATTATCTATCATGTCTTTTATTAGAAGCACAAAAGATTCATTCATGCAGCTGGACCACGTGTGAATGTGGCTGTGGTTTCTATCATGATTATTTTAAGTCTTTTGGGGAAAAGGAATGAAAGTGGGAGAAGAAAATACAGCTGCAGAGGAAGAAACAGAATAAGAGTATACAAAGCTCAAGGATACAAAGACGACAAGTCCGTTTTTTAAAGAAAAAAATCTGAATTGGCAGTTATGAGTGAGGATGGACGAATGCATATTTACTCCAGAACATCATAAAGTTAGATAATAAGAGAGCATTTGGATTCTGAACATGCATTTTATGGACAGTTTAAAAAGTAAAAAAAAAAAAAGTGTAGAAAAAGAAAGAAGGAAAAAATATACTTTTCTTGGATATACTTTTCTTACATTTAAAGTGTTCTACAAATTATTTGAGAACCCGTATTAAAGAACACTCTATTTGGTCTAGTGCCAAAGACTCAAATCTTTTATTATAATCCTGAGTAAGTACCCTACTTACTCTTGGTGTCCAGTTGAGCCCGGTACTTGCTGAACCCTTTCAATCGCACTTTCTCTCCCAAGAGCTGCAGGAACTCTTCAAAGGCAGGACCAGCCACTTCATTGTTATACATCTCCTCCTCTGTGCTCTGGCCAGCACGACAGTACATTACCCCCACCTTCACCTGGAAACTCAGCTGAAGATAGAAGCCAGAGACCCAGAAAAGAAGGTATATAAGGACAAGGGAGATGATGCAGATCATCCATATCAAATTAGGCTTGCTGAAATAATCAAAGCATCAGAATGAACAGCACCAGGGCTAACGGATCATGCATAAAAAAGTTGGCCTTTCGGCCTACATACCCCTTGCTCATCCAGTTTCATCAGCTGTTCAGTGACTTTTGGTGTATTGAGGGCAAGCCGCAGGCAGGAGATATCAAGCTCAGGAAGCAGGTATTCCAGAACTTCTTTAAGGGGTAACCCTCGAGTAGTGCCATATTTAGCAGTGGAAGGCACGCAATCCTCAAGGACAGAGCCACGCAAGGTGGTCAACTAAACAAAAAGGTATATTCAGTGCCAGAATTATTGACTTGCTTGAAAAAAAGAACCCAAAACATGGGTAAGATGGATGGTAAAATTCTTTAATTCACATTAATGCATCAGCATAAGAGATCTCAATGCAACTGCCCCATTAAAAAAAAGTAGAGAATGAAATGAACTAAGACAAAGATGCTTCATTACTAACACCATACAATTGGCATCAGTAAAAGCCAATTTATTAATAAATTGTTACTAGTAGAGGCCCTACGCCTTTAAAATTCAGATATTTCGAATCGTTTTAAATTCAGACTGATTCCTCCTCCAAACTGTGTCTCAAGAACATCCCATTGTAAAGCTCTCTCTACATAATGGCCAATGTGTAACTTTCCTGTGGCTCACGCAAAAGTTAACTGCCAGGACCAGACTGGGCGTGTGCAACTGGGTACCCAGTTATCAAAATGGGCATCAAATTGTGCTGCTTCATTCGTGTAGAGATGAAAGAACTGCAATTACTCTGCACACAGGATATGAGCGCATGTTTGTTTTAGTGTATGTGAACAGAATCGCGTATGAATTGGAGAAGTGCCTAGTTTTATTCTTCTATAGTTTTATTCTATTATAAGTTTACTACTTTACACCTGATTTACTAGTTTAATATCTGTATACTGTTATTTTTGCCATTAACCTTCCTTACATGAACTGGAGGATTCACGTCTTATCATCACAATTTCGCACTCTTGTGCGTGAAACAGCAACTTTTACAAACTGGCAATAGTAAACTATCAAACAGATTTTAAATTAAAATAAAAGTAAACGAGTAAAGCAAAAGCCATCTGATAATGAAAACATTCATATGTCCAGGTGTAACAGTTCTGAAAGTTTGGAAGGTTTGCCTTTCATTTCACTTTAATGCAAAGAAATTTTTCCAGACGTCCATGTATATTTCAACAAGGCAATGCATGCAATGCAACAAAACAAAGACATGGCTACAGAAGAGGGGGGTGGATACTGCCCGCATTATTTACCTGTCACTAATACAGAATGTGTCAAATATTGAAATGAAAAATGCTTCAACGAAGTCCCTGTACTGTTGTACACTTTAAGACCAGTTTGCAGAAAGAATGGGGAAAAAATAACTCATGAAACCCTTCATTGTTTGGTGTCTTTAGTCCCTAAACATCTGCTAAGTGGTGTGAGAAGGAATGGTAACATTCCAAAGTGGTACAGGCTTTCCCCCACCACCCACCCGCAATGCTTTTAATAGATAGGACATTGTATCAGTGCATATTTCCAGGAACATTCAAATAAGTAAGTACGTAAAAGGGAATTCTGTGCTGAAGTTAGCTGATGTCTTCTGGGAAAGCTGTCAATCAAGTCATATCCATGTGTATCTATGTCTTCTTATGATTTAATAGAGTAACATTTTAAAAGCGAATTACTGGGGAAGATGCAAAAATAACTTTTTTTTAATAGCATTTACAGATTTGACACGTACAGACCCGGCCACCCAAATAGGATTAACCGGTTTGACAAACGAGTAAGGGAGTAAGAAGAATTTATTACAAAATGCACTGCCCGGCCAAAAAAATAATAAAAAAAATCACACACTATAATACTTTCATGGACTGCATTTATCCTTGTTCAAATCACATAATCTCCATGGTATTGCTGCTCCAGTTGGTCGGGTCGAGGCTCAGCAACATTAACGTGGCAATAAAATGAAGTCAGCTGATGAGCTGAATGTACTGAATGAGCAGGTTATCACATCAATGCACTTTTTCTTCCCTGATGGCACGGATATAAAATGGGGACTCAGATAATGAGCGAGTGGTTCAGGGAGCACGAGGAATCATTTTCACATATATATCGGCACCCCAGAGTCCTGACCTTAACCCTATTGAAAGTTTCCGGGATGTGCTGAAGAAGACTTTATGGAGTGGTTCAGTTTTTCCCTCATCGGTTCAAGACGTCGGTAAGAAATGAACCCAACATGAAAATAAATGTTATGTTGCTTAAGTTTGTTGAAATGATTCCATGAGGATTATGTGCTGTAAGCAAGGCGAAAGAACTAACTGCTGGGCAGCGTATAATTAAAAAACAAACACTAAAACTTCGGACAGGCAGTACATTGTGTTCCTCTTCATGGCATAGCCTTCCACCTGCATGCTTCAACATCAGAATTAGTTATGCACCAGTGTGCTCTGAGTGGCCTGTCACGAAAGATAAATGCCTCATAAAGGTTGTTTCAAACAATATGAGACAGCATTCCACAGAAGCTGTGCTAGATACATTCAATGAGTCATAGCCAAGTCAATAACTGGAGAAGCTGCCATGTTAGGATGTCCTTTCTTAAAAATTCTCACACAATACAGCAACATTTTGAAAAAAGCTAAAATATATGAAACATAAACAAAGGTCATGGGGGGGGGGGGTAAGCTCACCTCACTGGTTCTGAATATCATTCGGTAGTTATACTGCTGGCCATGCTCCTTGTGGTCCTCCATTTTCTCTCTTCTTACGCTTATTGCTACTGGGCCCAACACCTCATCTATACCAAAGTAGTTCCAGTGCTCTGCAAAAGTATAAGGCAATGCACACAAAATTAGAAATGGGGGCTGCGTATCTATTTGCTCTAGAAGGCCCCTGTAGCACAAATCAATGCCTTACCTCTCAAGTAAAATAACTTCCTGTAGTAATACGCTCCAAGGTCCACATGCTCAATGACGTACTGCTTGTCCCTATCGCCGAGTAAGCCGGATGCATCTTTCGGACTCTCTACGACAGCAATTCCTCCATTGGTGCAATGGTGGCTTAGCATAGCTTCATCCCGTCCAAAAACCTTGGAACTCCCACTACCTGGCTCAGCAGGTACAGCAACCCCTACCTTGTGTCTTATGTCACCCCCAGTTTCAGTACAAAAACAAGGACATTTCAGTACTAGTCCACTGCCCTCATCATCAGCTGTGTCCAAAGTAGGACTATCCCGCGTGTTAAGCTCCTCCTGGCTGCCACCAGGAGAGCTGTATGGCAGGCTGTGTGTTGAAGATAAAGTGGATGTTGCCGAACCAGAAAAAGCAGAAGCAGCAGAGGCACCAGAAGTAGTGTTTTTGCATTTGCCGGCAGAGTTCTGTCTGTTCTGGATCACCTCATTCATGTTAAACAGCATGCTCTGAACATCATAGTGTGCAAAACCTTTCTGGCAGACCCAGGGCTTTAAGGAAGGTTTGGAATCCTCAAGACGGTTGTCCTCCATATCAGAACACACCCTGGGAGAATCCACATCCGTCCTTGCACTCCGGAGTTTCCTGAATATTGATTCACCCCCTGTCTCTGATTTGGACCGCCTCTTTGCGGGTTTGTCTCGTTCTCTCATTCGACTAGAAGGAGACTCATTTTTCAAGTCCTCTATAACAGAGTCCAGCAGATCCTGCTCTTTGGTGGAAACTGTTAGAAGTTCTGCCAGTCTTTCAGGTGCTGGGCTGCGTTGGTCTTGCTTCTCTCCATCATAGCCCTTTAGCATCTCAAAGAAGCTATTCCTTGAGACCTCAGAGGAGGAAACTGCATGCTGGTCAATGGAGGAAGTACTGCCATACTCCCGGTGCAATGGAGACCACTTTGTCCCTAGAGTACCCCAATCATCCCCACTATCCCCACTACCATCAACTTCACTGAGGGTCATGTCACTATTACTGCGCTGCCGGATGCGTTTAGTGTTACCACGAGAAGAGCGTTTGTGCTCATCAACTGTAAGCAGCTGCTCTTCCCAGGAACTTCCACAACTGGCTGGATTTATCTTGCTCTGGAGAGTCTTTTGGATGCTTTGGAGCATGAAAGCATCTTGAGGACCAATCAGACCACCAAGTTTGGGCTGACTACCTGAGCTAGCTCCTGCGTGAGTCACTGCCTCAGCATTTGTATTGGGAGGTCGTAAAGTTCCCCCATCTCTCCTAGGTGGCCAGTCAGCAACTCGAGCTCGTACTCCCATCTTCGGTACTCCAGTCATGCCCCCTGTCTGGTAAGGGTTTTCAGGGCGGAGGTGGTTTACCCCTCCATTGGTCTGGCGTAATGGACGACTGTAAAATTCTTCAGGGGCTTGGACTGTCCCTGCAGCAGGCCGCTCAGAAGGTGAGCGTTTCAGGCTTGTCATGGTGATGCCTCACCAGCCAAGCATCTTAAGTTTGAAGCATTTTTGAGGTTGGGGCTGTGGCAGCTAGCCCCACTTCACAGAGACTGTCCTTTTCCTTTGGTTTCCACAGTCTATGGGCATCAGTGCGATAGATAGATCTCAAGTCTGCATGGTGCTCTTGTAAAACGGTCATGCCTGATCATTCCCGCCCCTGCAAAAAACACACCAGAGTTAGAAGTAGTAACAGCTGAGCTTTCTCTATTTGTATTAGGTGTAAAATATATTTTACGATACACTCTTCACAATTTTAATTCAACAAAATTGAAATGAATCATGATAACTCTGCTGCACATCTGCGTGTGTCTGAGATGCTGGAATAAGTTTTTCGGGCTACAGCTTTTAGGCGCAGCAGATTTTAGACTTTACAGCGGACAGTGGTTTGTGCTGACGGACTCTGCATAAGCGCACCATTTCTAAATTACAGAGGAGACACTGCCAGTTTTCGAGACGAGATCCTTGTTGATGCACACACTGCCTTCTCACTAATGCGCGTGTTGGTGTTTGACAGGCGGGGACAGGCTTTTTGTCTACTAGATGGCTGTACCCATGGGAGCCTATCATGGGATGAGCGCAAGGCAGGACAGAATGCCGGGTATGAATGCCAGCGCCATGCAAAATATACACAGCCACCGCATTTAAAAAAAAAATCCCATTTATATATAAATATTTTAAATTGCGATTTTTTTATTTTACATAATGTTCTAAACCAAAAATTCTAATTAACTGATAAAATTGATTTATGGAACAGCTCGACTTGGGAGACAGGTGTCCCAACAGAGTCGCGGATGTAATCAAAGCCGAAGGTGGTTCCAAGAAATACTGACACAGGGGGTGATACTTTACCATGTAAATGATCGTTTTGTTTTGTTTAAACACAAGATGCACCGAGTAAATACAACTCAATCATCATCTAGCGTCATCTCATCCGACACTGGACGACGGGCGGGGTACACTCTGAACAGCTCACCAGACCATCACAGGGCAACACACAGGGACCCGGACCCAGACCGTGGGAATCAAACCCAGGACCTTATTGCTGTGAGGTGGACGTGCTAACTACCGCACCAAGGTGCCGCCCAACTGTTTAACAGGTTTGTTTTTAAAAAGTGATATTATTCAAATCTTTTTATTCAAAGGAAAAAACCCACAAAAAGGTTCATCAAATTACATATTCTCCTGGACTATATGGTCAACTGTCTCTCTTGATTTAGTGATCGGAAAACAAAGGTGTCTATTTTTCCATTTGTGGAATAATGGAAAACAAATTACACCTAATGCTTGTGAATTTAAGTTATATTTGCTGGAGTAATGGTCTCTGTGGTTGTGCATTACAAAGGTTCTATTATATCACTGTTATATTTCACAGCCTGGGAATACAAAACAAGGAATTTGAATAAATGAAAAAGTATTACTGCATGAGAACACAAACAAGTTTTACATGGTTTTAATTTAGCATAAAAAATGTGAAACCTAGGCACATTTATAGCTAAATAACAAATCAGAAACCTTCAAACTCTGAATTGAACTTTATAGTGCCTACACTCGACTGTGTTTGTTTAAAAGCTGATTTTTACTTCCCAACTGTTGCTCTGTATGTGTTGCAGTATGAAATTATAGGCTAATTAATATTGAAGGTCATGTCGATAAAATATGAACACAATGTTAAAGAAATGATATGGCTCAAGTGGAGACAGAAGTCATTTGGAGCCCCTGTCTAGACTCTGTTGGTCATACGGATGAGTCAAAGGCCATAAAGTCAAAAAGAGCACCGTGTCCCAAGTGAACTTAAAGGTGTAATGAGGGAAAAGTGCATGGAGTTGCTAGGTAACCAACACCGTGGTGTCTTCCTGCAGAGAGCCTAAAATCAAAACTGCAGTGTGTAATTTTTCAGTAGTGCTGATTATTCATGTCCGTCTACCCATCTATCCAGCTCGAGTACTACGCAAAAGTCTTAGGGACCTTTTTTAGCATAAACGTAGGTCTAGATTTTAATTTTATGACTTCTACATTATTGAGTCAGAACAAAAAACACTTTAGATTTCCAAACACAAAACTACATTTTACTGAAGAATGTCTGTGTGTTAGTAAAGAAGGCAGGATATTATACAAGAAATCACTGCTGAGTTATAGTGCATATGTGCACACACAGTGTGAAGCATGGTGACCGTGTACAGTTAGAAATACCCGGACGGTGCACTCAAAATGGTAACGAATGATGGGTGTGGAACACTTTGCAATTCTTACACTCACTGGGCTTCATTCATCAACCGCTCTTATAAAAAAAAAATAATTTTTATTCTC
Organism: Neosilurus mollespiculum; assembly: GCA_030014195.1. NCBI lineage: Eukaryota > Metazoa > Chordata > Actinopteri > Siluriformes > Plotosidae > Neosilurus > Neosilurus mollespiculum. Next base: position 28,726,803 of record JAQMYF010000023.1, on the reverse strand, counting down.
ACGCACTTTTCATGAAGATCCTGGCACTCACTAAATTATTTCTTATCTGGTATTTGCTCCTGGCTACAAACAGAACCTACGAACACAAAAAAACCCACCATACCGGTGCCGTAGTGATTTTAAGCGACCTCCTTCTTCCTCGTTTTTTAATTTTCTTCAATTTTTCTGACTCATAATATGATATCGCTTCATAACGAATCGGTTATGTTCACTGGAACCATGGCTCAGTTAATAATTAATAATGCAGTTTACAGGACGCTCGTAGACCAATTCTTTTAAGACTGCAGGCATGATGGCGTAGTTACTAATAATACATTACATTCCACGCAGATTTATTCACGGAGACCCGACTTATAAGGTTTCGGCTACCAAGAGCTTTTTTCATGGAGCTCTGCCACTCCTTGTTACTTGGTACTGTGGGCCCATATCTGACACTCCAACCAAGGTCAAGGGCACCCATAAACAACCCCAACTGAGACCTTCCTGAGCGCAAGCCATTTACTAAATTTGGTGATTCTGTGCAAATTCCTTTCAGTTATTAGTTGAACAGGACAAATCCATCCTGTATCATCCATCATTCCTGATCAGTTCTGTTAATTAATTGTATTTCTGCAAGTAACCCCATAATACAAATGAGTTACCTAGCCTACCGTTACTATAAACAACAATTATTATTAATATTATTATTAGTAGAAGTAGTATTGCCAATAATAAATACCTAATATTTCTACAGCTGCTGCTAGTACTAATAATAATAATGACAGTAATAATAATTAGCTATGATATCATTCATTATTTATACTGAATTATTTAAAAAATAAAACATAATATTTTTCATTTAGGAAAAAAAAAGGTTTTTTGTTTGTATCTGCTGTCAATTATAGCGGAATCAGCAGGTCACAAAAATTGAAAATCAAATTCGGCCAGGAAAATTGCGATTAGTGCTTCTGTAAATTTTATTTGGTCAACATTTCTATTGTCATACTTGCACATCTGGTTTGAGTAAAACAGTCAGGATGACAGATAAAATAATTATTCTTGCATTTTAACTTGATACAGAGGAACGCGGATGCCAAATGACTCCTTGCTCCACATACAATTGCACTTCGTAAGTCATGAAGTAATGCTGCTGTACACTATCTGGTGCATTACTTTATTACAGAGGTGGGAATTTTCAATTTAGCCCACTTTAACGCTAGCGAGGTAAAGATAACCTGAGCTTGCTAGCTTCCTCATCAGAGCCGACACAGAAATAGGAGACGGAAAATGCGTTTATCAAAGTGACTCAATTTTATGGTCAACCAACAATCACTTTCTTTATTTTTTTCTTTTTTTGTCTCCACAACGTCACTCGTTATGCTGATTGGTAGTTGATGGATAACAATCGAATGAATATCAGGTTGTCTGGCATAAAGTTTTGGACAGTGCACAACCAGAACAATAGCAACAGCAGAAGTTGGAAACTACCTCAAAAACACCTAGCAACACGGTTTCGCTGCTAAAATACTTCAGCTGACCTTCGGTTGTCTGAAACTGTCAGGACAAAGAACTTACTTAAAGCGTACTACAGGCTATTAAATAACCTATTACACCAAGGCTTCCCAAACATTGTTAGCACACTGCCCCAAATGGATGAGCACTTTCTGCAACCCCAAGCCTTGGGCACATTTTCACCTAAAATAAAACCAGGTGAAAACCAAAAACATTCCATTACCAACACTGCACTGACTTACCAGTCTAAGAGGATCTGTTGTCTTGTTATAGGTAAATATTTCACACCAGTGTGCTGTGATTTGGCCCAAATGCAAAGCGTTGGAGGCTGGATTATACTTGCGTGCATGTGCACAACCAGCACTGCGTGCAGTAGCAAATGTTCTCATACTCGCTTGTGTCTAATCATCCAGATCATTTAAAGGTGGCATTCACTAAGTGGCACTACTTAACCAATCATCCCTGTCCATCGGAGTTCCAAATCAAACTGTAAACCTTTATCGATTCCATGCACAGAGATGTACAAGTTGACAAGTTTTGCTTATTTTTACTGTTTTTGTGATCGTCATGAGCTGCATCTCAAAAAAAATTTTGACCTTGCATTCAAACATATAAAGAATATTAGTATATACCACACAGGAACAGTGGAATCTGATTGGTCCGCTACCTGAGCCACGGTAGTGCAGGGTGCCAAGACAAAATAGCACGTACAATAAATAACAACATGTAAACAATATGTAAAATAAATGTTAATTTAAGGTGTACCCTACTGATCAAATTAATCGGGGGGAGGGGTGTAATTGACAGGGAAGGGAGCACCCATCCACCCTCCCTATAAAGCTTGACCATCTTGTACGCTATTCATTTAAATATGGCTTGCCCGGATACGCATATCCAGATAATACTGATATTTATTATCCCCCTGATTTTAGTCATGGCTACTTCCCACTCATCTCTCCCATTTTCCTGACAGCTACCAACATGTTTTCTCTCATCAGATCGTATTTTGCTGCTCATCTAATATTATTAAGCTGAACACACTCAGAGGAAAGTGTTATCCACCCACCTTCATATGCATGAAGTGTATGTGAGTGGCAGGGAAGAGGGAACATAGCTATTCCAAGAAAGCCAAATGTCTGAGCTCTTAACGAGGGCGAGATGATGTGATCTCCGAGTAACTTTTCTGTTCCATCACGAGCCCAGTTTTGATATTCATTCATTCATTTGCCAAACCCCTTTATCCTATTAGGGTCACTGGGAGGCTGGGGCCTATCTCGGCTGACTCTGCGTGAAGGTGGAGTACACCCTGAACAGCTCACCAGTCCATCGCAGGGCAACACACACACAACCATTCACCCTCACTCTCACATCTTGGGGCACATTGGAACAGAACAGCCAATAAGTATAATGCATGTATTTGGACTGTGGGAGGAAACCGAAGGAGTACCCGGAGGGAACCCACACAAGCATGCAGAGAACATGCAAACTGCAAAAAGAAACACTCTCACCGAGCCCAGGACCTTCTTGCCATGAGGCGGCTGTGCTACTCACTACACCACCGTACCGCCCTTTTTGATAATTATATGATTCTGTGAAATATATCAACGAAGTAAAGGTCTTTCCCATTGGGTCAGTTCATTTATAAATGGTGTTGCAACACCTTATCTGGGAACCTCTGGAATCCACACTAGTGGATTGGAATTTCGGTCTGACCCCACTCACTTAAAGGGCAGATTGTTCTTAATGAGTCAGACAGCATCAGGGAGGGAGAATGTATTTAAAAACAGTGCTTAACAATTTGATTAGAACACCTGTCACAACTGTTAGAAATATAAATAGTGTGTAATTCCATGGATAAATCAGGAAGGTAACAATCCCAAACATTCATATAAATTCTGTAGAGACGAGTTGAACAAGAAACAGCAATCTGGAACAGTGGAAAGGACGGACTGGGCGAGATTCCAGATTTAAATCCACTTGAACAAATACAGGATTTAATGTGTGTGTGTGTGTGTGTGTGTGTGTGAATGAGTGAGTGAGAGAGAGAGCGAGAGAGAGAGAGAGACAGAGAGAGAGAGAGAGAGAGAAAGAGAGAGAGAGAGAGACAGAGAGAGAGAGAGAGAGAGAGAGAGAGAGAGAGAGAGAGACGTCCTCCCCATCTCTGTTCAGTTATACGGTGTTTAAAGGGTACCTGTGGTGAATTTGTATTACTGGCTCTTTAAAACAATCACATATCAAATCAGCGGTTTCATCAGGCAACTTGCAGTCCTTGCTTCTTTTCAAGTCTGTGCGAGTGCTGCCACACTACTATTACTACTAGGCATGAGCAGCGACATGTTGCCTTCTTCACTGGCTGTTCCAGCCCTGGTAGTGACATGAATTTGTTGTTTTGTCCTATTGGTTGGGCTGCGTGCAGCAGACACCAGTATAAGATAACACATTATCTTATGAGCTGTGTCCAGTGCTGAGCTGTGCGTCACCAGGAAAATGACAGAGTGAAAAGCGTACGGCTGAATAAACAACAAACGCATCACAAAAATCACGGAAAACATAACATCCTCACAGGCCGTACTCTGAAAACGTTTCCTTTCAGACGCAATTCAGTATTCTGGGAAGACCACTTCAACCCGATCTGCTATCGGTGTGACCTCCGCACAAAACCCAAACTTTTGCATCTAAAACCGGATGCCGTTCCTACGGAATTCCTTCATAAAAAGTCAAAGGATGACAATGGACGGGAGCAGAGCCTCGCCAAAAGAGAGAGAGTAAATAGTGATAGAAAGAATTATATTGAGAGAGAGAGAAAGAGAGTAGGGTTGTATAGTGTAGACACTGGATTAAGCCTTGGTTAAAGAGAGAGAGTGATAGAGAGAGTGATAGTGAGAGTAAGTGTGTGTAGGGTTGTGAAGACACTGGATTAAGCCTTGGTTAGAGAATGATAGAGACAGTGATAGAGAGAGGGAGAGAGAGAGAGAGAGAAAGAGAGAGTGACAGAGAGAGTGACAGAGAGAGTGACAGAGAGAGTGACAGAGAGAGTGACAGAGAGAGAGGGTGTGCAGTGTTCTACATTGTAGACAATGGATTAACCCTTGGTTAGAGAGAGAGAGTGATAGAGAGAGAAGTGCGGTACAGTGTAGAGACTGGATTAAGCCTTGGTTAGAGAGAGAGAGACAGTGACCGAGAGAAAGAGTGATAGAGAGTGATATTGAGAGAGAGAGAGAGAGAGAGAGAGAGAGAGAGAGAGAGAGAGAGAGAGAGAGAGAGAGAGAGAGAGAGAGAGA
>JAQMYF010000023.1:28705328-28721931 GCA_030014195.1 Neosilurus mollespiculum | reverse complement strand
GAGAGAGAAATAGAGAGCGATAGCGAGAGAGAGAGAGAGACCAGTATACAGTGTAGACACTGGATTAAGCCTTGATTAGAGTGACAGAGAGAGAGATTGAGATAGAGAGAGAGAGAGAGAGAGAGAGAGAGAGAGAGAGAGAGAGAGAGAGAGCGAGAGCGAGAGCAGTGTTGTACACTGGATGAAGCCTTGTTTTTTGTATTTAACATCACACACTGTCCAGTATAAAACACTGAACCCAGTATAAAACACTGAACCCAGTATAAAACATTGAACCTAGTATGATGTCACTGATTTAATACAGAGTGAAAAAATCGCATCTCCAACATCACTAACAATTTATCACCTAATTACAGTCTATTCACCTCTTATCAAACAGACGTCTGGAACTTTCTGTTATCATTAATGCCTTGGGTTTCAAAACCAAGTGCAGACTAGTCTTTCAGTCTATTATCGATTTCAATTACCCACCGACACCACACCTTACCCCCCCCTCACTGGTTTACTTTAATGTTCTTGTTCGCTATTGATGCAGTCTGTTTCACAGAAGCGTTTTAAATAACAGGGCCACTGAATGAATGTGAGGATTTCAGAAATCTATTTGGCGCAGCTCCAGAGCTAACTGAGAGGGGAAAAAAATCAAAGCCTTGACAACAGAGCGAGAGCCAACACTGGTGAAGGGCGATACGGGATATTAGTGATTAGTACGGATGTTCAGCATCACTACAGGCCCGGATGTGAACAACATGATTCGAGTTACACACGGCTGTTACTCTCCTCACACACACACACACACACACACACACACACACACACACACACACACACACACACACACACAATTTTAAACCCAATTTAGTTTCTCGCTCCCTCCTTAAAGCCGTACATGCTCTCCTGCTGCTTGACGTGACGCCAGGTCCCATGTCTGACACGTTTTACTGTCCTGCTGTGACTCCTCTCTGCTTGATTCATCCTGATGCTCATCTCCTGTTTAGAGCATTCTACACTTATGGATCACCGTCTGCTGTCATAGACGTTTTTTTGTTTTGATCTATTTCAGGGTTTACCACAATAATTAAAAAAAAAAAAGAAGAGAAGAAATAAAAGAGAAAAAGAAAAATACATTTGTTTTATTTTTTTTCCCCCAAAATTATATATATATATATATATTTTATCTTAATATGGCTTTAAAGGATAAGCTCAAAATTTGCTTTGTGGAAAATCCCACTTGGACATTGTGGTTTTCTTCCTATATTCTTCTACAACGCATCACTCACTCATTTTGCAAACCGCTTAATCCTGGAAACTGGAGAACCACGCAAACTCCACGCTGATACGCCCTCGCTGGACCCGGGACTCACACCCAGGATCGTCTTGCTATGAGGCGGACGTGCTAAGCACTACACCACCGCAGTGCCTTCTCTTCGTCAACTCACTCAGTCGGTCATTTACCGAGCTGCTTAACTTCATTAAATGCGCAGCGGAGGCTGAAGCCTAACTTGGGCAATACTGAGCAAAGGCGGGGTACACCCTGAACAGCTCACCAGACCATAACAAAGCCAACAGACACACAACCCTTCACACTCACATCCACACGATTTGGAACAGCCAGTTAGCCTAATGTGCATGTCTTTGGACTGTGGGAGGAAACCGGGTACCCGGAGGAAACCCACACATGCGCGGGGAGAACATGCAAACTCCGCAAAGAAAAGCCCAAGCCCGGGACTTGAACCTAGCGCTAACCACTACGCCACCATGCCGCCTCTTCTACGACTGTATAGCATAAATCTTATAACCGCGTAATCTTCTGGCAGCCAGGTGAGCTTGGGTTTCCTTTTGAGTTTGGTTTCGCATAATGGTGTAAGTTTACTTCCTGTCGAATGGGAAAAAAAAACACTAATTTAATCATTCCTAATGGAAACGTTTATTTGAGTGAATATAAGTATGGCTAAAGTGATGCTTACATTCGAAGGCCTGCACATTAGGCTAACTATCTGTTCAAATTGCCCCTCGATGTGGATGTGAGTGTTAATTGTTGTGTGTGTTGCCCTGCGATGGTCTGGCGAGTTGTTTAAGATGTATCCCACATTCACCTAGTGTTGGCTAAGATAGGCTCCAGCCTCCCCGTGACCCTGGTCAAAGAATTAAATGGTTCAGTGATTGAGTGAAGCAGCCATATAAAAGAGGTTAAATAAAGAGATTATACAATACTTTCATCTGGAAAACTTCTGTTTCCCCGCTCTTACACAAGCACTTTAGTGTCATGCACGACACAATTTCACAACTCGACAACAAACACTCTGTCTGAGACAAAGACGGTGAAAAAAAATTCAATCATTCACAAGGCAGAAGAACAGCTGTCTGAACACGGCGTAAACGTAACGCCTCCCCGTCCAGCACACATCCCCCCAGGTAAGCAAACGAAGCCAGGGTGAAACCAAGCGGAATTCCGATAACACAGGAAGTGAGGAGGGTGAGTAGGAGGAGGAGGGGTTCACAGGCCCTAGCAAACTCAACACCTTTGATGAGTGGAGAGACCTATGATCAGCTTGGCAAGCAGAAGTCCAAAAAAAAAAAAAAAAAAAAAAAAGGTGAAAAAAGGATCAGCTGACAATGAGATGGTCTGGCATGATGTTCAGGGTATACCCGCCTTCGCCCAGTGGTGGCTGAGATAGGCTGAACTTACTTTGTGTACCATATGTACCAGGTGTGGCGGCACGATTGCGCAGTAGTTAGCACACATTAAGAAGGTCCTGGGTTCGAGTCGTGAGCCCAACGAGGGTATTTTCACATTTATGGTATTTGGTTGACGCCCTTATCCAGACCGACTTACATTCTTATCTCATTTGTAACAGCTGAGCAGTTGAGGGTTAAGGGCCTTGCTCAAGGGGTCCAACAGTGGGTTGAACCGTCAACATCCACCTCACCTTCAGCAAATAATCAGCCACTGAAGGCCCGATCTCATTTGGGCATTTCTTTGGTGACCGCCCGTGATTTTTTTGAGTTGGCGAGTGTCTCAGACCAACCACAACTGTGTATGTGATGTCATAAATGACTCAAAGAAAATACTCAGATGAAAATCTCTGATGGTCGGCAACTAGGTCTGGACCGTCTGCGACTAAGTCCCGATCTATCTGCGACTATCTGTGATCGACCACAATGCACTCAGACTGTCAGCAATATAATCGCGGATAGTTGGCGACAGTCACTGATTAGTAGATTATCGTGTGTAATCGTCCAACATTTGGAAACAGGTTTCAAAAAACAGGACGATTGTCCACAACGGATGGAGTCCTCGCTGACAGTCAACGATATGGTTGTTGACCTAAAAATTGATGGAATCGTGTCCATTATTGGGCGTTATCACCCAAACAAGATCAGGGCGTGAGCCTGAGGCAAATAACTGTTTTAGTATGTACTACAGAGCAAACTTTTTAAAGTTTTACATATTGTAACGATTACAGAGGCAGGACAGGTGAGCTCTGAGTATATAGTACATGGAAACATGAAGAAAAACAAACTTAAACAAGATCTTTCCATTTTTAAACCATGATCATGCTCCAAGAGACCATGACGCACTAAGTGTCCATTGTTTTGATTCAAGCTTTATCCATGCGGGATAATGTTTTTTAACCCCGCAGATGGCGGACCAATCAGATTGCGTTGTTCCAATGCAGTATATACTAATCAGAATGATAAGAGGATTACTGAGGTCATTTCTGTCCTCTCCGTTCCTCATAATGCATGTCCTGATTTTAGGCTGGTGGTTTCCGATTATCCTGTAGAGTGTGGTGTGTAAAATCTAATTTTCACCTGTGTAATCTTCTCACAGTAGTAGCAGCTCCCATAAAATCTGTGAATATTAAACTAAGATTTATGACTCAATCCCCGAATGTCTGAACACCGAAGCCTCGTTTTATTCTTAACACTATTATTCTATGCTGTTTGATTGCAAGGCAGAATCTTTTCATGAAGGATTCTGTACGAACTCTCCAAGAGCGAAGATCACTGGGTTTTATTCTGGGTAAATCTTATAATGTCAGGGATTTGATGACTGAAAGGCAGCGTCGGACAAAAACAAACAGGGAAATCTGTCATTATGTCTGGTGTTTCTCACATGATCATCCTTGGTTAAGATTGCATAATCTTGTGCCAGAGGTCAAGTTCCTTCTGGCATAAATGTTTGTGTTTTGACTTAAAAAAAAAAAAAGAAAGAAAAGAAAAAAAAAAGTCAGTGTTACTTCACTATAATTTCTACTATGCATGAGTCTCCCAGCTCTACTCCATTGTAGAATAATTCCCTTTCATCTGAACCAGTGTGTGCCTGGTACGCAGTATTGGTACACACCCATGAGGATTTCGGGACTGGTCACGTCTGGCAGGGTTTCAGGAAAAGCAGGAGGAGGGGAATGGCCACCACCATCAGTAGATGCAATGTGGAAAGGAGGTGAAGAGGGACCGAAGGTGGCAGCAATTTTTATTCTCCAATTATTCTCCTGCTGTGCCGTTGCCATTAGTACTCACACAGAACTCACAAGGGTGGTTCAGCCCTTTTAATTTTACATGCCACACAGCTGGAATAAATTGTATGCAAGCATTTAAACAGTCATTCGTGTCTGTAATTAAAACCTCGTGTAGAAGACTACTTCACAGTAAACTCTTTTGAAATTATATATATTTATTTATAAGGCATCTTAAAGAATTTCCTACATTCGCCTCCATATACATGTTGTTTTAACTCCGCGCCGCTTGCATCATGTTTTAGGGTCCTGCAGGCGCTCCGCTGGAGCTAATTAGACAACCAGTTAAATTCTATGTGTAAGGCTGGATAAGGTTCTTTTTAAACAATGAAATTAACCACCTCATTGAGCCAGTGTTCCTGTGGTGCACTGAGTCAGAGTAATCAGGCCACAGCGGGTCTCACGGCGGGTTTCTTGTCACATGGCGGGTTTCCCTTAACCTGCTTAAGGCACACTTTGAATTTTTGAACTAAAAAAAAACTAAAGTAAGAAAAATCGAATATCCCAAAATATACGTTGGTTGTGGTTTGTACGATCACATGAGGTGGCTTTAGCAGACCATTCAACAAAGCAATTTGCAAAAACTGAAATTAAAACACTAACTTCACATTTAAATGACATTAGGGCTCACAAACTCAGCAGCCTGAAATCCCATTGGGCTACACGTCCTGCCTGACCAGCTACCTTAAATTATTATTCGTTCAAGGGATTTTCTCATTTCTGATTGGTGGAAAGCCATCAAATAGTTCTTGTTATTGCATCATCGGATAATTGGTATGATTATTGCACGACTGACACACATCGTCTCTTATAAACTTCAGATAAGATAGATTAGCTACACCCCGCAGAACTGAGGCCCAGAGCAGCAAACTTCATTTTATTTTCAGACTATTTATGCTGTTGTAAGCATAGAGATAGACGACTACAACGGCATAAATATTGAGAAAATTAAATGAAGTTTACATCTCATGACTGCAGTGCTTCAGACATGGCGTAGCTGGTTGTTGCTGAGCGTATCTGTCTATTTTATGCTATCTACGTTCCTCATTTCCCCTTTAGTCCCAGACAAAATGCCTCCCTGATTTCTTGATAATCACAAAAAGCCAATAAATTCATGTTTGGTGAAACAAAGGGTCTAATGCTTGAAAATAAAAAATTGGTTTTGACCAGCATATAGTTAACATTTTGTATCTTTTCTTGTCTAGGATGAATCATAAACATTAACCTCATAGAGCTCACTGGTGGTGACTAACTAGCTAGCAACATAGTAACAATCTGTTGTACTGTGAAGAAACAAACAGATAAAAATAATTTATTTGCTTTATTTACTAACTGCAAGTACATACAGCTTTTTAAAAAAGTAATTTAAATTGTTTGAACAAAAATATACATACAGCTAAAATGACTATTGCATCAGCGGCTTCTTCCACTCCGCAACTCACAAGCCTCTTACCCAGCCTAACTCTGTTTACCTGAGTTAAATTTGTGTTTTTATTCTGTGTGAGTCTGAGCTGTGGTGTATAAGCCTCTTTTTTGGGGTTTCACTTTCTTTTTCAATAATAAATGGCAGGGTTTTTTAGCTTTTTGTTTTTTAATTGCTGCCCGTCATCACGCAAGTCACCAACACAGTTTTCCTATGTTGGGCATTCGCAGACACTGGATAGGCCATGGGGCAACCATCCAAGTCATGCTCCATACCTTTAGTGCTCTGCTAATATTACTGGCTAAACAGCAGTCAAGAATTGCTTGCTGGCAGCTGTAAATCCTTGGATACATGTTAGGTGATTCTACTTGTGTGTGTGTGTGTGTGTGTGTGTATAGATATATATATATATATAATTTTATTATTATTTAATAAAATAATTTCAGAAACCAGTTGCATCCTCTCCACTGGTGATGCTCTCAAATACTTTGTCTATTTACCAGCAGAAAGTGAAATTCCAGTATTGTATAGAATACCTAATGATTTGGGGTGAAGCGTGTATTTTATTCTGACCTTATGTACTTTGTGACTTCAGCAAAATATAAAACATGTCTGTTATTTTATAGAATGGTTCCGGTTCGGGTAAAAGGACAAGGCTCGCATTCAATGGCACCTTGTTTACTGCGGTGTGCTCATTCCATACAGTGCCTAGAATGAACCTGCCAATGTGCAGAAAGGATTTTATTCTGTATTTTTCAATCTCTTCTATAAAACCTGATTTTGATAATCCTGAATACAGGATATTACACATTAATAAAGAGTGTGAATTTCCACTGCCTAAAATACCTCCGTCACTGAACTCCAGCCAACCCTTAGCAGATAAGTGCTTAATAAGCCTGCTGCAACTCGTTTAACCCTTGACCTTTCAGTTGTATCCTGATTCCTGTTCGGGTTAACCTTCTCCCCCTAACAGAGCTTTCTCAGCTTCCTGTTTTCCCGCAGCACGTATAAAATGCACAAAAACAACCACTTGCATGACAGCGCAATTAAGATTGAGACAAAGGTTGCTATGTCTGCGAGCGCGTGTGTGCGCGCGTGTGTTTATATTCATGCCTATACAGTATCTAAACTCTTTCTCTATCTAGGAAGAGAGCAGAGGGCAACGATTTAATTGCTATTCTCACCCACAACGCAGCCATCTCATAGGATGCTTTCCAATGAGTGAACCAGCACACACACAGCCAGACCGACCAATATTTCTCTTTTCTTGCCCCATCACTCACCATACAGACAAGTAAAAAATAATTCAAGCTCAAGGCAAAACAATGAGCGCTGTATGACTACAATAGTCCTAATAATAAACGGTCACATGAAACGTGACACTTTTTTTCCACAGATTATTTGGAAACTGCGCTGGGGCAGACGTAAGCGATGAGTTTGTTTTGGCTATAGCTAAAAGTGCCAGGTGACAGTTTGAGATAAGCTGACCTCAGGAGTCAGAAAGTCGTGTAAATGGTATGTCAGGTCAGAGAGGTGCTTGGGCCACTGCAAGCATTCGGTAGCCTAAAGCCTTAATTTCGTCACTACACACCGCAATCTGATTCTAAAGAAGTGGCACTAAAGGAATGACGAAGGCCACAGCACCCTGGCGTGATATGCAAGGAGTGGAACATGACGTGGCATGCACAAAAGGGTGGTGCGATGTGTCCGATTACTGGTACCACCCTCAGAGATGATTCTTTTCAAATAACGGTGTGCCCTGAAGTCCTTTCTTCACCAGTACGTCACAACAATTTACCAACAATTACCATTTTGAATAAATGCAGTCATGCTTTTAAACAGTGCGCAGCTGTAGGTAATGTCGAACATCTGAGAGTTAAATTTGTTCCAGTTATCACTTATGCACCGTCTCTCACTGGCCTGTTATTTTCTCTCTTGAAGCTAATAAGCCAAAAAAAAAAAAAAAGGCAGTGTGTCAGGTTAACATGAAGGTATGACTGTCTCCCATGATGTCCCTTGTGTTTTAAATCACAGCCAGCAGTACTGTCAGGGCCGCTGTTTTGTAATTAATAACACATTGCAGCCCAGGTATTATTAATGCGATCTGGAGTGTGTTCACTTATACCATGGCAATTTACCAATGATTAGGATTCCTTTCATTTATAGATTAAAGGCATATTGTGCATTTAGTTAGATTCAATGTTATGGACCCACTGAGAGACAAGGAGGGTTGCTCCAGCAAATCGATTATTTATCAAACTCAATTTTCAATATAACTGTCAACTAATTTAATAATCAATTAGTTGGGTGTACATTATTATACAGGTAAATAGAGAAGTTACTTCTATTAACGTGACAGCAGTAAGCCAATCAAAGCCACAGTAGCGGCAAAGCACCATCAGACTGGACGCCGACCGCCGTAAAAGACGGCGACGACGAATAGAACCGGTGCAGCCTTGTGTAGTTCACTTGACGAATTCTGGAAGAAGTGTTTATGAAATGGTGAAAACGATGGAGGAAAAGGTTTTTACAAGAGGAGGCTAACGTTAGCATGGAGAAAAAAAAAATATGGGTGCATTTTACATTAAAGCCCTCAAAGAACAGCGTTAGGTGCAAAAGGAGCACAGCTGAGCTTGCGTTGCATGGCAGAACATCATCCCTGCATGAAAACCTGAAGAGAACGCATGTCGGGAGTCATGGGTAAATTCATAGATAATTACTTATCCGGTAAGAACACAAGAGAAAACACACAGAGGTATTTCTGTCCATTAAGTTTGTTTATAAATTAGCCTGCAATGATGCACTTGTCATTCACAGCAGACACAAATCTGCCCGAGTCGGTGGGTATATGTGATGGTGATTACCTGAAATTAGGTCGGAGATATAGATATATATATATATATATATATATATATATACATACACACACACACATACATATACACACACACACACACACACACACACACACACACACGATAACGACCTGGCCTACAGAGAGGAGGTGGAGCAGCTGGTGAGATGGTGTGAAGTCAACAACCTGACCAAAGAGATCATCGTGGACTTCAGAAAGTTCCAGCCCAGCCACGCCCCCCTCCTCATCAACAACATGGCCGTGGAGGTGGTTAGCAGCGCCGAGTTCTTGGGGATGCACATCACAGACGACCTCACTTGGTCTGCGTGTCTGGTTAAGAGGGCACAGCAGCGCCTGCACTTCCTGAGATGGATGAAAAGAGCCCACCTGCCCCCGCCCCATCCTCACTACGTTCTACAGGAGTACTGTAGAGAGCATCCTCACTAACTGCATCTCTTTGTGATGTGGAGGATATGCACTGCTGCCGACTGGAGGAATGTGGTGAGGACAGCTGAGAAAATCATCAGGAGCTCTCTTCCTTCTGTGCAGGACATTGCCCCTGAGCGATGTGTGTCCCGGGCCAGAAACATAATCAAGGACACCTCACACCCCCCACCATGGACTTAATTCACTCCTGCCCCCTGGGAGAAGGTGCAGAACCACCAGGTTCCGAAATAGTTTTTTCCCCCCAGGCCATCAGACTCTTAAATCCACAGACTGTAATATTCCACTGAACTACTGACTCTTTAAAACTCCACCTTATTGCACTTTGCACGTCTACATTCCACTGTCTATTATCTATACGCTTACTGTCTAAATTCTATATTTTCTAATTATTATTTTTTTGTGTGTATACTGTGGCGAGCAAATGCAACAACATTTTGTTCTGTATATACTTGTATATCTGAATGACAATAAAATCATTATATACATATACACACACACACACACACACATACACATACATACAGACTGCATTTCTGGTTTATTTTCAGCACATGGCCTCATCACTCAGAATTTATTTATTTATTTTATTTTTGCCTTATCTGCATTTTAGATCAGTAGTTCTCAACTTAAACATACAATGTATGCTGTACTTACTGTGCTTGTGTACATACTCCAAACCACACTGACTCTCAACAAGACTACACTGACCAGGGTCCACGCCATTGCATAATATGCCAATATAGAAAAATTCACACAGATAACTGCTGTGGCCTTGAAACAAGATCGAGCTTCCACATATACAATCCAACCGAGACCTTCCTGAGGAGACCCCATCCACCAAATTTGGTGTACCGATATCATTTCCTTCCAAAGTTATTGCACTCACAAGTCGTACGTATGGACAGGTGGATAGAATCTATTTCTATAGCTCCTGATTTGCTCACTTTTGGTGACGGCGGGAGCTAAAAACAGTGCACCTATATTTTGAAAAAAGCCTGCGCACCAAAATCCTGATTTTTTATTGCTGCCTTTTTCCCTTTCTATACAATAAATAGAAAAATAATGAGTATTTGAAAAAAATTAAATTCTTTAAAATAATCAAGATTAATCAATTGACAAAATAATCATTACTTGCAGCTCTGGAGACAAGTCAGTTCTTGTTCTCACCTACTTTATACTGCAGGCCTTACCAGGCCCTTCTTTCTCCAAAAATTGCAGTTTGTCATTATAAGAAGAAATTGAAATGCAAAACCCTCTGTCCTGAAAACCATGCAAGGCAGCGTGACCTCTACTTTCTAACATCAGTACAAATAAGCACAAGATTTATATTGTTTATTTTTATATATTTTAACCATGACTGACTCAGTCAGGTGAGTTCTGCGTTCCAACAAGCCAAGTTAAGCAATGGCTAGGCTAAAAGCTAACGCTACCCGGCCAGCTCTTCCATTCAGTCTAGAATTATTAAGCATAATTCTGTATAATACTAAAGTTAGGTACTTTTTCTACCAAACACGACTCTATTGTCCTGCTCTGAGGAAAATGCCTGCAATCATCACAGTCTTGCGGCAATGGCGCAACAAGCCATGTGGTATATGTCAAGTGCACGTGTAGCAACAGGTGGTGGCTTCCACCAAACGTGACTTCGTCTGCCTGCTCTGAGGAACAAGCCGGGGCGTAGAAGTCATTGTGTACCTGGGGGGGAGACTCCATTCTATCACCACCACATGAAAATAAAAGAAAAGCAAAGAGCGAGGGATACTGGCATGTGACGTTCAACTTACAAAATCTCAATTATGGAAAACGTGCCTCGTAAGAATACCAAGATAATAATAATGATTTTTTTAAATCCCGGGACAGCAGACCAATCAGATTGCACGGTTTCCATGTGGTATATACACTACTTCTTTACTACTTTACTATAGCTAGAAATATTAGAAGTAGCACATTAATATCAATCTAACGTTCATGATACAGTTGAGCTATTGCCTGAGCTGTGCTGTTATCTATAAATAACCCACACCTTCTTACCAATCAGATTGCAGAATCCCCTGGTGCGGAATTATAAATTGTTTTTAATAGAAGTAGCATTAAAGAAATTCAATCCTGATTCAGTGTTTAGGAGCCACATTACATCAATATAAAGAATAAAAAAGTAGTGGTCTAACACGATAACCCATAATAACGATAAGAGAGCAGACAGACCAGGCAGTCGGAACCTTTCTTTGCTCACAGAGAATCCAATTACTACTGATGCGTTTTCACATTGTCTTATTTTAAAAAGGCTTTCAGACATAATTACAGCACATCAGACAAAGGACCGTTAAGATTATAGAGGTCCGACAGGTGAGACTGGAAACTTGATCGGATGCGAAAACTACCCGAACTCACAAACCTGAACACCTAAAGCCCACTTTGCTTTTGTCCTTGATTACAAGAAGGAATGTTTTAGCACCAGAGGCCACTCTGTTTTATTCCTTGCTTGGCGGACTCCTATCATGTAAACCAAGACAGGAAAAAATGATTCATCTTAAGATTTTTCTTTAACACAACAATAATTCAAGAATTTCTTTTGCCCTTTGACATACTCTTAAAGACACCCGAACGAGTGCTTTGATTTAAACATTTAATAATTTTAATACAGGAGTCAGTCCTGAGCTAATGGTGTACATGTAGTGCTTTTCATACTCTGTACATTCTAATGAAACTGCTGCTTTAAAGTGTCCCTGTGGTGAATTAGCGTTACTAGCTATTTAAAACGATCACGTATAACGGATCAGCGGTTCCTTCTGGCAACATCAGTACATGCCCGACTTTAAAGTGCACGCAAGTGTTACGACTCTAGCCGTGCTCAGAGACATGTCGCCTTTCTGACTGGCTGTTCCAGTCTGGTAGTGATGCGAACTCATTGGATTGGCTGAGCCACATCAAACATCATAACGCATTAGTCCAGTGCTGAGCTGCACAAACAACGAGCGCAAAAATCGCGGAAAACATTTCTTTTTGTTCCTAAACCAACTGACGGCAGGAAAGCCGAGTCGACAATACGTTGGCTGCATAAGCCATTTTGGATTTACCGTCACGCTCATCTCTGGCAGCGTTCTCGTCCTCAGAGTCACTAGAACACAAGTTCCAGTCTCCACAAGAAACGTCAACCCCGCTCAATGCGTTGACATCACTTCCGGGGAAAAAGACTGCTGAGCATCTGAATGGCTTAAACGTGTTAAATGCGCACGGATTACACTAAGGATGACCAATACCGATACAATTTAAACAGACCAACAGTCACAACAGTTTCCATGCCATTCAAAAAGAAGGTTGCCCTTAAATTACTTTCATAGAGCTGTGGTTAACGGCCCGTTTAAGCACTAGGCCTACTGAGCTGAGAGGCAAATAGGCAAAAATATCGCCTACGCACAAGAGACACCACAAATCCAAACGTGCAAATGCATGAAAAGCAATGAGAGCTACATGTCGATAGTATGACTTCCAATAGCTTGTACGCGCACGCACTGCAGGTCAATAGACTCAAAACAGCGGCTGGCCATGGCGACACTTCCGACAGGCAAGTACGCATGCGCAGATGTACATGAAGTAGTTACAGTAGCTGCCGTAAGAGGACGACAGAAGGACCGGCACTCAGCAAGTGTGAAATAAAAAAAAAATAAAATAAAAGAAAAATTTTTTTTTTCCAATTTTATTTTATTATTGTTATTGTTATTTTAGAAATCACGAATATTAACACTGGTGGATTCTCGAAACAAGAAATAAAAAATGAATGGTCTAAATAACAAACCAGGGCGGCACGGTGGTGTAGTGGTTAGCACGTCCGCCTCACAGCTATAAGTTTCTGGGTTTGAGTCCCTGGCTGGGAGTGGGTGATTCTGAATGCATTCTGCATGTTCTACCGGTAGTTGTGTGGGTTTTCTCTGGGTACTCCGGTTTCCTCCCATAGTCCAAAGACATGCACATTAGGCTAACTGGCTGTTCCTTAGGTTGGAGTGTGAATGGTCTGGTGAGCTGTTCAGGGTGTATTCCCACCTTCGCTCAGAGAGGGCTGAGATAGGTGCCAGCCTCCCTGTGACCCTAGTAGGAATAAACAGCTTGGAAAATGAATTAAAAAAACAAAAACATTTAGCATAAATTTATTAGCAAATGAGTCCTGACTGCACAGCATATTACACGTTTTTATTTCATAAGCTTATTGAAACCTTGGTTGCGTCACTTCTGAGCCGCGTTATTATTGCATCCGGTCCTGGCTAAAAATGAACCACCATATCAGTGTTAAAAAAAAATCCAGATTATTCTGCCCCTACTTGCACCTCTGTGTGTTTCCCCAGAATGTCTGGTGCGTAGATTTGACAAACATGTACGGGCGTGTTTTCCTTGAGAGGGAGAAAAGGTAAGCAGTAGAAGTAGTTTGCAGCCGTGTGCGCCGCTCTGAGCTGACGATATGTGTCGCCTGTTTCTCTTCTCTTTAGCCCCATTACACTTGTCTGGTCAGAGAGAAGCCTGCCAAGTGCTAACTATTTTCAGACACAGCTGGGATCGGGAACGGGACCGAGACTGGGAAAGCATGCTCTGTTTAGCCCGGCTGCGGTTCTGGCTTTAACCCACACTGTGCATTTTTCCCCCTAAAGCCAGTAACATTGAGCTTATTACTCTGAACAACCCTTTCGCAATCCACAAGGATTAAAAGAATGCCACCTGTCAGGGAAATGTTGGTGTCTGTTTGGTTTGTAGCAGGTTTAAAATGTTCGGGTTGTTGAAATCAAACCCTTCCTAAACACCTGCTTGTACCGTTTCCGAACTCTGCTGTTAAGTAATCAGACGAAGATGCAGGTCGTACAAGACTCCAGCGTGTGCTGCTCCTAGTTATTCTTTGCTGCCTAACAAATCAATAGAGAAACGTGCCCTGTCCTGTTGATTCATCGTATTTACTAAGCGAGCCCTCAGGGCACAGACAGAGGACCAGGAACACGCATGCCAGCAGGGGAAACAATTAAGTCATTTTTTGACGCATGAATCCACTAAATCCGACAAAGTGCTTTATGAATGCAGATGAAATGTGATCCGAGAGACCGCGTGCATTGTTCATATGCATTTCCTGCCGTGCAGAAATCTAAAGAAAAAGAGCTCACGTGGCTCTATTGGGCTGAACTGGGTTCCATGTACAGAGTTTTACCGTTCCCAGCGGCACAACAGGAAGCCGAGTCACGGGCATTATTGAAAAACACAGGCAAATGAATCAGCGGCCAGCGAGCAATGCCAGGGCGTGTTACAGAAGGGCACATTGACTTGCAAATTCATTCTGCCACACTCGTGCCTTTTCCAGAAGGGCAAAAATGCTGAGTGTGTTTATTTCACGCAGTTGTGCCAGACAACTGCACATAAGTTATCTATTACGATAAAAGTACCTTTAAAAATACGACAAGCGCAAAAGGCTGCAATTAGAATTCATTCCACTCCTGAAGCGTCGCGCCAAGCATTGGCACATTGAGAGCAGGCCTGTGTGATAAATATTTACATGTGTATAATAAATAAAAAAGAAACGACGGCGCGTGCTGCTATACGACATAATCCGGTGCAGGCTGATCCAAAGCAGTTAGTATTACAACAAAGATTATAACATTTCTAATAGATTCCGGGAGTTGAGACAGGGCGGCACGGTGGTATAGTGGTTAGCATGTCTGCCACACGTCATGACTGTTCTGGGTTCGAGTCCCGGGCTCCGGTGCTCCTGTATGGAGTTTACATGTTCTCCCCATGCTTGTGTGGGTTTCCTCCGGGTATTCTGGTTTCCTCCAACAGTCCATAAACATGCACGTTAGGCTAACTGGATATTCTCAGTTGCCCCTGCGTAAGGATGTAAGTGTCAATGGTTGAATGTGTGGTGGTCCTGCAAAGGTCTGGTGAGCTGTTCAGGGTGTGCCCCACATACGCCCAGTGTTGGCTGAGATACCCTAGTAGGGTTACGTGGTCTGGAAAGTGAGTGATGGACCCTGTACACACCTCATTTTTTTTACTGAACAACTAATGCTTATAATATTACCAATGTTATCATCAACAACCTTATCAAAATAGTAAATATTAATTTCAGGCTTTGGATGTCAGATTAGACTCATCTTCAATTAATTGCCTAGCTACTGATTACAGTAATTTGTTCACGCCTACAGACTACACAACATGTTGAACACGTCTACAGACTACACATGTAGAACACGTCTACGTACTACACAACATGAAGAACACATCTACGTACAACACAACATGTAGAAAACGTCTACGTACTACACAACATGAAGAACACATCTACGTACTACACAACATGTAGAAAACGTCTACGTACTACACAACATGTAGAACACGTCTATGTACTACACAACATGTAGAACACGTCTACGTACTATAGGACATATAGAACATGTCTACGTACTAAAGAACACATCTATGTACTACAGAACATGTAGAGCACATCTTTGTACTACAGGACATGTAGAACACATCTACGTACTATAGGACATGTAGAACACATCTACGTACTATAGGACATGTAGAACATGTCTACGTACTATAGAACATATAGAACATATCTACGTACTATAGGACATATAAAATATGTCTTCATACTGTAGGACATATCGAACATGTCTACATGCTATAGGACATATAAACACTTTTCTCAAAACTATGAAAAGTGGAGTTATCCACTTGTTGCTGTCATCCCTCGATGTGAAACATGCCTATAAACTATAGGACCTATACAACACGTCTACATACTATAGGGCACATAAAACATGTCTATATACTACAGGACATATAGAACACTTCTACGTACTATAGAACACTTCTACATACTATAGGACATATAAAACATGTCTACATACTACAGGACATATAGAACACTTTTACATACTACAGGACATATTGAACACTCCTATGTTTTATAGGACATATAGAACACGTCTACGTATTATAGCACAGATAGAACACTCATGTTTTATAGGACATATAGAACACGTCTACGTATTATAGCACATATAGAACACTCCTGTTTTATAGCACATATAGAACACGTCTACGTATTATAGCACATATAGAACACGTCTACGTATTATAGGACATATAGAACACTCCTATGTTTTATAGCACATATAGAACACGTCTACGTATTATAGGACATATAGAACACGTCTACGTATTATAGCACAGATAGAACACTCCTATGCTTTATAGGACATATAGAACACGTCTACGTATTATAGCACATATAGAACACTCCTATGTTTTATAGGACATATAGAACACGTCTACGTATTATAGAACATATAGAACACGTCTACGTATTATAGGACATATAGA
>JAQMYF010000023.1:28685801-28697205 GCA_030014195.1 Neosilurus mollespiculum | reverse complement strand
CGGTGGTGGTCGTGTGATAGGGAAGGCAAAAGTTGATGGGTGGGAATTGGATATGACTAAATTAGGGAGAAAAATGGAGGGAAATCCCAAAAAGAAAGAAAGAATATATATATATATATATATATATAAAAATAATCTAAGCGGCTCTGTCGGGATCCTTTATCTGTCAAAAATGTCTTCTCCGGAAAGTAAGCATTACAAGTGGAGGACAGAAGGGCTTTTTTCAGATATTAATTGCTTTTTCTAAAGCAGCATAGTTAATACTGTAACTTGCTGAAAAATATAATTGGGATTGGATGTTAAATACTTCTGTACAGAGTTCCACGTCAGCTTGATAAGCATGTCTGTCAAAACGTGTCTTCTCCGGAAAACCACAATGATTGTCACTGATGCTGTTGTTAATGAGTTAATAATAAATACAACTAATGTTGCATGAAACCTGCTCAGATAATGTGTTTAATGAAGTTTATTGTTAATGCTGTGAATTCTGTGATTCTTCTTTGTGATGACTGGTAACAAGAACCCACAAAAATTAGGAGTGTTATTTTTGAGCTACTGTGAACCCAAAAAGTCTCCCTGATTGTGAAACAGCCCATCAGACAGTTACTGATATCAGGTGATACTCAAGGTTTCATTATCAGAAAAGGAAAAAGTGGTGTACTGCAATGCAAACAAACACCACGCCAACACGCTGGACTAACGCTGATAGAACTCACACACACCTCACTTCGAACGGTAACGCCGACACTAAACACGGATGCTTGCGTGCTTTGAGGCTGATGACATAAGAGTCGCTTTCACACCTGTTTGCTGAGTGAAACGGATACCTTTCGTTTCTTTGCACACAGCACATAAATACACGAACCCAAAAAAAAAAGACAGAGAGGAAAAAAAGAAAGAAAAGAAAAAAAAAAACAGGCTCAGGGGCATGAACGGCTGAAAAGCCTGCCAAAGGAAAAAAAAGGTAAACAAACCTTTGGTAAGCACACTTAGAAATAAAAAAACAAACACGAAGGACACGAGCCTGAGCTAAATGAATAATACCATAATTATATGATTACTTTGTGTCAAATATTTCACGCATCACATCCTGCACTTATTCATCCAACACTCAACTCGGCCTGTATTCAGCAAAGCGCCAGCTTTTAAAATACTTTAAAAAGTAGAGCGAAGGGAACAATTGATTTTCCTTCCATATATCCAGTACAGATGGGTTGTTTGGGTTTTTTTTTTTTCTGGAGCAAGAGGAAACTCCGATCAGCATGCAGAGCAGGTGCCGAGCCGAGAGTGCTAAATGCAAGTCATGCTCTTCACACAGGAAGTATATCCAGCAGTGATCTGTGCGCCACGGGCTCGGAGTTAAACGTGTGTGCCATCGCGGAGGGTAATACTACAAAGAAGGTGTTAAACAGCTTGCTTTGCTGTGCATCGACTGTGCATTTGCCAGATGCTACTATGGAACAACAAAAATTAACCATGAAGCAGAAATACATAGTTTTAGTTCACGTCACTCATTTCCATCCCGACTTCTTCAACATTTACTGGCGTCCAGGCTGGAAACTGAAGTTGATAAAATGTTTTTTTAATCAAGTATCCTGCTTTTACTTATAGTAAGATTAATAGCAGGTTATTTTTTCATATTTAATTTCACTACACGCGGATATATTGAGACATTCATATACTGTAATGAGGAAGTCTTACATAGTCATAGTGTGAAGGCTAAGAAGTTAAAAATAGATGTTTACATGTCAGAAAATGTTACTTCCAGCTTCGCTGAACTATACTTCATTGCATTAATATACTTTGAATTAAAACTATATTTCTACTTGACATGAATAAACCACTGAAGGCCATGAGTGATCCTTATTTCTGTTAGTTTCTCCCAAACAAATAATCCCCAACTTTGACCCCTGCTGCAGTGTTTTACAGTCGAGCGTTTAACTTCATCCTCTTTAAAAACCCAAACTTAATAAAAGCTACACACATCGTACACGTCTTTGCACATCAAAACATGCTATCGTTATTTCAAGTTTCTTCACGAGAGAAAAAAAACAAACAAACAAGTAATAAATCAGCAGAAGGGAGCAACATTATACTTTAAAAAGTCACACGTTATTCACGTGTATGCAACGGTAACTACGGAAGTAATTTAAATAAACAGCAGAACATACCATTAGCTCCTATATAGGGGCGCATGCTTGTCTAATGTATGTGAACGGAAGCCTGTATGTATTATGTGCCGAAGTGCCTAGTTTTAAATTTTATTCAGACGTTCTCTAGTTGATATCTGAATTGTTAGTTTAATATCTGTATACTGTTACTGTAGCCGCTTATCTTGCCTAATAAGAACAGATGCGCCTACGTCCTAATAATTCTAACGATTTAACTCACAAGACTGGAATGGACTCCACATGGCAGCCTATTCAAACAGGCTAATGCAAACTATTAAACAGATTTGAGCAGAGTAAAAATGAAAGCAAAAACCACCTGATGATGAAAATATACCGATTTTCCGTGTAACAGGAGAGTTTGGAAAGCTTTCCTTTGGTTTTCTTTTAACCACCAAATGCATATCTGTATGTTAATCAATCTAAATAAATACCTGCATTACTGATTTACAGGTAAGAAATACAACACTGTTTATGGCTGATGATTTGAGCAGCCATGTTGTCGCTTGGGTCAACACGATGGCTGTGTTGTTAGCGCGGACACCTCTCAGCAAAAAGGTTCAAGGTTTAAACCGTGTGGCCGAATTCCTTTCTGTTAATTTAGCTACTCTAAATTGCCCATGAGTGCGAATGTGTGTATGAATGGTTGTTTGTGTCTGTATTAGCCTTGCGATGGATTGACAACCTGTTCAGAGTGCACACCCCATCTTGCCAGATTTCAGCTGTGATTGGCTCCAGCTTCCCTTGCAACCCTGACGGATAAGCGATATAGATGACGGATGGACGCCACTCGCTAAACTCAGATTAAAGAGACTGCTCGGAGTTACAATCTTAAATCAATGCAGAATTAGCTCTTGCTTCATCTCGACAGATCTAAGCAGAGCAAAGCATCCAAACAGAGCAAAGCTTTAGTCCTTTACTCCATCTGGCTCTCGTCTTCTCTTCTGTACATTAGGTTCTTCTCGAGATGTTGGAATTTCCAGCCCAACATTTGCGTCTCGAGTCCAAATGTCTGCTTTACTTCTTTAAGAGGAGTCTGTTACATGGAGGAAGTGCATGTCGTGTCCCTTTTAAGGTGTTAAGATTACAGCTTTCCACTTTTAACTTAAGGGTACATTTTATTCACCTTTCCTGATGAATGATGCACACCTGTAAAAAAAGATGTGCCCTTGGTGGTAACGCCAGCAACAAGGAAGCGAACCTTTATTTCTGATTTCAAACAAACCACTTTTTTAACCAGATCTGATTTTTTCACCGGAGGGATCCAGGGTCTAACTTTTTGTCTGTGGACAGGTGGTTGTAAGGGTCCTACTCCTCCGTTATTAGCGATCAGAATCACAAGAAACTTGGCAGACTTGTTCTTGTGGATAAAAGCTAGAATTAGACCTGAGTTTTGGATTTGCAAAGCAGAAACAAAAATCGACGTTGACGCGTTGAGAGAATCAAACAAAATTTGTTAACATTACACTACACGACAATGCCGCAAATTCTGCAGAGTCAGGTTTTTCACTTTCTGACCCGGATGTAGAATCATGGCGTCACAGTCATGACATTTCAAACTTCTTCTCTCCGAACCGTTGCAGGCTTGTACTAGGTGAACTGGTGAACAATTCCACGGAGGCGGGTTTTTGATTGGCCCTGCCAGATATGTGGCCAGGTCGGAATGCGTCACAGATATCCCTCCGGTGTGTAGCTCAGATGGGTTTGTTTTGTTTGTTTGGCAGTTCACTTTTTTTTTTTTTTTATAGCCGGATCAGATGGTAAGTGTAAAACGGTCAGGGTCCTGAACTGACCAGCTTATGCGAAACAATTACAAAAGAGATTTCACTAATGCTAATTTTCTACGGTAACGTATGTGGATGCGGCATCCAAACCGGGGCAAAGATAGTTGCCGATGTGACAGATTTAAAAAAACAAATCCGATCCAATCAGGGATGACTTCTCTGATCAGATTTCATTTGACTTCTGACATCATAAAGTACCTTTTAACGGCCGCACAAGGCAACGCGGAGCAGGTAGGAAGCTTTCTCTGTCTCGGATGTCGTCGTATTATTTTTATAAAAAAACGCATTGCAGGTCCATGATGCCATGTGGTAAATAATTTGTATACATTTGTATTGTTTATGTCAAATGCTTCCACTTTTGAGCACAAGATCACTGCTACTTCAGCTACATGCAGAAACACCATCATTACCACAACAAACAACGTGAATACAGACTGCAATTTTTGGATATGGATACGATCACTTAATGGATAATGTTAAACACTCAGTGAGCAAGATCAGATTCAGACAGAAACAAACCAATCAGCATAGAAAAGATCAGATTCAAAGCTATTTGTGCTGTTCACACTGTTACAAAGAAAACTCACCCACTCGTTCAGTCACTCATTCGACGGACCGCTTCATTCTCTAGGGTCACAGGGCGGCTGGAGGCTATCACACTGGGTGAAGGCAGGGACACCCTAAACAGCTCGCCAAACGATTGCAGGGCCAACACACACAACCAGTCTCATCTAGGGACAACCTGAAACTGCCAATTAGCGTAATGTTCTCATCTTTGTTCCTGCGGAAAGAAAACCAGGGTACCCAGAGAAAACCCATACAAGCGTGGAGAGAACATGCAAACTTGTAGAAGCGCCCCCGCCAAGCCCAGAACACAAACTTTCTTGCTTGCTTGCTTTCGCGCTAACCGTTAGGCCAGCGTGGCGACCTGATACAAAGAAAAACAGATCTTAAATCAGATGTGATTAAAAAAAATTAAATTCGGGCCACTTCTGCTGACAGCCTAAGTGCAGACTAGGTCCAGTTTAGATGCAGATCCAGACCCAGAGGTGCTGTAAAGAATGGGGGGAGGGGGTTGTGTGGATGTGATTCTAAAGGCCCTGCATGAAGAAGGAGCCCAAGGGTAAAAGTGAAGAACGGAGGAGAACTAAGACTGCGAGAAAGCCGTGAATTAAATGGAGTTAAATGCCTGTGACCGAAATATCAGTATCACCATCAGTATCAATAACACGCGCATTACTATTATTCCCATTCACAAAAGTCCTGGCACATGGAGAGAGCTGACTTCCCTGATAAAGGAAAAGAAAAAGAAAGGACGGGCGGAAATGAATCAATACCGTAACAGTGGGTCGGGGACACGCTTGTTCAAATGCATAATTTACAATGTAAACAGCGATCAGTGGGTATCAGAGAGAAGATAACAGGGCGGCACACTGGCGTGGCGATCAGGACGTCCGCGTCACAGCAAGAAGGTCCTCGGGGCGTTTCTATACGGAGGGCGCGTGTTCTCCCTGTGCTTGAATGGGTTTCCTCAGGGTACTCCGGTTTCCTCCAAGAGTCCAAAGACATGCACGTTAGGCTGACTGGCTGCCCTTAGACGAACGGTTGTGCGTGTGTTGTCCTGGCGATGGTCAGGCGAGCTGTTCCGGGTGTACCCCTCCTTCGGCCCGTGCTGGCTGAGATAGGCTCCGGCCTCCTCGGTCGGTCTGAGTGAGCGATGAGGGCTGATAACAGGTCTGAGATGTGTCTAGAGGACAGCCTGTTGTGTATTTTAGGATCAGGGTGAACAGAGAGATGGGGGGGGGGGGGGTCATCTTAAACCTACTTCACACACTCCCTAAAACTGTGCCCTCCCAGAGGAAACTGGGCCCCGGTTCGGACAAACAAAGGTGTGTGAACACCCAGGGGGCTTCAGTGGATAAAACCCGCAATGACAGGTCGTTCTGGTGACCCCTGTGTTCGGAAGTTTGGTCGAGAAGCTTGAGGGGAAGGATCCAGTGCTCTCACACCGCACTGATGGCTGAGGCTGAGGCTAACAACGGGATCCGACTGGGAAGAAAGGGGGACAACAGCTGGGGCCACCGGGACGGAACAAAAACAACAATTCCGACAAAATAAACAAACCAGGAAACAAACGCTTATAAACATTCAACGCTAGCGGTTTAAAAGGGGAGCTGGGAGAGGAAGGAGGTCCCCGCATCTCCGTTTTAAACCGCTTTACTCACCTTTTTTACCCTCCCTGTTCAACAACAGCTGCCCTGCATGAGACCCGCACCGAGCAGCAGCAGCGACTCCCCCCAGCACAGGCGCTCACAGCCGGCCTCCCCGACACCCATCCGCTCCCGCTCCCCGACACCCGCACACCAGCACCGACACCCGCTCGTTCCTCCGGCTTTTACAAGTTAAAGTCGGCTCCAAACTTGCGAATCGGTCCAGCTGCACCGCGCAGTCCAGCGAGGCAATGAGATCACCGCGCTGTGCGTGTGCTGCGCTGTCCTGTGTCCTCCCCCTGCCGGAGTATCGCGAGAGGTGCGCCGAGAACGGGACCTCACCGGAAACCCAACTGGATCGATGGATCGGAATGGAGAGCTGCTGTAGTGTAAATAATGCCTGGGGACACCACCCTGCCTGGGTCGAAACAAAAGGCAGTGGAGTCGAAGCCATGGCACGGGGTACAAAAAAAAAAAAAAAAAGAAAAAAAAAAGAAAAGATTCACTTTTATTCTGATAAAAAAAACATCATTTCCCAGAACCTTCGCCGTTCCCTGATCTGATCATCTGAGCAGCTCCTCCATAACAGCTACATGCCATTATAGCAACAGTCTCCAGTGCACCTTCTCTCTCTCACACACACACTCTCACTCACTGCTTCGTCCCATTAGGGTCGCAGGGAGGCCGGAGCCCATCGCAGCCATCACTGGGCCAAGACACAAGCGGCACACCGAACCACTGCAGGGCCAGCACACACAACCATCCACACTCACACCGAGGGGCAATTTAGAGCAGCCAGTTAGCCTAACGTGCATGACTTTGGACTGTGGGAGGAAACCCGGAGTACTCTGAGAAAACACTGCACGCACAGGGAGAAGACGCAGAAATGCCTGAGCCAAGGCCGGGACTTAAACCCGGGACCTTCTTGCCGTTAGGCGCTAACCACCACGCCACCCTGCCATCCACCGCTAATGCAACAATGTAAAAATATTTGGAGGAAAATTACATAACATTAAGGCGATTAGAAATAAATATTTGTACAATTCATTTATTCATTCATTCATTCATTCATTCATTCATTCATTCATAGAGCCAGTTTATCCTACTAGGGTCATGGGAGAACTGGAGCCTATTTCAGCCAACTTTGGGCTAAGGTAACGTACACCCTTAAAAGCTCACCAGTCTACCAGTTAACCTAATGTGCAAGTCTTTGGACTGTCTGAGAAAACCGAAGTACCCGGAAGTAACCCCCACAGGCACAGGGAGATGACGCAAACTCCACACAGAGCCCGGGACTCAAACACTCCTTAATGTGAGGCAGAAATGCTGACCAATACGCCACCGTGTCCAAAGACATGCACATCAGAGTAACTGGATGTTCTAGACTGCCCCTATGTGTGAGTGCGAGTGTGAATGGTTTGCGTGTGTTGCCCTGCGATGGTCTTGGCGACCATCAAATTTTTATGATGTAATACGCTCACCGACCTCTTCATTATTCGTGTGAATATCCAAGCAATGATGAACAGAAAAGCATCTCAGAGTGCACAACACATCAAGCCTTTATCTGGATGGGGTACAGGAGTGCATGGTCTCTTCAAATCGTAAACTCTCCAGTTTCCGTGACCCTGTACTCCCGCAGCATCAAAATTCTGTACATGGCTGACCAGAGTGACGTGTAATGTGGTCTTCTGTCATTCTAAGCCATCTATTGCAAAAAATCGTAGTGTGTTGGTGTGCATTCTAAGATGTTTTCCTGCTCTACATGGATGTAAAGAGAGGTTATTTGATCGTCCATAGCCATGTTACCAAGCACATCTGTCAGCCAAAATCTGGATAGATTTTTTTTTTGTGGTGCTTCCAGACAAATGGCTCAATAATTTCAACCATATTGTTAAAATACACAGATAAAATGAAACATTTCATAAGGAACATGGTTCTACATAAA
This sequence comes from Neosilurus mollespiculum, assembly GCA_030014195.1. NCBI lineage: Eukaryota > Metazoa > Chordata > Actinopteri > Siluriformes > Plotosidae > Neosilurus > Neosilurus mollespiculum. Next base: position 28,689,098 of record JAQMYF010000023.1, on the reverse strand, counting down.
CACAAGACTTTACTGTGGGGTCATCCATAACACTGGTGGCTTTAAGGATGCAGTGTAGTGTACATGTCCATGGTGGAGGGAAGAGAGACTCAAATGATCTACTCAGCTGTCCTCATCATCTGATGTAGAGTATTGCCATCCATCTGAAACGATGCAATTCCCAAACCAAACCGTAATACAGCTGCACAGAGTGCTTTCAAAAGTCCCTCTGGACAATGTTGTGAGAATGGGAGATGGGCTTTCTTCAGCCTTCACAGAGAGTATATTACCATCGAGCTGGTGTTGATGGACCAGGTGAGGTTCTCCGCCAGATGAACACCAAGGAATCTGGTACTCTTGACAATCTCCAGGAGTGGGCTTCTCCTGAGTGGTTTGGTTAATTGTTGGAATGTTTAATTTCTCACTCACTCACTCGCCGAGCTGCTTAGTCCTTCTAGGGTTGCAGGGTGCAACCTGAACAGCTCGACAGACCATCACAGGGCAACACACACACACAACCATTCACACTCACATCCACAGCCAGAGGCAAATTAAAACAGCCAATTAGCATAATGTGCATGTCTTTGGACTGTGGGATGAAACTGGAGTACCCAGAGGAAGCCCACGCAAGCATGGAGAGAACATGCAAACTCCACACAGAAACGCCCAAGCCAAGGCCAGGGCTCGAATCAAGGACCTTCTTAATGTGAGGTTGAAGCACGACACACTCCCCACCATACATAATACTCTGAGATCCACCATCACTTCAAATACCCCGACAGCACCATCCATACCAACCAATAGCCAAGATCGTATTACTGCACATCCTTTCTGTACAGGCTTAATGTTTTAATAGAACACTTAACGTTCAAAAAACCTATAGTGGCTATTAGAATCATATCTATTACGCTGGTCTAGACCCTTTCCTGACTTGGGGGCAAACACATCAGAAATCAATTTATAAGATTTTATAATTTCTTGAAGGATACAGGATTCTAAAAGTGCAGCCCTGTTTATTTTTGTCCTGCTTCAATATTTCCTTACTCACACTGTCCTGTATTATTACATTCTTTAGTATGTACCAACCCAGTATATTGAGTGTTTACCCTAGACTTAAAAAACTTTGTCATTCAGTATACAGCAAGTGTACAAAGAACAAAATTTTGATGCAATTGCCTCAACACTGGATTAGAATATAGAAACTGTAGATATGGATAACAGCAAAAATACTATAAATAAGTTACAAAATAAATTTAAAGCTATGAAGGAGTGCACAGAAGACATGGTGACCAGTATAGAAACATGTGTCTGCTATGAGCAGCAATTGTTCTGCCTGGTTCAATGGTCTAAATTTTAGGTTTTTATCAGTAAAAAGATTTGAAAAATTTAGGCACTTCACAGAATGCCAAAAGAGGACATACGGATTAAAATAGAGAACAGGTGAGCAGATGTTTTATATTACTTGACTGTTTCACAGATGTGCATAACTCCATTCCTGTTATTACAGTGACTATCAGGATTGATTAAATCTGTGATTTTTGAGTGGAACATTACTAGTTTCCCATTTCCGTACCTATTCACTGCATTTTCTTCAAGATTGGCATCCAGAATTGTCTATGAATGGGTTGCTACAACACAAATTGATTTATTTCCTCCACCGGAGGTGACTTTATGAGATTGGTCATGTATGTCTGTCTGTGTGTATGTGTCTGTGACCGTGATAACTCGAAAACGAATAGACGTGTTCACACGAAATTTAAACCAAATGCGGGGTTTGGGTCAACAAAGAACTGATCAAATTTTTGAGTGTGATCCGGATCAAGGATGGTTTTGAAAGATTTTTGTAATGTTGCATGATAGATCAAAAAGATGGAAAATCACCCAGAACGCGCCAGGAGGAAAAAACAGAGCTTAAAATTAATTTCTAAACAGAACACAAGGGGGCACCATAATTCTACATCATTTGCCACTATAACCCATGTAAAGATGAAATTGCTCTACATTGGTGGAGGGTGTGTGTACTCTGAGTGCATTTCTAGTTGGTAATGTGTTCTTCTGGGCTGCAGGTTTTTCCTAAAGCCATTTGAATCTTGCCCACCAACAACGGAAAATGAACGTGAACTATTGTGTATTTTGTGTTTTATATACAATTTTATATATAACCTTTTCAATAAAGCACCCATTTTAATATTTGATTACAGCAAGAAACTCGGGAACTTGATAAACATGGAGAGAACTGAAATAACTTTAGGTAATAATCTTGTTGGGGTTAGCCAACTGATCACGTTGTATAGAATTACAGGCATGGTTTCTTTATGGAGTTACTTGCATTTATTTAGAAATTAAATATCATGACAGAGCTCAAGTACAGCTATAGCTTTAATTCATTCCTGTAAGTTGCAAAGGAATAAAACAGCAGCATTTAATTAACAGGCTAGAAAATGAAAGGACAGTCCTTACTAATATTTAGGCTATGGAAGTGTGAACTGAAAGTAAGGAACTTCCTAGCATTGGTCAGTGCTGCCAGCAGAGGGACAGGGATGTGATCTACATCAGATGAAAGTCAGTCACTCTCTCACTCATTTGCCGAACTTCTTAAGCCCACTATTTGGGTCGCACAGAGGCTGGAGCCGGTCTTAACAGATAGATAGGCGTGGGTACACTCTAAACAGCTTGCCAGACCATTGTAGGGCCAACACCCACACACTACTCACATACACAACAATTTGCAATTTGGAACAGTCAGTTAAGCTAATGTGCATGTCTTTGGACTGTGGGAGGAAACCGGAGTACCTGGAAGTAACCCAAGAAAGCAAGGGGAGAACATGCAAACTCCACAGAGAAAACTTCCAAGCCAGGGACTCGAACCCAGGACCGTTTTGCTGTTAGGTGGACGTGTCAACCACTACACCACTGTGCCACTCCAAATAAAAGTCATTTCAAACTATTTGCACTAGTCAAGTTTATATTTTCTTCCCATGCCTGTGTGGGATTCAACCTACAGTCCAAAGACATGCAGATTAGGTCAACTGGCTCCACTAAGGTGGTCATAGGTGTGAATGTGAGTATGAATTGTTTTTCTTTTCTGTGACAGATAGGTCAGCTGTTCAGGGTGTACATTGCCTCTCACCTGAAGTCAGCTGGGATTGGCCCTAGCCTCCTCCCCATGACGCTTACAATATCAAGTGGGTAAATAATAGATGAAAGACCTTGTAAATGCTAGTGCGTCTATGAGGTACCAGTTAGAATTCTTCAGCAATACTACCACCTAATGGTCAGACAAAGTGAATAACAATTTCAGTCATTTAAGCTATATAT
>JAQMYF010000023.1:28644327-28654445 GCA_030014195.1 Neosilurus mollespiculum | reverse complement strand
AACAGGCCTGCGGGCGACTTATGTGGTCCTTGGGGGCGACCTGGTGCCCGCGGGCACCGTGTTGGTGACCCCTGCCCTAGATGATCAGTCTTGCACATTTAACATGTACGTATGGTGACTTCCGGCGCTGTCGAAGTCGGCCGCCGTCACGACTGCTCCTATCACTTTTTTCTTTTTTTTGTTTTTCAGGTTAATTTCTAATTCATGGAACTGGCATACCTTCAACTACTAGTAAAGTCCTTCAAAATAATTGTTTTTTTTTTTTTTCTTCTTGATATCAATAGTTTTTTTATTCTTCTTCAAATATAGGACAGTCGTAACAAGCATTTCACTACATACTGTACTCTGTACGATTTTGTACGTGACAAATATGAATTTTAATTAAACTCTGACAAATTTCACACAGAACTATACTAATCTCAGAACCACAATCACAACGTCTAATCACGGAATAATTCTTGGCGCTGCATCATTAACCGAATACTGAATCGCATTGTCGTTTTCACGTCGTCTGAGCAAGGCCTTCCTGAACAACAACAACTGAAGTCGGAACACCCTGGCAGTGAACACTACAGCAAAACACTCCACGGTCAAGTGCTTGTCACGCAAACACAAACACGATCTTACTTCAACCTGTTCGACATGACACCGAGAGGTGTTTACAAGTTTTACAGCTATGCTTGCTGTACACTAAGACCCACCCCAGGGGGCGGGACAGAAATGCTGTAGAGAGCATTAATTGTACAAACAAATACAAGACGACTAGTTAATTCTGAGTCATCGTATGAACAGTGTTTACAAAAACAACAACCATATTTTTCTACCCAAATGATCCCTTACATCTACTATAGTGTTGACAGTATTGGTGTCCACAAGACTAAGGAACAGATACTGAAAGATGTGATCTCAACATAATAATCTGAACTAGACTACTACAGTAGCTATCTAAACAACTAGTTCTCTATATTTATAACCTGTGTGATCCCATTAATAAGCCTGATTGATCTCATATCCCTGTGTGTTAGTCTTTTTCTCTGTGTCAACACCTTTATATGACTCAGTGCTGCAGTTTATAAACCTATTCTTTATAAGGATATGGTGCAATCAGGCAGTCAAGAAGTGAAGATGAACTGCTGCCGGAGACAAAACATATCCAAAGCCAGCAGTCATGTTCAAGGCTAGAAGTAAACATCAGGTAGGGGATCCGAGATTAAGGATGACAGGAGGAGCAGCAGCAGCAGCAGCACAGAGCAGGACGCTGCTGGAGCTCATTAGTTAGCAAAGCGGCTACATACATACCACTGGGTGAAACCTCGACGACTCTTCCTGTAAAAACAAAACCGAGTTAACTGGGAATAAAGAGGCACACCACCCAACACAAACCAAATGTACACAATTAACCAGTCACGACATCGAACTTGACGAGGAATCACATGCAATCCAGCGCTAGCTCTCTTGCTAACCCGGTAGCTTTCTGTAGGCTAGTCAGTTAGCTGAGGAGAAAGTGACTGGAGCACGCGCCTCATCAATTACACTTTACACAGACATTTCCACCAAACACTGCCGTTTAATCGGGACTGTAAACAGCTCACGAGGAGCGTGGTGACGTACATCACTATCGACTTCGATGTCATCGTTATCACTCATTCTCTGAACCCGACAGGAACACCACAGATATCCCGAGCAGAACGCAAACACTACAGCTCCCCTGTGAGAGACAAGAGGGACTCGGGTAGACTGTCCACGTGACTGAGTGGCGACGCGAGCAGCGCGCATGCGCAGTGACGCGATGCTTGCTGGGCATTAGTGTTTTTAAGTCTCAAGCGTGGCCTCACAGCAAGCAGGTAGTGGTTCGAGACCCTCGGGTGTTTCTGTGTGGCATGTTCGATGTATTTGCATGGGTTTCCTCCGGGTACTCCAGTTTCCTCCCAAAGACATGCACAATTAGACTAACTGGCTAGTCCTAACTGCCCCCCAGGTGTGAGTGTGAACGGTTGTGAGTATGTTGCCTTGCGATCGTCTATCCAGGGTGCACCCGGTGTCGGCTGAAATGGGCTCGCCTCTTTTATGGACCATTTAGCGTCACGGGGAGGCTGGAGCCTATCTCAGGCGACACGAGACAAAGGCAGGGTTCCCCTGAACAGTTCGCCACACCATCGCAAGGCAACACACACACACACTCCCACCTAGGGGCAATTTGGAATTAGCCTAATGTGCATGTGTTAGGGCTGTGGGAGGAAACTGGAGTACCCAGAGGAAACCCATGTAAGCACAGGGAGAACATGCAAACTTTACACAGGAACGCCTGAGCCTGGGAATCAAATCCAGGACCTTCTAGCTGTGGGGCGGACGTGCGGTTCACCACCATGCCGCCTATATGTATATATCCTTATTGTAAAATACTTTAATTCCATATTAAAACCCAGTTAGCATGGTGTTATAAGAGTAGCACGGATCCATTAGGAAGGAAATAAATGCATTTCCTGAATTTGTTCTGAAGCTAAAGAAGGTTAACACAGTTTTCTGTCCTTTACTTGCTGATTTCCACCCTCGTTTGTATCACCGGTCTTTTTATTTCAATTATTCCTTTAACAGTTTTATGTTCCATGTTGCAGTGGTGGCCTGGTGGTAGGGTGCTGGATTACTGATCCCAGGGTTGGGGGTTCAAGCCACCAGGTTGTCACCACTGTCCCTCAGTGCAGCTAACTGGGTTATCGAAGGCCGGCCATGTCTGTCACTGTCTGTGTATGTCTGTCTGCATGCATGTAAAAGAACCATTGCTGATTTTTGTCAAGAGTAGGCTGCATAGCCGTCAGCGTGTTTCTGCCCTGCGATGGCCTGGTGGGCTGTCCAGGGTGTACTCTGCCCTCACCCAGAATCGGCTGAGGTGGGTGCCATCCTTCCCGCGACCCTAATTAGGATTAAGCACTTCAGATAATGAATGTTCCGTGTTACCGCAAACATTTTGTGTGCGTGTGTTGGGGATGGGGGTGATGACAAGCACAAAAGACTGATTACATCATCACAGATAGAACCAATAAGAACACCTCTGTATGCACCTCTTCAGTCTGTGACCCAAAATAAAAACCTTTATAGTTTAAGTGTTTAATGGTTAATGTAGGAAAATATGACATCTACACTACATAAAGTGCAAATGTGTGCATGTTTTGCTCAGTTCTTAAGTCATCTATAGTCATCAGTCATAGAAAAAGACTTTCATTTTTTGTGAATCCCAGTACGAATTCAGGCAGGGGAAGTCCACAGAGCATGCAATACTGGATGCTGTCAAAACAAGTCATTCAAATATGGACAAAGGTGCTTTTATTCCTGTGGAGTCTACATTAAGCTCAGCTTTTGACACTGTGGACCACAGAATCTTACTCCAAAATTTAAGTTACTATGGCTTCCGGGGATATTCAACAATTGGCTGACATCATACTTAAAGGAAAGTACAGAACTAACAGTAGTAAGTACGCATTCATCAAAGAAGGCCAGTATTGTATGTCGGATACCACAAGGCTTCGTATTAGGTCCACTTCTGTTCCTTTTGTATATTTGTGATATCAGCTGTAGGACTAATAAAGTGCCATGGCTTCTCCCCAAACAGCACAGCAAAGCCTCATTCACAGCGCAGCAGTTACTGTCAGTTTTCCGAGGCAGAACAACTACAGTGTGCCTACAGCACACCGCAGGAGTCTCAGCAAGCAGTCAGCATGCACAGATGGTCCAGTCACATGTAGACAATCAACGCAGCATTTGAAAGGACATTATAAACAAGGCAAAAGGATAATGCGTGAAGCCTTTGTGTTATGTAGTCCAATCAGAATGTGCTAAACCTCACTTTCCTAAGACTAATTGAAGGGCTGACAGTCACAGTGGTCTAACCCACAAAAACTAAAAAAAGAGATTTTGACAGATGTGGTCTATATTAGTTCGAATCCGGGTTGATGCCATCCGTGACTGGGAGTCCATGGCCGAACTCTCTCGAGAGGGAGGGATGGCATACATTCACTTCCCTGTCACTGCGATCACCAGCCAATCATGGTTCATTGCTCACTGAACTAATTCGTGCAAGGGGGTAGATAGCGCTTTCCCACTGAGTGTGTTACGCCGCCCCCAAATACGCATGTGCAGCAGTTCGAAAAGAAGCGGGTGGTAGAATCGCATGTCACGGAGGGGGGCATGTGCATGCTTACACCCCTCTCTGGTTGGTGGAGGTCGTGTCATAGAATTGCAAAATTTTGAAGGGTAGGAATTGAATACGACCAAATTAGGGGAAAAAATGGAGGGGGAAATCGGAAAAGTATAAATTAAAAAAAAAAGGTTCTTCCTTACAACCTTGAATCATATTGTGATCATTATCCCCATTTTTTTTTATATTGCAAAAACTTTCATATAATTTTTTCTCAAGAACAGATTTCTTTTGGTTACCCCACTCTGGTTATCAGCTCTTCAATTATTCTGTGTATAACCTATTTCTGCCTGTTCCTGCCTAGCCTGTGTTTTTGCATGTTTGTTTATGATACATGCCTGTCTGATTCCTGACCGAGAGTTTTGCCTGATCTGTGATATTCTGTATGCCCGTCTGACCTGTACCCACCTGATTTAGATATTGGACTGTGTTTGTGAGTCAATAAATAAATAAATCTTCCCTGCGTTTCCTGACTACGGTCTGAAGTGAAAGCAGGAAGGTTTAACACTGAGTTTTCTTTTAACTGCTTTTCACTAATTGATTTCTGCATTCCTTTGTATCACCTGTCTTGTTGGATTAATTATCTGTTTCACAGGTTCATGTTTTGTGTTCCTGTTAATGTTTAGTGCTGTTTTGCTTGGTGAAAGTTAGTCTGCCTACCTGAGTTAGACTGAGTGTTTTTTATTCTGCAAGAGTCTGAGTGTTCCATTTTCCATGTCTGTGGGGCTCCGGTCAGGAGCAATGCTATCAAACAAATTGACCCTTACCATTAAAAAAAAAAGTAATTTAGTTATTTGTCCCTATCAGAAAATATTCCATTTCAGTCTACAATAAATACTTTTGAGAACCAAACCTTAACCTTTTCCCTCCACTCCCTTCAAAGAATATGCAAAATATTTAGGGGTCATTATGGGTATGAACTCTCCTAGAATCGTCACGTTGATCACATAGCTTTAAAAATTTGTTTTTCTTTACATACAGTCCATGCCATATGGAATTCTTAGTATCCTCATATATGTGCTGTTGGTTACTTGCTTGGGGACAGACAAATAGTACTCATTAAAAAATCCTTTAAAAAATCCTTCAAAATTGTTCCATTTTTCTAAAAGTCATGATAACGCAGTTCCTTTATTTCTACAAACTCAGATCTATTTGTCTCAGAACTTAGATTTCTTTGTTTTTACTATTATAAGTTATATTTGCTTTTTCTGCTGGCCCACTATAGACTACCTTAGCTACCAACGGACCAGTGTATTTTTCTAAATTGTTTTGCATTGATTATTGATAAATAAATAAATAATGAAATAAATGAAACAAAAATATCACCAATAATAATAATAATAATAATAATAATAATAATAATAATAATAATAATAATAATAATAGAAGGCTAAATGAATGGTAGAATGGAAGATAGCTGTCCCTTTGACTCCACCTGTTGTTTGGTTACTCAGGCAATTTGTATGAAAATCAGGATATTTGCACTTTCACACGTGGAATTAAAGTCAGATGATCTACAAATGATTTGTGTTGTGTACACTTTTGTAAAATTGATGTTTCCTGCCCTGAATTTGTTTACAAGTAGCATTTGTATTGCAGATGTATAACATTGTAGTCTGTAGCTATTTGGGACATTTTTGCAGTCAATGACTGCCTCAAGTCTTGAACCCATAGACAGTACTAAAAATGCTGAGTTTCCTCCCTTGAAATGCTTTGCCATACTTTTAGACTTCAGTAGTGAAAAGCAGCTCCATTGATTTGACATCAGGTGACTGACTTGGCCATTTAATAACATTACATTACTTTGCATTGAGAAGCTTTTGGATTGCTTTTGTGGTATGTTTTGTGGTATTATTCACCTGTACCATCACTTTAAATTAGCATTTGACTGGATTGAGCAGGAAGTAAAAAAATGTATCCTACTCCATGTCTGGACCTAATTGCTTAGGCTGCTGCCCCCGCGACCCGACCCCGGAACAAGCGGAAGAAGATGAAGATGAAGACACTTTATTTATATGACTTATCCATTTTCACTGGTGCTGAAATGTATGACCTAAAACATCAGATTTTCACACAAGTCCTGAAAGTATATAAAAAGAACCCAGTTAAATAAATGAGACAAAAAGATTTTACATGGTCAATTATTTATTGAGGAAAATAATCCAATATTACATGTCTGTGAGTGGCAGAAGTATGTGAATCTTTGATTTCAGTATCAGGTGTGGCCCCCTTTTGAAGCAATAACTGCAACTAATCATTTTCGGTAACTGTTGTTCAGTCCTGCACATCAGCCTGGAGGTATTTTAGCCAATTTCTCCGTACAGAGCAGCTTCAACTCTGGGATGTTGGTGGGTTTCCTCGTATGAACTGCTCGCTTCAGGTCCTTCCACAACATCTCAATTGGATTAAGGTCAGGACTTTGACTTGGCCATTCCAGAACATTAACTTTATTCTTCTTTAACCATCCTTTGGTAGAACGACTTGTGTGCTTAGGATCGTTGTCTTGGTGCATGACCCACTTTCTCATGATGTTCAGTTTCATGGACAGATGTCCTGACATTTTCCTTTAGTATTTGCTGGTATAATTCAGAATTTCTTGTTCCTTCAATGATGGCATGTCGTCCTGGCCCAGATGCAGCAAAGCAGGCCCAAACTATGATACTATCACCACCATGTTTCACAGATGGATAAGGTTCTTATGGTGGAATTCAGTGGGTTTTTTTTTTCCTCCAAACATAACAGTTCTCATTTAAACTAAAATAAAAAGTTTTATTTTGTACTTATCCATGCACAAGGTATTTTTCCAATAGCCTTCTGGTGTGTCCATGTGATTTTTAGCAAACTGCAAACAAGCAGCAATGTTCTTTTTGGAGAGCAGTGACTTTCTTCCTGCATCCCTGCCATGAACACCATTGTTGTTCAGTGATCTCCTGATGGTGGACTCATAACATTAACATTAGCAAGTGGGAGAGAGGCCTTCAGTTGCTTAGAAGTTACCCTGTGGTCCTTTGTGACCTTTCTGACTATTACATGCCTTGCTCTTGGAGTGATCTAAGTTGGGCGACCACTCCTGGGGAGGGTAACAATGGTCTGAAATTTCCTCCATTTGTACACAACCTGTCTGACTGGATTGGTGGAGTCCAAACCCTTTAGAGATGGTTTTGTAACCTTTTCCAGTCTGATGAGCATCAACAACCTCTTTTTCTGTGGTCCTCAGAAATCTCCTTTGTTCATGCCATGGTACACTTCTACAAACATGTGTTGATACTTTGATAGATTCGTGTTCTTTAAATCAAACAGGGCGCCCCCTCACACCTGATCGTCATCCCATTGATTGAAAACACTGACTCTAATTTCACCTTCAACTTACCTGCTAATCCTAGAGGATCACAAACTTTTGCCAGTCACAGATATGTAATACTGGATTATTTTCCTCAATAAATAAATGACCCAAGTAAAATATCTTTGTCTCATTCATTTAACTGGGTTCTCTAGTTTTCGGACTTTTAGGACTTGAAAACTTAAAAATCTGATGGTGTTTTAGGTCATTTATGCAGAAATGTATATGATTCTTAAGGGTTCACAAACTTTCCATGCTTTGGATCAACCCCTTCTTCTCTTCTCCGTACGCTTCTCTTCGCGAGTCTAATTTGGCTTTGTGCTTTTGGATGTTACCATTGTTTGTATCTTGAGACAAATCTTCTATTTTTAAATTCATAAAGGCATCTCTTATTTGTAGACTTTGACAGTGATACTAACCACATCCTAACCACATCTCAAGAAAAGTTTGGTACTTTAAAAAAAACAACATTGCAACATTATATCCGAGAAGCAAGTGAATTATATTCACCTGCTTCTCTGACATAATGTTGCACTGAACAGTTTATTGTTATAGGCTACATTATGTTTTGTTATCTCTAGATCTCATATTATGTATGTACATATCACGGGAAAAGTTTGCTATCTCAAGATCTTGAGCAAATTATCTCATTATCTCATAAAACAACTTAAATAACTCAAGATGAAGAAAAAACAAATTAAATTAAAGTCCTTATCTTGAGAAAATGGAGGATTTTTATTGAGTGTGTTGCACGTATCAAATTCTACTTTGTTTATATTTACAAAATGCAATTAAGAGGGTCACAGGAAGGCTGTAGCCTAGCTCAGACAACTCTGGGCGAAGGCAGGGTACACCCTGAACAGCTTACTACAGCCACTAGTAGATTCTAGTAGAACTAAGTGGTCTGACAAAAAATAAATGAAAAACTTATTTCTTTGCATCCAAGATGGCGCTATTTTTAAAGTTTGAAGATGGTACTTTTCAATGTTGTGCTTGACAACCAGCAGTTCTAGTGTGACGGACTGACGCGAGCTCCAGAAGTGTTCGGAACAAACCAGGTCAGGCAAAGGGTCGAGTTGGTCTAGTAATTTATTACAGATATGCCAATAAATGTGATGATTAACAATTAATAAGGTGAAACTTGATAGGAGGAGAGATAGTCATAAGCCTGTTGTTTCGGAGTGTAGGAGATGAGAGGAGAAGATTGGCGACAGCTTGCGATAAGTCGAGTCTTGGATCTTACGGCAATATCCTTCGTGGAATGTTCACAGTTGTCCAGGTTCTAGCGTAGTCCGTTCAACAAGGACAAGAGAGTGTTCTTCACACTTATATGGTCAATATAATTCTCCATGACATCATCACCACATCACAACCGGTACATGTTCTTTCGGTTAGGCTTTGTCCTAGTAGATATACATCTGTCAGTTACGTCACACCTTCCCCCGTGAAAGAAAAGTTGTTTATGAAAACTTTTATGATAGTTTTACAATATGAAACAAATAACAAGATCATGAAATAAATATTAAACTAATAAGAACATCCTGAAATAAATATGACACTAAATGATAATTATCTTAGCCACAGAGTGATATTTTTGTATGTAACTGAAGAAGACACGTATCCCTCAAAAAGGTAGGTCCCACTGGCCTGACCGAACAACTTGAAGAAATCGATCATGTCTTTCATCATCTTTCATCATTTTGGGGATTCAATACCTCCAAAGGGAACTTTTTGTTCCAATCTAAAAACTTCAGGGCAATATGCCCTCTGCTTCACACTTTGGTGCATGGTCGCCCAGTCTTCGGAAGCTGGAACATCTGGGGGTCTCCACTTCCTCATCGAAGCCGACTGGGGCTTTAATCAACTTCTCTTCAGGTAGAGCAGCATCATAGAAAGACTTCAAATCAGGATCACCTCCCTGTTCCCGAATCAACATTTCTCTTGATAGAGACATATTTGTCTTGAACGTTATTGATGTCTTATTATTCACACCTGAAACATGATCACACACTGGGATCAGCAAATATCTGTGACAAATCCAGAAGATCATCTTCAGGAACAAATTTTTTTTTTTTTTTTTTTGCCATTTTCTTGGCTAGAGCTCGTGTCACTGTACGAGAAGGGAACTCTTTTGGATCCTCTTGTTTAAAGATGTCGTTTTTTGATGATGGGATTGGTTCGTAGGCCTTGGGCTCGGCATCGACTTTGTGGCACCTAACGCCCGCCAAACCATTTCCCAGTAGTAGTGAGACACCCTCAATTCCTGGGTACTGCATAACAGCATAACAGCAACGACCACAGGACCTGATACTAAGTAAGATAAGGATTGTGTAGGGGAGCTGTAACACAACCACCCTCAAAACCTTGTAACATTAAAGATTCACCGGTGGCCGAACTCAAAACTAAAGGCAGTACACCTTTTTTTTTTTTTTTTTTTTAACCTGTCTTGTCCAGCATCATAGCAAGCAGAATGGCAGTCTGGGTACAGTGTTGTGCCAAACAAATTAGATTTTCCAAGGGAAGGTTTATGGGTATAAGGCTCCTCTTGATAATCTGATTCATTTATTTATTTACTGTTGATTTGTG
>JAQMYF010000023.1:28605700-28621095 GCA_030014195.1 Neosilurus mollespiculum | reverse complement strand
TCATGAAAAGAAAGGAAACTCATTGAATGAGAAGGTGTGTCCAAACTTTTGGTCTGTACTGTATATATATATAAAATTAGAAGTTAGTAATATCTATATGAACAGATTCAGAATGAATCCTGTCAGTAAGTAAAATGTACAGTATTATCAATATGATAAACATTCATTCATACATTTTCTATGCCACTTAAACCTAATTAGGGTCGCAGGGAGGCTGGTGCCCATCTCAGCCAACTCTGGGTGAAGGCGGGGTACACCCTGGACAGCTCACCAGGCCATCGCAGGGCCAGTATTTTAAACAGTAGAATGTAAAGTTAATGAGTTGATGAAGCTTCCAATTCTTTCAATCTTCCAAATTTTTTCTTGGTCAACCTTATTCAAGCTGTTCATTGCTTGATTTTAACTGGCTGATTGTTTTGTTGTCTTGTTGTATGAAACAAGGACAGTAAGATAACAGGAGTTAAAAACTAAAGAAGAGGGAAAAAGAAAAGAAGGTAGGATTTTGATTAAAAAAGAGAACTTCACCAAGAAGGTATAAAGTAGGATCTTGATTTAAAAAAAAGTTCAATATTTCTTTTCGAAGTGTAATAAATTTGGATGATTACTTTATTTCCACATTTCCAAAATCAACTGTTTTTATAATAGTTCTTATCCAAATAACTGTAAGGAAAATGTTAATTTTTGTTTTCGTTTTTCAGTCGTGAGCCCAGAGCCATCTGTATTGGGAATTTTTTTAATGCAGTCATGAATATGACAGAAGATTACCAAAGACATGTCAGTTACAGCTTTAACTACAGCCCTGATAATTGCACATCAGGAAATGGCACTGTTGGAGGTTACCAGTCTCCTTTCTCTCCAGAAATGGACAAAGCTATCAGTGGCATCATCATCATCATCCTCTTTATCACTATGATTTCACTGGGCTGCACTATGGAGATAAATAAGATCAAGCACCACCTTTCCAGGCCGAGTGGTGTGGGCATAGCTGTGGTGGCTCAGTTTGGAATTATGCCTCTCACAGCCTTCTGTCTGGCCAAGCTCCTCCAGCTCGCACCCATTGAGGCCATCACTGTACTCATCTGTGGATGCTGTCCAGGAGGAAATCTCTCCAATATTTTTGCTTTAGCCCTCAAAGGGGACATGAACTTAAGGTAATTTGCACTGGCCTACATTTAGCAAGGGTTTCAGAGATGTTCTTCAGATTTCCTCTATGCAAAGATGTGCATTTATTAGGATTTAAAAGGTGTGTTATTCCATGACTGTGGTTTCATTTAGGTTCCACTGATATTATAAATATGTATTTAAAGGAAAGGTTAAATAGAGAAGAATTATGTGGCCAACACTAAATAAATATAAATATATTTTACCTTAAAACATAATTCTGTACAGTGGGACCACAGTATTACTGACACTGTGTCCTGGTCTGCTTAAAATATAAAGCTAATTATCAGAAACCTGTTTATAAGAGAGAGAGAGAGAGAGAGAGAGAGAGAGAGAGAGAGAGAGAGAGAGAGAGAGCACCAGATCACAGGCTTTGGTTACATTTTAAAATTATAAATATTTTGCTACACTATTACTTGTGTTGTTGATATTCATCACTCACTCACTCTTTTGTGGAGTGGTTGCAGAGAGGCTGGAGCCTATCTCAGCCGACACTGGGGGAAGGCGGGGTACATCCTGAACAGCTCACCAGACCATCACATGGCCAACACACAACACAGTCACACCTGGGGATATGTCGGAACAGTGGACAAACACGAATTGGAATTTGGACTGTGGGAGGAAACCTGAAAACCCAGAGGAAACCCACATAAGCATGGAAAAAACAAGCAAACTCCACACAGAAAGGCCCTCTGCGAGCCCGTGACTCAAACCCAGTACCTTCTTGCGGTGATTTGGACGTGCTAACCACTACACCACCATGCCGGCCACAATGACTTCTAGTCACTTACTCACTTATTTGCTGAACCACTTAATCCTCCTACTGGGGTCACGTGGAGGCTGGTGCCTATCCCAGCCAACGCTGGGTGAAGGCGAGGTACACCCTGAACAGCTCATCAGACCTGTGCAGGGCGACACACATACACAACCATTCACACTCACACTCACACCTAGGGGCAATTTGGAACACATAATTAGGCTAATATGCATATCTTTCAACATGTTGACCACTACCCCACAGTGCCGCCCCTCCCATGATATTTATAATTACTCATTTTGTGTATTTATTTCAGTAAGAAAACCTTTTATTGCTGTCAGAGATAGATAGCTATAAATGACACTCTAATTATAGAATCTCCCAAATAATTCAGGGCCAGCTCATTCAGTGAAGTCGTAGAGTAGTAACAAGTGCAGATTCCTACACTTTCCTTTAAATGCTGTTGTTAATACCGCCAAGGAGAAATGTGAATAGTGACACAGAAACTCTCTTCTACAGTATCGTGATGACCACGTGTTCGACAGTACTGGCACTGGGTGCAATGCCCCTTCTCCTATTTCTGTACTCACAAGGCTTTTCTGGTCTGGAGAATGCAGTTCCCTACAGTAGAATCACCATTTCTCTCATCATGACCTTAGTGCCCTGTGCTGTAGGAATCGCCATCAACCACTGGGCACCACGTTACTCTCAAATCATAATGAAGGTACACGAATGAAGGTATCTTTTCTTTTTTGGGGGGTCAAGGGTGTCAACAGTTTTCTTTATCAGTGCTTATGGTACCAGCAGGAAAGGGTACCAGGGTGCACCTGTGTTATTTTAACCATGTCCAGGAAACAGCTTCTAAATTTCTCTTCACTGTAAAAGACATTTTTGCACTTTGTAGTATATTTTTAGACAATTGGTGTAACTTTAGAGAACAATGTCTTACAATAATTATTAACAAATCAAAAATTTAACTTCAGAACAAACTAAATACAGCACCTGTGCAAATATTTCAACAGCTGCAGCGAGGGTTAAGGACCACCCAGGAGAATGACTCTTTATGCTAATAATATTCCTGTACTGCACTGTTTATTATTATAATTATGAGTGATGCATCGATTAAATAATTAATCAGTTAATTACTTTTTATTAAATCAAGGATGCTTATCTTTTCAACAGGTGGGTCTTAGCATCTTGCTAATAGCCTCTGTGGTGATTGGTGTATTGTGTGGCCTCACTTTAGGAGCAACAATATGGATTGTGCTCTCTCCTAAAATTGTGGCTGCAGGGTCTCTCATGCCTTTCATAGGCTACCTGTTAGGCTACGCCATGTCCATCATCTTCAAGCAGAATGGCCCGTGAGTACCAACAGTATCTTTCAAGCATTAAAGCAAATGTACCTCATTGTACTGTTGTGTAAGGTGATTAATATCATGGAGTTAAAATTTAATCCAGTTTTTCTGAATCTAAACTAGACTTATTTTTTCATAAGCACTATCTACTGGATAAAAAGACAAAAACAGTAACTGAATAACAACACTGTAATTAATGCACTAACCTTTTTTTTTTTTTATTTCAGTACAAACCCCCTATAAGGAAACAGTTTATTACTGCGTGATGAGTTAAATACTAGAAACACCAATTTTCTCCTACAGTTCATTAAAAAGGACCATAAAAAACATGAATATCCAATAAATAGTAGTTCTGATGAAACTGCCTTGTTTTTTGGAAGTAAAATTATTGTCAGGAAAACTACATTAACTAGTGATAGGAAAAATAAAAAACATTTTGAGCATTCAAAACAAATATAACAACTAACTCTCTCTCAACTCACTCATTTACCGAACCGCCTACTCCTACTTGGGTTGCAGGTTGACACTGGGAGAGGGAGGGGTACACCCTAAATAGTCCACCAGACTATCACAGGGCCAACATGCACACATCCATTCACAGTCACACTTAGGGGCAATTTGGAGCAGTCAGTTAGCCTAATGTGCATGTCTTTGGACAATGGGAGACATCCAGGGTAATCGGAGGAAACCCACACAAGTATGGGGAGAACATGCGAACTCCACAAAAAAAAAATGTCTAAGCATGGGACATGAACCCAAGACCTTATTGCTGTGAAGCAGATGTGCTAACCAATACACCACCTTGCCACCCAAATAACACCTAATTTCAGAAAATGATCCGATCTTATGGAACGATCAAAACATCACTGCACTGCAAAATCCAGCGCCCATGCAGTTCAAAGTATTCAATATACATACACTAGTACTCTACTTTATAATTGTTATATAATAGTTATACCAACAATCAATGCCTTAAATTATGCAGGGGCTCGAATGGGAACAAACAGTATACTATAGCTCAGACAAGCTCAGAGTCAAAAATAGAAATTAGGTAATGCACAATAATACACACAATACAATCAGAAACAAAGGCTTGGTACAAGGCACTCACACATTGAGGCATGACTTTGACCAACTGTGCACTCAAAAATAAAGGGACACTTACCTCCACCAAGCACAAATGGATTATTATAACTTGGCATAGTTATAATGAAATGTCTCCCCCTAGTGTGCAGAAAAACATTTTGCCCCATGTTAACTAAAGATTGGGATTCCAGGATTTTTTTTCCCCATGCATGGATCACCTCCAAAATTGAATGGGCACTTTCCAGGCCCAGGCCCCACCCCTCCACCAAGTTTGATGAACATGAAACCAGTAGTTTTTGCGTAAACCTGCAAACAGACAAACATACAGATGCTAGTAAATATATAACCTTCCCCACCAAACAGAATAGGTAATAAATTAATGTGTTTCATTTTATATTACTAAAATTTCTTTACATATCATTACTTAGATTAACATGTATTACATATTAGAATGTTTTGGAAGAGTTAATGTAATGAAATGATGTTTAGGACCAGTCACGTGGCATATCTCTTTTGGTAAGGACCTCAGAACAGTGTTTTAAAAAAGATGCATTATTAGGTTTTCGTAACATTCCAGAACACTGTTTCAGTTTTGCCATTACTAACCATAACTCTAATTACAACTGTTTACAACCATGATGAGCAGAAAATCATCTCGGAATACACACATCAATTTTAAGGATGCAACAGCAGCCTCATCTCTGTCAGAGAGCAGGAATCTGAGGCTGCACTGGACACAGGCTCAGTGAAAAAGGACAGATGAAGATTGGAAAAAGATACCAGTGTTTACTTTATCAGTGAAACACGGGGGTGGAATTTACTGAAATGATGCCAGCTGTAATCACAACATTGTTGAATAAAACTGCAGCATGAGACCGTGGGACTGTAAATAAAGAGTGTGTACGTTTTTTCAAATGATTCAATCAGTACTAGGCCATCATCACTATAAAATTTATTTGCTATGCAGCTACAGACTGCACATTCACAACATATTTGCAGATATAAAGTGAAATTATAGTTTTGAACTGATCTCTGTGCAGTTGAAATTTCTGTCATTTGAACACACAGACTTTATGGATTGAAAAACCTAAAACCAAACAGTTAAATAACTAATTTCTGTGGGAAATTAATTTTATATTGTTTGACCAGCTCGATTATTCTGAAAGACACTGGACAATTCCAGTGCACAATGTTTTCTGCTGTCTCTTCAGGTGCAGGAGGACAATCGCTATAGAAACCGGCTGTCAAAACATCCAGCTGTGCTCAACAATTTTGAAAGTGACTTTCCCTCCAGAGGTCATCGGACCCCTGTTCCTCTTTCCACTGATTTACATCATTTTTCAGGGTGCTGAAGCTCTATTCATTGTCTTCATCTTCAGAATCTATCAAAGGCTTAATCCCTCAAATGAAGGTGAGATACTTCGTATGCCTGGTACAATTAAATTGAACAGAGATCAAAGATATGGCTGTTGACCTATAAGGGCCTGTAATGGTTTGCCTAGATCAGGGATTCTAAAGATATCCAAATATAAATAAACACACTGTATAAATGGTTTGGATAAAACCGGTCGAGTTCAAGTAACCAGTCCACCAGCTTGTTACTAAAATGTCCACTGTAATAAATATGGGTGGCGTAGTGGTTAGCACGTCCGTCTCACAGCAAGAAGGTCCTGCGGTTGAATCTCAGACTCGGCAAGGACTTTTCTGTGTGGAGTTTGCATGGTCTTGGCGAGTGAGTGAGTGAGTGAGTGAGTGCGTTTACAGTGTTGCTACTGACTGAATTTGCAGCGTTGTCTTTCACTGATACTATATGATGTAACATTGATGAGGACCAACTGACTACCTCAATATTCATTGATTTTCATAGAGCTTTTGACAATATTGGTCATTCAGTCCCACTATGCAAGCTTTCTGCCTTAGGAGTTCTAACCTGAGAACACAAATGTTTTGAAAACTACTTTTGTGGTAAATCACAAGTTAATAAATTCCAAGGAGTTCATTCAGACTCAAAGTTAATTGTTAAAGGTGTTCCTCAGAGCTCAATACTTGGCCCTCTTCTCTTTGTTCTCCTTGTTAATGATCTGCCTAAAATTGTACATCAGTGTACTACACTTATGTACACGGATGACACCGTTATTTTTTGTGCTCGGTCAACTGCTTCTATAACTGAGGGAAAGATTAACACTGATCTTGAATTAGTCAGAACTTGACTTAGTGACAATAGCTTGTTTCTGAATGCGGCCAGGACTGAATCAATGTTACCTGGGACTAATGCTAAGCTTTCACAGGTTCCTAATTTTTTTTTTTTTTTATTTAATGGCACAATTGTCAAGTGTGTATTTGAATATATAGTACATGGCTTGAAGTTTTGTTTGAAAAATACCCATCATTATATACCATCATTACAATCTAGGTGAGATAAGCATGTCTGTAAATTAATGTAAATATGTATTGATGGGCGCTGCACACAGTAGAGATACTGGACAGTAAAAACTGCTTCATTTGCTGTGGGTAAGAATGGAAATGGCCAAGAAATCATTTTTATCATAATGGCTGCATAATATGGGCACGGTGGCATAGTGGTTAGCATGAATGAATGAATTTGCATATGTATTGCATGAATTATATCTTTCACTCATATTGATTCCTTATTGTGGTGTTTTTTTGTGGCAGATCCCATAAAGAAGGTAGAATATGTGGCAGTGGACAACACAGTGGAGATGGTGAAAGTTTCTTAAGACTTCACCCGTACTGCACTACAATACAAGTGCTATAGTGCTGACCATCAATCCACACTGACAGCAAGAAACTAGAAGACAGGATGATGGAAATGTTTGTCGGCACAACTTGTTAACAGTGCTGGTTTGGAATGTGTTCTGTAGTAGTCCATCCACATCAACTAAAAAACGGAGGACATTTGGAGCCTTTAAAAAAAACGTTTTTATTGATATAGAATCCTGCTGGGATGCTTAAAGTGATTTATGATTTATTTTTATTGGTAAAAAAAAAAACATTGGACTAACATCAAAATATAATCACCTCAAATTGAGATCGTGATCGGTATTGTGGAGGAAGAAATTGGGGGTATCAGGGGTACCACTGGGGGCGCTGTGTGTTTTGGTTTTGGACCTGTGGGAGTCCTGTCAGTGTGAAATGTCATAATGTCATATATTTGGTCCTTCATAAATCTTATGCAAATTGCTGGACTTGCCAATCACGTACTGGAATTAATTATTGATCATTAACAGCATCAACATGAATATGAATACAGAAATTGTGATGTCGTTGATATGAGTGATCATATTCTCTTTATTTAAAAACATTTATGATCCTGAAATAGAGAACTGTCCAGTGAAGTCATCTCTAATTAAATATATATTTCAATTGTTAATGATTATACCTATAGAAGAGCAATTGTATGATTTACTGCATTATTTGAGTATTGATTTATGTGACTATTGTATAAGGAGTTTATTCACTGCAGTGAGTGTAAGATTATTTTATTTTCTTCCACTCTGTACGAGGATCGCTCGATGACAACACAATGTTCTCAGCTCTGGGAGCTCGACCAGGTGGCGTTGCGCTAAGACCTTTAAGGTCACTTAGAGATATGCGGTAACTACAGGGTTAAGAAACGGTGAACTGATTGTTTTTTCAGCGAGTGTAATGCCAGAAATTAATGGTGGCGAACCGAAAAGGAGGGGTCTCAGCGTATGGGAATCAGTCATGGGCGTGAGGAGGATCTTTGGGGCTCCAATCAGAGCTAGACGGGGTCCAAAGTCTTTTCTCGGAACAATTTCTTCTGTGTGATTGCTTGTATGCTTTTCTTTTGCTAAAGGCTGAATAAAGACCTGAAAAATGAATTTGGATCTCTTGCATCATGAACTGGACACTTTTTGCCAGAACAGTATCCTGTGAGAGCACCTTAAATAGAAAAAAGGAGAGTCTGTGATACTGTCACAGCAAGTACATTCAGTCAAACTGCAAAATGTTACAAGAAAATGCAACGTGCGTACAGGCTGAACTTTTGATCAAAGCACAGATACTGGCAGCAAAGGGACGTTCCACTGTGAAAGGGTTTATATCAGAATAACAATTTATACATGGAGGTCTTCCATGTATAAATTGCATAAATTATAAATTTATACATTCGGCTAATTTGATATTCTTGATTGCCCCTAAATGTGAAAATGAGTGTGAATTGTTGTGTGAGTTGGCCCTGGCATGGTCTGGTGAGCTGATAAGGGTGCACCCTGTAAGCTGGCTGGGATGGGCTTGGAAAATGAAGTGAAAATGAAATGAGTTCTCAAGTAAGGTGGAAAGTAGAACAAGGATTGTATGAAACACTGACACAGCACTCTGGACTCTTGTGTAGGACAACTCCTAAATCCCATTGCCAGATCACTCATTTGCCGAACCACTTGATCCTACTAGGGTCGCGGAGAGGCTGGTGCCTATCTCAGCTGACGCTGGGTGAAGGTGGGGTACACCCTAAACAGCTCACCAGACCATCGCAGAGCTATTCATATGACTTATTACTGTAATCGTTTTTAGAATCATTACCAAAATATTTTGTTTTATTTCAAATATTTATTATTAGCTCGCTTTGTAAAATTACATTTTATAGAAGACATTTTAATAGTTATGACACTTAGATACTACACTATGGTGTGGTGCTATTTTTAGTTTATATTGGAGACAGAGGTGCTAGAGGCTGGAGGTCATGCAGCCTGCTTTTTTTGCTTGGCAACATCCATTCATCCATTCATTCATTTTCTGAAACGCTTAATCTTAATTAGGGTTACAGGGAGGCTGGTGCCCAGAGTACACCCTGGACAGCTCACCAGGCCATCGCAGGTCTGGGTAAATATAGATGAAGACTAAATTATTAGCCCCCTATGAAATTTAATTTTTTTTATCTAAACAGATCAAGGAATTTTCCCGACAGCATTATTTACCTTCAGAAGACTAAAGTGAATTTTATTGAGTGGCCTGCACATAGCCCTGATATGAATCACACTAAAAAGCTGTGGGCTGAACTGAAGGCCAAGGTCCATACCAGCAGACCATCAAATCTTGAGGAGCCTGAGAGATTCGTCAAAGAAGAATGGGCTGGGCTTCCTCAGGAGACGTGTCTGAGACGCGTTAAACCTACAACATATGACTGTAGGCTGTTATCTAGGAAAAGGAATAGATAAGTGAGTATTAACATCGGGGGGCTGATAATTTTGACCCCAGTAGTTTTTGTTTTTTTGTGAATTAATTTTGTTTGTGTGAAAAGTAAAATAATGTAAGCATCCAAAATAAAGCTGGGATCTTTAGAAGTGCTGCTTTGAAAATTCCACTCTCTGCTAAAACAGCATTTATGAAAATATTAAAGAAAATGTAAAAATTTGTCCTCATCAGTATTTTATTTAATGCATGCAGAGTAGAGTAGAGACCAGGAGATGATCAGGTGATAAAATGTGACAGTAGATAATTAGAAATTCTGTTAAATCTCACTTCATATCGCAAAATTGAATATTGTCATCTTAAGAGTGATTCCAGTACTTTATTTATTCAAATAAAGTTTGTCACAAAGGTCTTAGCATGAAGGCAGACTACAAAAGCTCACACAGAAAACACCGGGACCTGATGCAATTTTTAATAAATAAATAAAGAAAGAAAGAAAAAAGAAAAGAACCTCCAGCTAAACTTACCGCATTGTACATATTACAGAAGAATTTCACTGTTAAAGTCTACAACTGTCTTATATATTGGTGCTTGAAAGTTTGTGCGCCCTTTGGATTTTTTCTATACATTTCTGCATAAATAAAATGTAAAACATCACTACATTTTCACACAAACGGTAAGGGTAGAAAAAGAGAAGCCAATTAAACAAATGAGACAAAATATTACTCTTGGCCATTTAATTATTAAGGAACATGATCCAATATTATACAACTGAATGGCAAACGTATGCAAAGCTTCGCTTTTACACCCCCTTGCGCAGTAAAGCTGTAACTAAATATTTGTAGTAACTGATGACCAGTCGTGCATATCATTTTGGAGGAATTTCAGTCTATTTCTCCATACAGAACAGATTCCACTCAAGGATGATGGTGGGTTCCCTCACATGAACTGATCACACAAACATTTCTTCTGGATTAAGGTCAGGACTTTGACTTGCCCATTTGAAAACATTACATTTATTCTTCTGTAAACATTCCATGGAAGAACTTGTGTTTTTAGGGTCTTCGTCTTCTTGTTTCCTCTTGATATTCATCTTTCAAGGCATTCTTCTTGATACCATTTTGAGATGTCCTGACAGTTTCCTTTGGAATCCACAGGTATAAGTCAGAATTCATTGTTCTTTCAATGACAAACTGCCCTGGACCAGATGCAGCAAAACAGGCCCAAACCATAATACTACCACCAGCATGTTTCACAGATAGAATAAGGGTTTTATGCTGGAATGTGGTATTTTCTTTGTCCAAAACATAAAACTTCTCATTTCAACAACAACAAAAGTTGTATTTCATCTCATCCATCCATAGAATTTTGCCAATAGCCTTCTGGCTTGTCCATCTTGGCTTGTGATCTTTAACAAACTGTAGAAGGGCAGCAATGTTCTTTTTGGAGAGCAGTGTCTTTCTCTTTGCAACCCCACCATGTACACCATTGTGAGAGAGGCCTTTAGTTCCTTAGAAGTTACACTCAGACATCTCATGGACTATTATACTCATTGCTGGTAGTGATCTTGGTTGGGCAACTCCTGCAGAAGGGGACAATAGTCTTGAATTTCCTCAATCTGTCTGATTGCTGATTTCTCTTTAGTCTGATGAGTTTCAACAACTCTCGATTGTGCCAAGATATAATTCCATGAACCTGTGTTGTGAAGAACAGACTTATCTTCAGTGTTCATTAAAAACTTATACTTATAGATCAGTGTTCATTAAAAAAACAAAGCAATCAACACCTGATTGGCATCCTATTGATTTAAAGCGCCTTTCACTTTCAAATTAACTGTTAACGCCAGAAGGTTACATACTTTATCATGTTGATGTAACATTCGATCATTTTCTCTAATAAACAAATGGCTAAGTGTAATATTTTTGGCCTATTTTGTTTGTTAGGTTCTCTTTACCTACTTTTATGACTTGTATTAAAATCAAATTACGTTTTAAAGTATATTTATGAAAAACAGAAGAAAATTTTGAAGAGTTCACAAACTTTCAAACACCCCTGTATGTTCTGATAGTTTGAATCACACTGAGTATTCTCAAACAAGACTTTATTTACATCATTATACATTTAAAAAAATATTATTTTATTTCATAAAAAATTATACACTAAAACAATTACCATTGACAAGACTATCATCTTTTTTAATCAGGAATTTTAAATGGCAGTATATTCACAACATCCAAAGGAAATAAATTCAAATATCTATCAATTATCCATAAAAACCATCATTTTATGCTAAACCAAATATACATTTATAAAAAATGAAAAATAATCATAAAAATGTAAAGATTACTTCTATAAATATTTATACAATTGTCAGATTCAACATAGGAGAAGGCTGCTGCTTTGACAGCCTAATTATTTTACCGCACTTTTGCTTGGTGCATTAGAACATACAGAACAGTTCCATCAGGATTAAAACCAAAACTCTGCCCTGCAAAACAGATGATGGAATGTCAATCCACTTAACTTGTATAGGCTTGTTATCAGAGATTATTTTCATATTATTCAGTATTCATCTACAAAATAATCATCCTCCTCTTCCTCTTCTCCCAGTGATGGACCTTCCTTTTCAGAAAGCATGTTCCAAACAAGAAAGTTATCATCTTCAACTGTATGAAGAGAAATAAAAGGAAACGCTAAAGCTCGAGAGTCATTTCTTTTGAGTAAATGAATACAAATGGATACTCATCCGGCACCAGAAGACTTACCTACACATCTCTTCTTGGTTTTCTTTGCTGGCAGAACAGGTGTGAACATGTCCTGATAAAAAAAAACAAAAAACAAACAAACAACAAAAAATTCAATTGGACTTGCTATGTAGCTGGCTGGCTTCATGTGTCTCAGAGGACGGGGTTCATTAGTAGAATTTTTATTCAGTGATAGTAGAGTGCAGGAGATCCATGATTTTTATGGATATTGTAAAACCTTCAATTTACTCATGCTTGTATTCGACTTTCACTATAAAATAAATGGCTTTGTGTTATTTGCCAACTAGTATGTGACATCTCTAAAACCACTGGCCAGAAATACCTAAATCCCACAGTCAGTGTGAATGAACAGATCAAACATCTGTTGCCTCTTGAAAAGGGCTTTTATAGGTGAGTTTAGAAAAGCGGACAATGTGTGCAGGTGATGATTACGCAGTTGTTCCTCTTTAGGAGAGGAACTGATGTGCCGTGTTCCGATTTGTCCACTTATCCTCTCACTGTACTACATATAACAGTCACTAGAGGATTTTGGACCTAAGGTGTTAAGCTCCACATAATTTGAGGTGGATACTCAGTTATTATCTCTGTCACAAACAAACATCCAAACAATACAGTTAACAGGATTCATTTGTAGTTGCACCTACCTTAGGACTGTCTTTTCTGCCATGGTTGCCTCGTCTTTTTCCCTTCTGCAGGTGGTAAATATACTTATCATTGTTGTCCCTTAAACAAAAAAAGAGAAGTTATACCTCAGTGAAGTGTTCGTTAATCTGTTAGAATAGAGCTTTATAGCATAAACAGGGTGGCACGGTGGCATGTCCATCGCACAGAAAAACGTTCTAGGTTCAATAACCTGGCTTGTGTATTTCTGTGTGGAATTTGCATCTTCTCCATGCTTATATGGGTTTTCACTGGGTACTCCAGTTTCCTCCCACAGTCCAAAGACATGCACATCTGGCTAAGTGACTGTTCCAAACTGTGTGAGTGTGAATGGTCGTAGGTGTGTGGATTGGCCCTGCAATGGTAGGCCCCAGCCTACCCGCGACCCTAGTAGGAGTAGGCGGTTCAGCAAATGAGCTGGTGAGTGATGTATATAAATAATTAAATCACAGTTAGACAGAATCCTCAGTGAGTTTACTTATCCTATGATACGACGTTCACTATTTTATGTTTAAACATACTGGTGCTGTAGAGTTTACACCGTGTACAATAACACGTCAGCAAACCAAAGATTCACTGTTTTGTACACTCGCTGGCCACTTTATTAGGAATGCCATACTGATACCAAGTATTACATGAACTTATGGTCATATTCACGAAACCATATAAGAAATCAGATCGGCTGCATTCAAACACCCAAAAATATCCTTAAAAAACCAACAATGGTTGACACCAGGTGGGTTGGGTCTATGGATTCTGGCTACGAGTGAGACAACCTTAATCAACATTCATCATATCAGATAACATTATTCACATCAACAGTGACCTGCCCATTGCAGCCTCAGAGTCCTATTCACATCTGACAAGAGTGGAAACCAGTGTGTGCTCCCCCCACCCCACACCATTCTGATGAAATAGAAATTGAAAAAGGACCCAGTTTTGAGATCTGGTTTTGTTAATATCCCATATATAAACACAGTGCTGCAGTACAAGGTATATTAGAATAGATCTTTTTAAAACAAGCTGGAAACTATATTCACAGTAAGGAATAACTGCCAGAGAAACTGATTTCAAATTACTCCAGACGTATGTTAGGACGTCTGTCAAACTCATGTGGAAGTGTTTTCATTGACTTTTTATGGCAAGATATATACTGAAAGACACATTTGCAGTTTTGATTTTGATTTAAGGTTTTACAAAATTTGTTTTCGAAAACTGAAGTTTAAAAGCACATACCATTCTGTCTGTCAAACCTGACATACGCATGAAGTGTGTCATGCGCAAGGGGTGTGTTCAGCAAGTATATCTAACATGTAAAGAATTTGAAATTTGATTTTTTTGACTCCCATCTTACAAAAAAAATCTGTTTAGCTTATATTATTATTATTGTTACCCAATAGATTTACAAAACGAAACTGATGTGGTGTAGAACTGAGAAGACCTACCTGTTGACAGAGCGCAGCATTCCTGGAGTAATGTGCAAACACTTGGGTGTTTTCACTGAAGGAAACATGCTTGAGCTGGGGGTTTGTGGATTTTGTAGATGCTCAAAATCTGGTTCATCTCCATTTGTTGACCATACAGGCAACTGCATAAAAACAACTGTTAGATTTACATCAACCTTTTACCCATTTGTTTTCCCTCTTATAACATTTACAGCATTTGGCAGACGCTCTTATCCAGAGTGACTTACAATTATCAGTTTTATACAACTGAGCAATTGAGGGTTAAGGGCCTTGCTCAAGGGTCCAACAGTGGTGATAGTGGGGATTGAACCGCTGACCTTCGGATCAGTAACCCATCGCCTTAACCACTAAAAAACACCACAACACTAATATTTCATCATCCTATTTAACGGAGGATTAGAGTCAGTGTCAACTCACTGCCTTTTAAAGGATCTTATTTATTATTTTATTAATGCTTCAAATGGAAATTTAAGAGCTCAACAAACACCAAAGACCAGCCAGACAGCCAGGTTAAACAATTCCCATGGCAACTTATTTCAGGTACTTTAATGTATTCTTTTTTGCAATATACTAAGTGAGCTTTAATGTAAATATGAAATACAGTGTTATCTCTTGGAAACAGAGATGTCTTCATAAAGCACTTTAGTCACTCTTTTACACAAATCGCAACAACCCCTGCACCGGGTGCGGCGATCTTAGTAAACATCGCAATCTTAAGGTAAGCGAAAGTGCAGAATTATCATGTTATCATCATCGCTCCCATCAGCTCGGCACAGACATGGAGGATGCCAACAGTGAATAAAAAGTAAAGCAAAGTTAACAAACATATCAGATATAATCTGCGTGTGTGTGTGTGTGTGTGTGTGTGTGTGTGTGCGCGCGTGTGTGTGTGGAATACAGATACAGAACCAAAACAAGATGTAGAACAGGTGAATAAGAGATACTAAGCCCGTGAGCTGGGGTGGTTTCACCA
>JAQMYF010000023.1:28543601-28555043 GCA_030014195.1 Neosilurus mollespiculum | reverse complement strand
TCTCTCTTGCTCTCTCTTGCTTGCTCTCTCTCTCTCTCTCTCTCTTTCTCTCTCTCTTTCTCTCGCTCGCTCTCTCTCTCACTCTCACTCGCTCTCTCTCTCTCTCTCTTGCTCACTCGCTCTCTCTCTCTCTCTCTCTCTCTGGCTCTCTGTCCCTCTGTCTCTCTCTGACATGCATGCACACATATACAATATACAGATTACATCCTGCATGTTTGGAGTAATTTATAACTTTCTGTTTTTTTACTGTTCGCATCCTCCGTGCTCTTGCTAACCTGGGCAGCCATAATGATATGATGATGCTGTGCTCTCACACGCCTCAAATGGCGTTGTTGTCTAATTTCTTTTTCGCTGGGGTCACTGAGACTCGCACACAGGAGTAACCAGAGTGCTTCAGAAAGTCATCACGGCTGATTTCATTTTGTTTGCAAGAGATAACACTGTATTCCATGTTTATTGAATCTACCTGGTGAGTGAATGGGCCCATTTAAGAGTCTTGTTTGCCATGTCACTCGGAGTACCGGGTCCAAATTTCGAACCTTTCAGTCCTAAACCTGGTTCTCCAACCATTAGACAATGGCTACCTCCAATGTGGTGGCTTACTGGTTAAGATGAATTGATCGGATGGTTGGTGGTTCAAGCCCCAGTACCAGCAAGCTGCCACTGTTGGGCCCTTGATCAAGGAACTTAACCCTTAATTGCTGAGTCATATGAATGAAATAAAACTCTAAGTTTCCCTGGATAAGGGCACCTCCCAAAATGTAATGTTCTCATGATATTTTTGGACAGTAAAGGCCTTTTTCACGACACCACACATGTTAATGGCCTAGAGAGAGCCAAAGACAGGATCCACCTGTACCTCCACCTACAGGAGGTGTCTAATAAATGGCACCTATTTTGGAACACATTATTATAATTTTATGATTATTTAACTATACAGGGGTTCATACATTTTCCGTATGACTGATTTTCTCGAGGGGGATTTTTTTTTGTATGCATTTTTTATATTATGAAATTGACAAAATGTCGATGTTATGCCATTTGATGGAGTGTGTCACATTTATCTGTAGGCATTCCATCAAAGAGGGGAAATGTTTGTTCAAGTGTGTTGAAAAGGTCAACAACAGCAATAGTTTCAGTAACATAGTTTCAAGTCTGCAGTAGTTAATGAGTTTTCACATCAGTCTTTGTATCATCACCTCATTGTAATAGTAACTTAAAACACAAGCCTTATTGCTCCCTCCACTGCTGTCTGACTGCACTTATATCAGTGTGGAAGTCATCATTGAGTAATTCAGACTCTTCTGCACTGTTGATTACTGATTTTGATTATTGATGTAAATATCTGTAATGTCCACAAGTATCAATTTCTTTTCTCTTGTCATCTGTACGGAGTGAGTAACCGCTTGTCTCGGTTTTGATGATAATGTGAGTGAGCAGGAGAATAACGGCCTTTTGGAAAGTTGATAATCTGTACTAATCAGGCTTATGTCAATTTTACATGGCCTATAATTATCGAAAAACTTGATAACTGCAGTCTTTAGGCAGGCTTTACCACTGTGTTTGTTAAATAGTCTCCTTACTTAGCAAGCTAAGGTTAGAAATCAAATAAAAATATTTCCAAATCCTTCGGCTTTTTGCTAAATTGCTGTTTCTTGGCTGACGACAGACTCAGGTTTAGCTTTTGTGTAATGCTTTAATTTTTAATTTTATTTATTTTTTATTTTTTTTGGCAGACTCACAGGTATTTTATCCAGTGCTCAGAGTGGAGAGCAAATAAAAAAGATTCTAAATCCCCACCTACGTAAGTGTTACTGTTGCGCAGAGTCTTATCCACAGTTTCTTCTCACATTGGATTTTTACGCCTTGGAATTTCTTTGACTTTATTCCCACAGCGTATGGAGGCACTCTAATTGAACACTGCCTTATAGAAGCTGGTTTCCCTGGTCATTTAAAAATGGACTCTCAGTTTAACATGACTGAAGGTTTGTTTTGCTGTTGTTGTTATTTAAGATATTCTGAACTGAGCGATGCTTACTGTGTATTTATTAACAGGTATGTGCTGAAGGTGAGGTGGATGTTGACGTTCCATCTCAGGGTCCGTTCAGTTCAGTGATATCCACTGAGCCTGGGGCTCGTAATTGTATTAGTATATACTACACAGGAATATCACACAAAACCGCACACTAAAATTACATTTATAGTTTCTTTTATTTATTTACTTATTTATTTTTGCATACTTTAACCGTGACAGACTTGGTGGGGTGAATTTGACTTTTAAACATTCCCAGATATAGAAGAAGTGTGAAAGCAGACTTTTCTCACCTCCAGTGTTGTAATATTACTTTACTGTACTACTGTTTCTGTAAGCTCTCAGATACGATCGTCGTTACATTTACACAGACAGGAACTTTCCAGTAGGTCTAACGCCGGGATCTGATTAGATCATTAGAAGTTCAACTTCGTCTTCAAGTTAGACAGAGCATGCGTGTGTCCAAGTGCCCATAACACACGAAAGGTCAGCAAACATGTGTGTTCACTCCACCAGTCATTAACAACTGTATTAATAACAATAATGATAATAATACTAATACTACTACTAATAACAATAATAGTAATAACTATAATAATTTTAACAATAATAATAATGATAATAAGAATAATAACAATAATAATAACAATAATAACAACATTAATAATAATAATAATAACAACAAACTATAATAATAATAACAATAAACTCAAAATTATAAGTAAGATTTTTATACTTTCATTCATTTGTTTGTTTGTTTATTTTTGCATATTTTAACCAAGACAGATTTGGTCAGGTGAGTTAAGCAGTTTGCTAGGCTAAAAGCTAACCCTGGTATTTCATTCTACATTTTTTTTTTGTTTTAAATTCTCTTTTATTTTTAATTAATTTGTAAATTTTTACATTTTCCCCATTTTTCTCCCTAATTTTAGTCATATCCAATTCCCTCCTGTCAGGTATTGCCTTCCCTATCACAGGACCACCACCAACAAGGGAGGGGCGTAAGCATGCACATGCTGCCACCCGCCTCTTTACGAACTGCTGCGCATGCATATTTGGAGGCTGCCTAATACACTCGGATGAAAAGGGCTATCTGCGCCCTCGTACGAATGAGCTCACAGACACCCATGATTGGCTGGTAATCGCTGTGAGTGACAGGGAAGTGACCGTATGCCGTCCCTCCCTCCCGTGAGACTCCCGGTCACGGATGGCTGTTACATCAAACTGGATTCGAACTTGCGATCTCCAGGTTATTATCTTCTTCAGGTTGATATCACATCTTGTCGCTGCGCCTTAATGCTGTTTTAAAAAATGGGCACCACATCTCACACTTGAGTTGCTTGGTCCATCCCAGTTGCCCTTAACATCCCTCAGAAATCGATGCGTTCAAACACCGTATTTTGAGGTATTGCTCTAACCTGCAACAATACATCTAGTTGGCATTTTCCACAGACGTTTTGACTGGCACACTGCACAAACACAATAGCCATGTAGTTTTACTCAGCTCTCGTGTGCACCAATGTACCAAGCTTCTACTTCTTCTTATGTATAATCGGCAGGCTGAACACTCTGCTGATCATAGATGGAGCTTACAGTAAATAGTGGAATACAGTCCTGTGAGCTGGAAGTCCACATAATAAAGGAAAATAGCTTTTAATAACTATCCAGGTCCAACACGGTTCTACACACCTACTCAAGGTCATGTAAAGTGGTCACGTGACTCACGAGTAGCGAAAGAACAATTTTTGTAGGCGGGGTGTAGCAGGTTCAGAAACAAGGAAAAATTATCATTGAAAAATCAATTATTTCTCAAGTAGGTGATGTAGAAAAGACAATTAACTAATGAAGATATTCTAATGTACATATAAACAAATTGTTTCTTATTACAGGGGACCTTAATTCCCAAGATCAGATTTAGCTGTTCCTGTGTAGTATATACTAAAATTAGATATACAGTATTGAATTGCTTCATAGACATTTAAGGAGTAAAAAAACAAATAATAAATGTGTAATCCTGCAGCTGGGCCAAAACTTCTGGAGGCTTTGCAGATGGCAGAGAGCTATATGGAGAAAGCAGCACATTTTAATGGAAAGGTTGGAATTAATATTAAATTTGACTTTGAACGCCCAATTATTACCATTTTATAAGTGTGTGATATTTTTTTTTTCTCTATGAAAGGGTTACATCATTCATAAAATTGAAAAAAAGCCCAACATGACTTCGGATAAACCACATGAGGAGTTGCTCACGTAAGCTCACGACGTCATATTATTCTTTAGTTTAAGGTTCAAGCTTCCTGTTATTTTTTTCATGACCTTGTATTTATTTATTTATTTATAAATGGGTTGTGTTTTTTTTTTTTTGGTTTGCTAGGTATGAAGAATTTCATCCATTTTTGTTTTCCCAACACTCAAACAGCCGATATGTTGAGTTTGAGTCTTTTGATAAGGTTTGTGGTTCGTTATGTGACTGATTTTGATTTGAATTTTTAATTATGCTACGATGCCCTGAATGTTTCCACCATCTTTTTTCCCTCCCAGGCGATTGATGAGTTTTTCTCCAAGATGGAGAGTCAGAAGATTGACATGAAAGCACTTCAGCAAGAGAAACATGCCCTTAAAAAGCTTGAGAATGTGAGAAAGGATCACGAACAACGGTTGGAGGCTCTACATCAGGCCCAGGTGGGGTAAATCGGACTGAGTCATTCTGTCACTCTGAAGTTATATTTACTCACAGAGAACGTTTTCTATAAGAAACTAGGCTACAGAGCCACAGCAACGTCCAAGGCAGGATCTTTGGAAAACTAAATCGCCTGCACTTTGTGCTCATGTGTCTGTGAGCTCATGTATGAGGAAGGGGACAATTAGCGCTTTACATTCACAACTGGCGATTTCTATTTATCGTTGTCAGCTCAAGGATTTTTAATGAAATACCTTTCACTCAGATGTCACTGTTATGTGACAGGGAGAGCAAGTTAGATGATAGGAATTGGAAAATGACCAAATTAGGAGACAGTGGGGTAAACAAATAAATAAGCTCCATATCCAGTAAAGGTAATTAGTATATACTGCATGGGAACGGCACAATTTGATTGGTCTGCTATCAGGGGATTAAAAAACATTATTCTGAGTGGATAAGACTTGAACACTGGAGATCTATCTGTAGACATGAGCACAAGACCCCTGCATGGTGTGCCTTCACGTGGCCGCTGTATTGCCAAGGACTAAAATCCGCCATTCCAATAAGATGGGTGTTGAAAGTTGTGTCTCAATTTGCTCCAACAAGCGAAATAGTATCTCTAAAGTACAAGGAATAACATTTCACTTGTGTTTTATCTACAGAATAACTACATTTTTATTAATTGTTATTTAAAAAAATACATTTATGAATGAATCAAGTCCAAATATTTGTTTAATTTTACTTGTATGATGGTATTTTACCAGCACGTATAACAATATGACGCAAAACAAAGTGCGAAACGATGCAAAGTTTCTCAGTCCTGCAGCTTGTTTACATGTATTAAACCTAGTTGTCGAGTGTAACCAGTCTCTGGTAAGATCGCGGTAACTTCGGCACGTTCCGAATACACGCGATATGCAGACTAGCTCCAGTCTAGTGTTTATGTTTGTGGATCTGCGCGCCTGAAGATTTTAGCTCCAACTGTAATCATGCCCACCTGATCACCTAATCTCGAGTTAAGGCTGTGAGGTGAAGATTTTTGGCAGTGATTATATCTGTCGAGTGGGCATCATTATGGTTGGAGCTAAAGTCTTCAGGGAAGTGAATCCATAGGGACAGGGTTGGGCACCACTGCATTAGAGACTTTTCCCCATGGTTTGTATTTCTGTTCAAAACTCATCTTGCTGTTCAAATCACCATAAAGTAAACACCGTAAAGTAAACACCAAATTAGTTTTAATACAAATATGCTTAGCCTACAACTTGTAACAGTTTGCTGACACTTTCCAGATCAATTATTCAGGTCAAGAGCATTTTGCATGCTGAGACCGAAGGCTGTGACCTGAATAATTCTCCATATTATACAAAGCCAGAATTCTATAATTGTTTTATTATTCATGCACAATATTTATAAGTCTGGAGCTGGTGTGAGTCAGCTGGAATTGCCGTATGCTATTACCCACTAATGCCGTTTCCAAATCACTCACTCACTCACTCACTCACTCACTCACTCACTTATTTGCTGAAGGCTGGTAGACTGGTGCCTATCTCAGCCGACTCTTGGCGAAGGCAGGGTACACCGCAGGGCAACACACACAACCATTCACACTCACACCTAATGGGCAAGTTCAAACATCCAGTTAACCTGATGTACATGTCTTTGGACTGATGGAGGAAACCAGAGCATCCAGAGGAAACCCATGAAACAGGCAAACTCTACACAGAAATGCCCGAGCTCAGAAATTGAACCTTGCATCTGTGCTATGATGTGATCTGAACCCAGATTGGAATTTTTCAAAAATAGAGTTCAATTCTAAAAAGAATCAAAACTGTATAAGAACAATATTTTCCGAAACCTTACACAAAAATGACAAATGAGAAACAGGCGTAAAGTTTAATAGGACTGTGGCATCAGGATGAGATTTTTTAGGAAGGGGTCGCACCCAGGCATGTTTAACAAAGGCAGATGGGACGGATCCTATACTGAGACATGTGTTTATAAAAATGAGAAAACTTGACCCAACAGTATTGAAGACATCTTTCAGCATTTTAATTCACAGCCCTCTGGTAATTACCTAGACTCTCTCTCAAAATACCCAGAGACTCCTGCAGTCTGTCTCTCTTCCACCTTCTTTCAGCCTGTCAGCAATATTGCCTGAGAGCACGAGTAGTGTCATTGAGCCAGGGATCCACGTTTAATCTAGTGGATTTAAAGTGGAGACATGCAACAGAATCTACAATACACATGAACATATGCATATTTTCATCATCTGGTGGTTTTTACTTACAGTTTTGTAGTTGCAACCTTTTAAAATCTGATCGGTTGCATTAGCCAGTTTGAAAAAGCTGCTTTTGTGCTTTGTATGTCCAGTGTGCGTATGCTATTTTACCTGTCAGTACTGTTTCCAGAGGTAAGTTTCGGCACATTTGTTGTGAGTAACACGGCTCATGCTTTACAAAAAAAATCTTGTATTATAGAGTTTGGTGATCGTGGTAACCTTAACCATGTTTACCACGTTTCGCTAGAATGTGTTTGTGGGAAAGGGATTTAGCTAAGCAATGGACCAAATCTTGTCCATTGTTTACGGAGACCCCTTTGTTTTTGCTAGATATCCCTGTCTCTTTCGCATGTTTATAAAGATGTAAATTGACAAAATTAGTCACTGTCGGTAAATAAATTTTTTTATAAAATATTGCTAAGGTATTTGCAAAATGGGGCAGTATGGTAGCATAGTGGTTAGCATGTCCGCTTCACAACAAGAAGGTCCTTGGTTTGACTCTCGGGTTTGGGCGTTTTTGTGTGGAGTCTGCATGTTCTCCCCGTGGTTGTGTGGGTTTTCTCCAGATACACTAGTTTTCTCCCACAGAACAAAGACATGCACACTGACCCTAGGTGTGAGTGTGAATGGTTGAGTCTGTGCTACCCTGCGATGGTCTGACAAGCTCTTCAGTGCGTACTCTGCCTACACTCGGTGTCGGCCAGGATAGGCACCAGCCTCCCTGCGACCCTTATAAGATTAAGCGGTTCAGCAGATGAGTAAGCGTTTACAAAATGTTGATGCTGTTGCAAGCAGCCACAGTGGTAACGTGCTGGTTCTGTCTGACTCCATTTCCAGCTTTTTCCAGTGAGCTAAAGCTACTTCACCAAAAGGTGGATTTTTATTTATCTTTACGAGGAATGTGAGTAAGTGTAGAGGGCTGCGTCTGTCAATTTTGTGCTTTGCAATTTTTTTAAAAAGTATTTTTGCTGTTTACTGCTGGAGTTTATTAAAATATAGAAATATGCTTCATAAAATGCAAATAGTGATGTAATATTGAGGTAATATTGATGTTTTGCAGGAGGTGGACCGGTTGAAGGGCGAGTTATTGGAAATGAATCTCCCCATTGTAGAGCGAGCTATTCAGGTTGTCCGCAGTGCTCTGGCTAATCAGGTGGACTGGACAGAGATCAGCCTCATTGTCAAAGAAGCCCAAGCAGCTGGAGATCCTGTAGCATGTGCAATAAAAGAGCTGAAACTACAAACCAACCACATCACTATGCTGCTGAAGTATATTATTCCTTTTTCTTTCTTATGAAGCCCCTTTTTGAGTGAAATCTCTTCTCTTAAGCTTTATAATGCTGCATCTCTTCTTTTTGCAGCAGTATTTTTGTATGCTGTGCCCACTATTTATTTAACTGTATAAACAAGATTTATGAAAACAGGCACTTACATATTTAGGGACCCTTCTGAAATTGAGGTATGTGGGCACAGATTAAAGTGCAAGTAAGTTTTCTTCCAGCCATCCTGTCCATCTTGGGTCAAAATGATCAAAATTTGTTTATAAATATAAATATATAACCTAAGTAGTATTTCTACTGTTCACTACTGACTCAAACCAAAAAGTCTGAAAGCCACAGATCAAATTTTTTAATTTTACTATTATTAGACCTGCTATTGAGGTTGAGCTGCCAACGGAAATTAAATTCCTTCACCTTACAGGAATCCATATATTGGCCCAGAGGAAGAGGATGAAGTCTCAGAAGATACCAAAGAAGGCTTTCAGCACCCAAAGGACAAGAAAAATAAAGCCAAAGGACAGAAGGGCAAAATCCAGAAGAATAAACCCATTCTGGTGGATGTGGACCTCGGTTTATCGGCTTATGCCAATTCAAAAAAGTCAGTACTCAGGATCATAAATCTATATAACTGAATTCATGGAAAAAATTTTATAGCTTGATTTGGCAATTTCTGATGTTTTACATTTTCTCTTTATTTCTAATTTTGTTGATGTCTGTGATTGTTTTGTCAGAATTATTAATTATCAGATTTAGCAAAAACTCAACAAAAATGCCAAGATTTCAAGAAGTCATGTGTTTTTTTAAATTTATTTATTATTTATACTACTACTATATATTCATCATTATATATAATGATCAAAGACATGACAGATCCTCTTCTCAAATATTCACAGTTGTGAACAATGAGCTTTTTTTGGGGGGGGGGATTCCCCTGCCATGTCTGGTATCCATAATTGGATTTAACAGTGCCGGGAATTCCCACTGTTCAGTCATGCAATTCGTTATTTATAATTAGCAACTAGCCCTGCGATGGTCTGGCGAGCTCTCCAGGGTGTACTCTGCCCTCGCCCCCGAGTCGACTGAGATGGGCGCCAGCCTCCCCGCGACCCTAATTAGGATTAAGCGGTTCAGAAAATGAATGAATGAATTCGTTCATTAATTAGCCAACGAAGGTTATCTATAACATGAAAAACAGCACCATAAGATATTAATCACCAAATTAGGCTAATTAATAACAGAACTTTATTATTACAAATTTCATTATATAGCAGTTTTTGAAGTTTTATATTGCCAGACGAGAGTCCGTATCAATCTGTCATACACATAAAGAACTTAAAAAAGGATTTAGGCAGTTCTTGGGATTTTTCAGACATGTAATACTGTCTCCCATTTTTGATTGTCGGACGATTTATTATACGCAGCACTTGTCCTACCTGACATGTTATGATATCTAAACATTCCTTTAATTACTGTGGAGGAAGGTGGAGTGAACTCGCCAATGCCTTGTGAGGAGGCAGAACAGAGGTGGCGCTTATATAGCGTCAGCCGTGTAGTGGCCTCATTAGCTGTGCTCGCAGTGCATGTGGGGAAATATGGTCAGGTCTGCATGACCGCAGGGGAGCCGACACGACGGGGGCGGAGGTGAAAAGTCACACTCCTTTGCAAAAATATGACTGATTATTTTTCTTAATCATAAATCTTTACAAACACTTTCAGTGCTTACTGTCAGTAATCATCCGCCTCAATACATTTCTCAGATATTATGACCACAAGCGGAATGCTGCCAGAAAGGAGCAGAAAACAGTTGAGGCAGCTCAGAAGGTATAAATAAAACAGATCAAGTCCCAATTCATTATTGAATAGTGGACATGTGGAGGAAAATATGAATTACAGTTGGATGTTTTTTGCTCAAGGCCTTCAAGTCCGCTGAGAAAAAGACCAAGCAAACCCTTAAAGAAGTCCAGACAGTGACAACGATTCAGAAAGCCAGAAAAGTCTTCTGGTGAGATGATTTCCCCCAAAAATATTTTAATGGATTTAGGTACATTTCA
Source organism: Neosilurus mollespiculum (assembly GCA_030014195.1). Lineage (NCBI taxonomy): Eukaryota > Metazoa > Chordata > Actinopteri > Siluriformes > Plotosidae > Neosilurus > Neosilurus mollespiculum. The sequence goes on along the minus strand of JAQMYF010000023.1, from coordinate 28,544,722 downwards.
TACAGTATATCCCAAAAATTCTGATGAATTTCTACTTTTTACCAGGTTTGAAAAGTTCATGTGGTTCATTAGCTCAGAGAACTACCTCATCATCGCTGGCCGGGATCAGCAGCAGAATGAGATGATAGTTAAACGCTACCTGCGACCAGGTACAAGAGTTTAGGTCGTCTTTTCAATGAACAGGTGTTCTTCCCCCCTTCTTAAGTTAAGTGAAAAAAATGTCTTTTTTTTTTTCTTTTTTTTTTTTTTCAGGGGATCTCTACATCCATGCCGACCTTCATGGAGCCACAAGTTGTGTCGTCAAGAATCCATCTGGTAGAAGGGTTTTTAAAAAATAAAAAATCATTCAAATTAATTGATGATTCAGTGGTTTGATGAGGAGCATTTTAATTCAACCCCTTAGTGGGGAATTTTTATGAGCTGAAATTGGCTTGCAAATTCCATTCTGTTAGCTGCAAAAAATAATAGAAGGAATAAAACACGACCTGGCATGCTGTTATAAAAAAGTAACCGCAGGGTGGAGTGATGAGGCCCAGCTGCACCCTGAAGTTATTTATTTTCCACTGAGAGCATGTCTTCAAGTTTTATTCTACTTATACAACACACATTGCCAAAAATGTAATTTAATTCATGAAATGATATAAATAATTGATTAAATTTACATTTTGTTGCATGATATGGCCAAAGGTTGATGGACTCCTCAAAGTCACAACCGTATTTGGGCCTTTCATAAACTGCACAGTTTTCTTGAACGATATTGAATGCGTTAGCTTTAAGATTCCATTCACTGGAATTAAGGGACCTAGCCCAAACATTTTCCAGAATGTTGTTTTGTATAGTCTCTGTCCATAAAGACATAACTTGCCAAAAATTATGGGGTTAGAACTTGAGACTTAGAATAGAATAGAATAGAATTCAACTTTGTCATTGCAATGTCACAAGTACAGAACAACAAAATGCAGTTTGCATCCATCCAGAGTGCTTTAGCAAAAATAAATATGTATATTACAAATGTACAATGCAATTATAGGTAAAAGCACTATGTATAGTTATTGCAGGCTATAGATACGAGGCTGTAGAACTATAATTATTGTATATGATGTGATTATCTATACAGTATT
>JAQMYF010000023.1:28528245-28541163 GCA_030014195.1 Neosilurus mollespiculum | reverse complement strand
TGTCTTAAAGTGCAGCTTTAGTGGTGGGATTGATGTCAGGAGACAGAGTTCAGGAATCTGACAGCTGTGGGGAAGAAGCTGTTCTGATATCTGGAGCCCTGACCTCAACCCCACCGAACACGGCTGGGATAAATTGGAATGCCAACTGTGCACCAGGCCTGCTCAAAGACCCAACCTCAGTGTCTGACCTCCCAAATTCCCACATTTATCTAGTTTTCCAGCTGTTATAGCAGTAGAGGGAGCCAAGTTGAATTTAGCACCTCATATGATAAGAATGGGAATAAAAGTATTTAGATTTTTTTTTTTTTTTTGCGCATGTTAAATAAATGTTTGTGCACAAACAGTTTTAGAGCAATTAACCTTTAAAGCCTCATGATATGTCATACAGCACCTCATTAACTACTCCAAATTACTCCACAGTTGTCTGATTCATGCCTAGCTTTTGCTTGTTTGTGCAGGTGAAATGAACATTATAATATACTACACGGGAATGGCATGATCTGATTGGTCCTCTGTTTTGGGATCATAAATCATTATTCCGAGTGGATAATGCTACAGTGGAAACACACACTTGAAGTTTGTGGTCACTGTTGCTAAAATCCAATAGAAAGCTACACAGTACAGCCTTTGTGTTTTTTAATGTTAAAAGCAATTTTTTCAAACTATGAATGACGAATGATGACAAAATATATATGATATGGTGGATGCCGGCAAGTCTCGAACTTTTCCCCAAACTTTCCGCGTGGAAGTCTCCAACTTGTCGCTTTTCCTTGTGAACGGAAAACAAATAATTTGCGAGTAAAACAACAACTTTGCAACCTTCTCACGACACGTGCAGACTGTTTGAGAAGAGTTTGAGACTACTCCGCATCAGGGCCTCATTTTTGCGACGTTCGCGGAAATTTCAAACATGGTTGAAATCTTTTGCGATGAGTTCACGAACCAGATGACCAAAATGTGATGCTACGAATGTCGAGAGACAAATTTGAGAATTTTGAGAAAGAAAAGTGACAGCTGCGGGTTGCCATTCACATCAGTCGCTTTTCTATCGCACCTCTAGTGTGATCACCCCGTTAGTAGTGCTAATAAATTCTAACTTGCACTTTAAGGTGAGCCGGTCCCCCCACGCACACTAACCGAGGCTGGAACAATGGCTGTGTGCTACAGTGCTGCTTGGGATTCTAAAGTGATCACCAGCGCTTGGTGGGTCCATCATAACCAGGTGAGCCTCGGCAGGCTTTAATGATAGTACACAGTAGCCTATGGAATGGTAATAAAATTTGATTTGACTGTATTGTTTGTGTTTCTTGCTTCAGGTGTCCAAAACTGCACCAACAGGAGAGTACTTAACGACAGGAAGCTTCATGGTTAGAGGTAGAGGTTATGCTGTTGAGTGATCATATTACAAGTGGATATCCATTTCCAACTGGTCTTGCTCCAGTGGCCACAGACAGATTTCCTTTTGTTCATCATGCAGTTAATTAGTGATTACTTTGAAGGTTAATTATGAAGGATATTACACTGATATTCCGGTCTTTATTTTTGATTTTGGACACCGGTGATGCATCAAAGTACGATTCCTAATTCAAAAACTCGCGTTCTTCATGAAGCTGCTTCCTCACATCCCCCTGAAATGCTGACTTTAAGTGTGCACCCTGGAAGACCTGCTTTACTCTCTCCTCTCATTTATTCATTCTCATACATCTCATTTTCGCTCTTTGTACCAACTCTACTCTGGTTGCATTTCGACAAATGAATAACCAGGATGGGCGGAGATACCGCTGTGCATGGGGGCAGTGTGGGGCAGCCAGCTAATCAGAAAGCCCAGGATGCCGTGACACACTAGAGTGTCAAAAAAATAAACAGCCAAAACCTTGTGTTTATAGCCATCCCAAACAATCAGAGGGAAAAACTTCTGTGCTTACCTCGTTATTTCACACTCTGGCGTCGTCTAATATACAGCGATGCTTGAAAGTTTGTGAACCCTTAAGAATTGTATACATTTCTACTTAAATATGACCTAAAACACAACAGGTTTTCACATGAGTCCTAAAAGTAGATAAAGAGAACCCAGTTAAATAAATGAGAAAAATATATTCCCGTTCCTCCATACAGAGCAGCTTCATCTCTGGGATGAACTGCTCGCTTCAGGTTCTTCCACAACATCTCAGCTGGATTAAGGTCAGGACTTTGACAAGACTGTGACTCTTTTCTGAACTCATTTTCATTCATTCATTCATCTTCTTCCACTTTTGTATAAAGAATATTAGCATTTTATACCTTTATGCTGGTTTTCAACAGTTCTAAATAAAAATAAAAAAAGGAGGGCACTAATTGATAGAATTTTTTTCCCCTAAATACACTGATATCTAAATATACATGATATCGGACACGGCAAATACCTATATAAATAGTATAGGATTCCGTCAGTACTGTTTTTGTCGTCAACACAGCCGCAAGTATTTCGAGGTTGCTTATCATCATGGTTTGCCTCTAGAGTTAAGGATATTTTGTGCTGTCTTTCCATTGTGTTTTAGGGAAGAAGAATTTCTTGCCACCCTCATATCTTATTATGGGATTTGGTTTTCTCTTCAAAGTAAGTATGTGTTTACTGCTGATTCTGCCCTGCTATAATGTTCGACCATCTACAGTGCGCTTGTACTTAAAATCAGATTGCAGATAATCACAGCTGTTCTGATTTTTCAGTATTACAGCCTGATTGCAAGTTTAATATAATTACCATTAACCTGCAATAGTACTGGCAGAAGGTTTCGCTATGGTTCAGCAATGGAACAGTGAATCTGCAAACGTTACATGAGTGCCTCAGATCCAGAACGTTCTTTCAAGTTGTACGTGATTAAACTTCCTGAACGTAATGCAACACTCATCCATTCTCAGTTCAGTGTATCCTCAGAACGTTTTAGCCATTTTTACTAATTAATTTACTAATTATGGGGCAGGACTTCTGAAATGACATTAAGAATGTGTACAACAGTAAACACTACGGATAGAGTGAATATCACCATCTCACACACACACACACACACACACACACACATTTTCTTTTCTCTCTATTTGAATTTTTACTTTATTTCCTCACCCTCTTGTCCAAACACTATTATGACTTAATTTCTGGTTCTTTTCCAAGTCTTTTTGTTTCTTCCATTGTTAACCGGAAAGCTATTGCTTTGCATCTCTTAGGAAAGAGAGTAGATGTTCATTTAAGAATTATCATGCAGTGCTGATGCTGCTGTGATCTTTACATAACTGGTTGTTCTCTCTGTGCTCTTTGTTCCAACAACACCCTCCAAAAGAAGGGGATGACAACGCCAGCTCTTTTGTTTTTGCTATACATTTGAAACGAAGACATTTAGGTTTGAAATCAAAAGATGACCAGATCAGAGCTTCAGCTTTCATTTTCATTCCAGTGACATGTTCGTAGATGATGTGCTATTCAGTTAGGAACGTGGCACCTTTTGTTTGAACCCATTTATTCAAATTTTTTGGAATGTAACATCCAGACATCAAAGAGGCCAGTCAAGGAAAACAAGAGCTGTTGAGGGTAGAGAAATTGTGAGAGCTGTGAAGTTAAACCCTCAAATAATGGCGAGTGGCATCAGGAACAACCTCCAACAGACAGGAGTGAAGGTATCAGGGCAGTGCTGGGTCAGTGGATAAGGCTCTGGTTTACTGCTCAGAAGATTGGGCTTCAAAACCCAGTACCACCCAGCTGTAGCGGCTGGGCCCTTGAGCAAGGCCCTTAACCCTAAGCTGCACAGTTGTATAAATGAGATTAAAATATATGTCGTTCTGTGTCCATAAATGTAAAAGTATCACAAGGCACTGTTCAACCTTCTCTGAGAAATATACAGGAAACCACTCATAAGCACTAAGAATCAGAAGGCCGGATTCGAAATCACAAAGAAATACAGAGAAGAACAGCAAAAGTTCAGGAACAAGCATTAACCTCTACCAGACTGATGGAAAAGCCACTCTGCAGGGAACGATATGCAGTACAGTGCTACGAAGTTTGAAGTTTATGACATGCAGTACAAGCCTGGGAACGTGTGACGGATGTAGAATGCAACGGTTTGGTGATGTTGGTGTTTTTCCAGCATTAAAAAAAGTGACATGCAATACAATTTTAGGTATATTTGCTTTTAAGCCCGTCTGTTTCCTAAAAGGAGCCATGTCTTTGTTCCCATCTATATTTAACGGTCAGGAAATAATGATTGGCCTTTGACCTTAAATTCAATTTCACTGTATTGTAAAAAAAAATTGGATGACCTGAATGCTCCAATACTTTTGGAGGGGACTGTATATAGCAGTAGAAATGTAAATTATATAGGCCTTTATCTTTAAAAAAAAATAGTGTGGAGGAAATGGACTGGATGAGGGTGTAAATGCACTGTTTTATCCAAGAGGTTCAGAGTGATGCGTTGTACTTGTAGGTGGATGAACAGTGTGTGTTCAGGCACCTGGACGAGAGGAAAGTTAAAACGCTGGAGGACATGGATGACATGAGCTCTAATACTTCAGAGCTTTTAGAGGAGGGAGACGAGCTGTTGGGTATTTGTGTACACACACACACACACACACACACACAGATGGGCATTCTCAAATCATTTACTCTATCCAAAAAAGGAGCTTAAGTTTTTGCAAACCAATAAAATCTCACTCTCTCACTCATTTGCCAAGTCACTTAATCCTACTAGAGTCGCCTGTAGGGAGCCTGGAGCCTATCTTAGCCGACACACAGCTAAGGCAGAGTAGACCCTGAACAGCTCGCGAGACCATTGCAGGGCAATACACACCCAACCATTCACACTCACAGACACACATCTAGGGGCAGTTTGGAACAGCCAGTTAGCCTAATGTGTTTGTCTTTGGACTGTGGGAGGAAACCGGAGTACCTAGAGGAAACCCACGCAAGCACGGGAAGTACATGCAAACTCCATACAGAAACGCCTGAGCCCAGGACGCAAACCCAGGACCTTCTTGCTGTGAGGCGGACATGCTAACCACTACACCACAGTGCCGTCCTAATAAAAACGTATTTTGTGTACTTTTTTAATATCATAGTGTTTGGAACATTTTCACTCATCGGGGAGACAGAATTACACTTCTCAAGAAACAAAATAAGCAACGTTGGGTGTTTTTGTATTTTAATTTATTAATTTAACTCATCATAATTTGCTTAATTTAGAATGTTTGACTGATTTAAAATAACAGTTTTTGTAAAATATATGCTTTTTTTGTTTTATTATTTTTATTATTATTATTATTATTATTATTGCTATTTTTTTTGCTTCAGTTTGTTAACCCAGTTATACGCGATGTTTGTCCCAGGAGAAGACAGTGCAAATGAAGGAGGGGCTGAAGGAGAAGACATGTCGGAGGAGGATGTTAGAACGGAAGAAGGACAGGAAGAGAACACGGAGGCTCATGAGGAGCAGTCGGGAGAAATACAGCTTGAGTCACTGAAGCAGGAGGAAGAAGAGGAGGAGGACGAGGAGGAGGAGGTGGTGTGTGAAGAGAAAGGAGAAAAGGAGACTGATGAAGAGATTAAGAGTGAGGAAGAGAGTACAGATAACAGTTTTCCAGACACAACAATCCTGCTCACACACCTTCAGTCCAACAGGTAACTGACTTTACATCTACATCTTTTCATTTGGTAAAATGTGTTTATTCAATTTCTAGAAAGTGAACCACAATGTATCCTGGGACGGTTGTTTATTGATGGCTTGTTCATGACCACAATACCGGAGGAAACCCACACAAGCACGGGGAGAACTTGCAAACTCTACACAGAAACAATTAGCCAACACATCAGACAACTCGTAGCTGATTCTACTCGTGGTCCAAGGACACAGATATGCATATTTAAAAATATATCATGGATAGGCATTATTCAGTTCTCTCATTGGTTGATGCTGGCTCATGCATTTCAGTGCTCTCTGCTGACGCATTGCGGTGGATTCTTATTGGTGCAGAAATTGGTCAGTGTTCTGTGCTCATTGGTGCAGAAATGTAGACATATGCATTGATAATACTGTATTACATAACATAAATGGTACTCATAATTCTGTTATATAATACTGTATTTAGGTCATGTTAGAGACTTGGACATTTTATTTTTCTTGTAAACCCCCTCCAAAAAATGGTACCTCATTTATAAAAATCTGATAACTATTGGTGGAGATGTGAAGTTGAAGTCGTCGATTTTAGACCTCTTTGTGTAACGCACGCCGGGCTCGATTAAGTGCATTGCGGATGGTCGTGTCGCCTTGAAACTTCGAAAATACATCATTTACACTTCACTTTTCATAAACAGGTCCATGACTTTGATAAACAGTGGTATGCAGCAGGTTTACTTTGTGTCAAAAACATACCTTGAACTTTTGAAAATAGTGAAAAAGTGACCGATTTCTTCTGGGTAAAAAACGGAGACTTTGGTACAGTTAATATATTCCGTCTGGCGGTGGTTTCCAGACAGTTAAATTGGAGTTGGAATGGGAGAGCTAGATATTCCTTCAGAAGGGAATCGTACGTTTAAAAAATGATGACATCATCGAGCTGTCGCTTGCTTGCACAGCTGAGGGATCACATTTCCAAGTCCCTAGTCAGGTACAATGGCAGTTCACTTTGGTTTTTATATGGATTATACTCTCTTTATTTCCGTTCTCTCTGATTTTAAAGTCAGATTAATCTACTCATAAATCACCGTGGGTCAGTGTGGCAAATGCCCACCATCCCAGCCGTGGGTGAAAATCCTCCACTTCGCCTGCTAGTTATTTAGACGTAAATTCCCACTTTACCTGCCTTTTGGCGTAATGGTGCACTCAGCATCTCCTGTGCCTCACTTCTCATTGGCAGACTAATGCAGTAATGCCCGTCAGCTGGTTCTGCTGACTCTGTGATCTTATGTACAAACTGATGATCTTCCAGACATTTCTTCTTCCTTTTTTCACAGTGATGCTCTGGGAAATCTGTGTTGTGTTGTTGAAATACCTGCTCCTCTATTTCCGTGAGTGAAACAGTTTACCACTGTTTATCTACTGTCGGAGAACATGTCCTCCTCTTAGAGGCCCATTAACTACCCATTCAAGAGCAGTCTTACGCTCCTGGGCAAAGAAACTGAGCCAACATTGAAATTACATATTTGTAGGTATAGCGGCAAAAGTATGTAACAGCCAAGAATCCATCATCACCAGTTAACGGTGATGGTTTGTCTGAACACCAGCATAATTATATCAGATAATTAGCTTTATAACTAATAAACGCCCAGCCCACACCGCCAAGGCCACTAAAGCTTGGCTGGACAAGAATGGTATCAAGCTCCTGTTCTGGCCGGGACAGAGTCCAGATTTTGAACCCGATAGCCAACATTTGGGCATACATCCAACATAAATTAGTTGGATGAAAGTTTAGTAACACCACTGAACTTTGAGAGGCTGTCGAGTACGAGTGGACGAATTGGGACATTTCCGGTTTCGAGAAACTTTCAGCGAGTCGAACCAGGAGACTTGAATGTTTGTGAAAATCTAAAGGGAAAGCATTTTCATATAGACTATTTCATAGAATTCCTATACGTATTCAATATGTTATAGTTAATAATTACTAAAATTTTGGAAAATATAGACATGGCTCATTTTTTTGCCGAGGAGTGTAGGGCTGCTCTGTTAATAACCCACCATGGAGCCATTGCTTTAGGAATGTTGGTGCCTATGAACCGGCCAGTCTCTGCTTGAGTGTGTGGTAGATGCATCTCCTTCAGGTAAGGCCGTCTGATGTCTTTCTTCACTAGAATGTCTTGTGTGAAGTCCAATATATGTGCTTTTTACAGTTCCATATGGTTCTAGGTCTGTCAGGCCATAACTTTCTGACCATCAGCCTATGCAACCTATCGTACTTAGAAGAATCTGCGTCTTCTTTCTCTTGAGGTTCAGCTGTCTTTGAATGTCTTCCATACAAATGGTTGCAGTGCTGCCAGGATGAATGAAGGCAGACATCTCCACATATTTCTCATTCTTTTGACTTGATTTTCATTGGCAGCACAGCTAGAATACACTCCTCCTCTCCCGCCCCGGTGTATCGATGTGTTTCTTTGTCCAATCAGACACGTGCTGTGGAGATTTCTTTTTTCTCCGTGTTGTTTTGTTTATTTCTTTTTTCTTTATTGATATGTCGTATGTCTAGGTGGTGCTGAGTACATATCTGACACACCATTCTCTTCTTGCAGGTTTAACTAAGGTGTCCTGGTGTCAGACTTCCGAAACACAGATCTTTGGATTTTAAGAAATGTATTCTCTTTCCACTTGCCTACAGTGAGAGTGGGATTATTTCTGCAGAATGCACAGGGTTTCTGAAATACAGTTTTAGCTCTGCTGCTCTTTTTAGCTGTTGCACCTTGGATTATTTCTTCAGTGGCCATGATGTCATCTGTGGCAACGCTGCGCCCTTGCTGGTCGCTTTTCTTCTGAGACTTCACTTTGGTGATTATATGCTTTCCTTGCCGTGTAGCAGGACGACTTTCAAATATATGTCATTCTCTGAAACTGGTACCATTCACACTGACATTCACGTTCCCCAAATTTCACTTCGGTCCTGATTATTTCACTCTATATTGAGAATAAATCCATGAAGCATCGGTTCGGAGACAGTGAGAGAACTACTGCATGCACTTTTATTAGTAACAGTCAGGAATAAATCTGTTTGGACACCAAGTTCATCCCATGTGTGTTTGGTGAATAAATTAATTAGCGCTCGACTACGTGTGAAATAAATCCACTTCAGGAGGAACTCAACTGTACAGTGAACTTCGTAACATGGAACCTCACCGCTCACAGGAAGAATGGGTCGGTTCCGTATGTAACTGGCGTGGACACCACTGGTTATGCGCAGAACTGTAAAAGTAAGAAAAATGTAAGATCTTTATTGCAAGCCCTACTATTTACACTTTGAGTTGATACTTCGGCGATAGCATGGCATGAAACAAACAAACAAACAAAAAACCCCCACAATTTTCATCCACACATTGCAACTAATTTTACAGGAAAAAAAATAATAAAATTCTCTCGATGTATCCGAATTATTTTATCTGACATGTTGTATGTGTCCATGTGCTATGTTTTGGGCAGGAATTACTCTTTTAATTTGTTTTAGTTTTTTGGAAAATATTAGGTTCAAAATGTCAGTCATTAAATTTGACCCAGTTTCAGAAAATGACCCGTCATTTTAGAGAGCCATGTCTCTAAACAGGGGGTCCATGGCTACGTTTTCATGTTTATGAACTCGATGAAATCAAAGAAGTTTGCATGCCGTACTCCTCAGTCTTGGATCTCAAAGGATGTTATTCTCCTTCAGCTTCTAGGGTTGATTACTAAAGAGAGGGTTATCAGAAAGAGAGTATGGGCTTTCAATGCCTTACCGTCTGCAGGCTCGGTCAGTGGCCACTGTAATGCCTTGTTCATGTACACACTGGTTATCTTTACTCATTCCCGTAGTGCTTCTCAAGTAACTTTCCGGCCTCTTGGAAGCCTTTGTCTGGTGGCATATGCTCACAGCTCCTGCGACTCCCCACAGGTACACTCTATCAAGTAATAAAACTTGTCCTGGTGGCTTTTGGTTTTGCTGTCAACAGCATGGTGAAATGTCCTGATGAAGGATCGGTAATTAAGAGGGTCACTTTTTTGTACATGCTGATCGATTTATTAACTCAGAAATCAATCATTAAAAATAAAGTCAATATTTCTGCATAACAGCCTTATTACTCTGGACTGCAAACAAGCATGTGAAAAGACACTATACAACCTCACAACTTCATAGTTAAACATCAAGTTCAGCTCCTTTCACTCTATTCCATCTCTCACAATGCTCTCCAATCACAATCTTTTCTCTCTCTCTCTCTCTTTCTCTCTTTCTCTCTCTCTCTCTCTCTCTCTCTCTCTCTCTCTCTCTCTCTCTCTCTCTCGTGTGTGCCTGTCTGTATGTGGGTGTGTGTCTGTCTGTGTCTGTCTCTGTGCATGTGTGTGGGTGTGGGTGTGTGTGTGCATGCCCCAGAGGGATATTTTTTCGGCATTTGCAGAGCTCTTTCAGGCAGCATCATCCCGCCCTGCACCGTACGGTATCTGCCCGTATCCATCCTCCAGAGCGATATACGCCATTGACCTGATGCTGCAATGGGACCAAACAGAAGAAGGTATTGCACAACCTCACACTCCACTCATTCACTCACCCTCACCCATTCAATCAGCACGTTCAGCTACAGATACAAAGGAGAGAGGATATGGAATTGAGAAAAAAACAAGTGAAAAAGGAAGAATAAAAGAAATGGGGGGGTGCAAACCACCACTTGTATCACCACAAACCACCGCCTATATATTACTGCAAATTACCGCCTGTATCGCCACAAATCACTGCCTGTATCGCCGCAAATCACCACATATATCACCGCAAACCTCCGCCTATATATTACCCCAAATCTCCACCTGTATATTACCCCAAATCTCCACCTGTATAGCCGCAAATCACTGCCTATATTACCGCAAGTCTCCACCTGTATCGCCGCAAATCACCGCCTGTATCGCCGCAAATCACCGCCTGTTTCGCCGCAAACCACCGCCTATACATTACCGCAAATCTCCACCTGTATCACCGCAAATCACTGCCTATATTACCGCAAGTCTCCACCTATATCACCGCCTGTATCGCCGCAAATCACCGCCTGTATCGCCGTAAATCACCGCCTATACATTGCCGCAAATCTCCACCTGTATCACCGCAAATCTCCACCTGTATCACCGCAAATCTCCACCTGTATCACCGCAAATCACTGCAAATCTCCACCTGTATCACAGCAAATCACCGCAAATCTCCACCTGCATCACCGCAAATCACCACCTGTATCACCACAAATCACCGCCTGTATCACTGCATATTACCACCTGTATCAACTCAAACACAGGCCATACTTGATACTGACTGTTGTGACTTTCATTTTGGCAGGTGCCATTTTGTTTTTTGAAGCCAACATGCTAAACATATTATTCATATTACAGAAATCCAGTTTTGGGTAGTATAATAAAATGGTGTCGAAAATGATGGTCTCTAAGACTGTCAGTGTATAAATTACACTTTATATACAAGAAATAAATAAACATCTAGACATATTAGCTGCACAGTGTTGCCAGAGGAGGCAAGTGTATCATTCATCACATTTTGCTGGCTAACTTGCTGCTAACAAAAGAGTACTGACTTCCTGCAAATGCAGCATAAGAGCTATAAGACTACATAAATATTGTATGTTGTAAACTACTTAAGGAAAAATAAAGTTCTTAGCATCCTTTTTTCTACCCTGTATTTAGGAAGAGTTTTACATTGGGTGCGCTTCCTTTCTTCTCAGGTGCGCAAGTAATGCAGCCTCAGATTCTGGAGGTGAATTTTAGCCCAGATTGTGCCCGTGCCTGCCTGTACCACCCTGACTTCTATAACCACATGTTCCAGACACTGTTCCTGGACCAGGCAGATCAGTGTCCTGTTACACAGATCGTCTAACTGCTCATCATGCTGGACCTTGTTGGTCTTATAAATAATAAATGGTGACATGATGCTTCAAAACTGAGTGCTTACTGCTTTTATATATTAAAGTATGATATTATTCTTTAGTTGTTTATCATGTAAGAATCACAGTTAGTGATAGGTGAACTATGAAGATTAATGACCTTAAGTGTACCAGTGAAATAACCACACTCGGAAACAAACATCACAACAGTACTTTTTTTTTTTTTTTTTAAGGTTACAGATCCAGCCAGCCTGTCTAAAGGAATTATGGGAACAGGATCCGGATTAGGAGAAGGAGGTGTCGGAACCCAGGACCCTCCCTGGGTGGACATACACCTGGTGAAAGCAAAGTTCCCCTCTGCACCTGGTTATTCCTCAATACATGTTCAAGAGTTCAACAATTACTTAACAAATCATTTCACAATACACTCAGATGAGAAGGAGTTCACAAACCTGATGAAAAAAGATGAGGCAGGACAGATAAAATCAGATCAACATGTCTGCACAGTCCACAGTAGTAAAGTACAATGGAGAGAAACACGGAAGCAGGGTGCCTAGGAAGGGAACGCCCACTTTTTAATAAAACGCCTGAATGGACTCGAAAATAAGGGGTGAAATAGGCAGGGACGCCGGACATTCGATCATACTGAGGGCGTAACTAAATTATACAAGGAAATAAATCAGGAAGGAGGGGTAAAATTACCTTAAAAACATAAACCTAATGGGAAAAACTGTGGGCAAATAACAGGAAAGGGTGACGTCATGAGGCACTGGTGTGTATAAAAGAGTCCAGAAGGAATGTGCTGATTCTGATTCTGATTCTGATGATCTGCTCAGTGCTTGAAGACCAGCTGCTCTGTGCTCTGTGTGTGTGATAGACGGCTACTTTAAATAAACAGGTATCGACTGCTTCTTCTCATCTGATGGTCTGTGATCTTTTAATTTGATTAAGTATTTTGAATAACTGTTAAATTATTGAGTTAAGGTGCATAGAGAAACTTGGCTTTCACTCAGAGGGGCTCTGGGTTCCGACACTCCTTTCCTGTCTTTTGTTCCGCCCGACTTCCGGGGTACTTTAAAAAAAGAAAAAGAAAAAAAAATACAAACATTTTTGTCATTTTCTTATTTTTCTTTTTTTTCTTTCATTGGAACCCATTTTAAATGTTTTCTTGTATTTTATTTATTTATTGTTATGTTTAATTTTCTTTTATTGGAACCCTTTTAAAATGTTCTTTGATTTTTTTTTTTGTTGTTATTTTGTTGTTTTTTTAATGCTGTTCATGGACTGTTAGCGCATTACCGACACTCTGGTCTGGATTTCTCTGCTTTGGTTTACAGACTGTCTGAGGGAGGGAG
>JAQMYF010000023.1:28496708-28506897 GCA_030014195.1 Neosilurus mollespiculum | reverse complement strand
TACACACATTATTCTTTTTCTGTTTAAAAATTAAATACTAAGGGAAAAATGGAAACCCTGTCACATTGCCATCAGTTTTTTGTTTCATCATAGAAATTCGAAAAATTGTTAAAGCAAAATATGGCTTGAAGAAACACAAAACTAAATGTATGAAGTTAAGTTTGTGGAAGGCTAATGTGGTTTGTAAACACTGCACAGTGTAGAGCAAGTCCTACTTATCTGCATGATTCAGTTGAAGACATTTGTTACTTGCACTGCTGAACCTGTTAAGGTCACGGGGAAACTGGAGCCAATGAGTCAGCTGATCCAATTCAACGTTATTAAACACTTTTTTAAAGCAGTTTAAGGTAAACGCCCTGAGCTTATATGAGGAAGAATCCTTGATGGGACTGACGATGCACTACGCTAAGATGCTTTGCTAATTAGATGAGCAGAGCTGGTTAGAAGGGAACATGTCCAGACACATTCGGTAATCAAAGGGAACAGAATGAACTCCACCCTGATTAAAACAGTATTCGTTGAGAACAATGTTTTTAATAATAGGGAATACATGTATACAATTATATAGAATATTATAATAATACAGCTTTGAAGTTTACAATAGGTTTACCAGGCTGTACATTCAACAGAGGATTTTAATGAAGCCAGTAACAGATGGCAAATGTCCTGAGTCCTTATCTATCAAATAAATAACATTTTCCTTAACAGACTATTGGTGTCTATTACAATTTGTTTGTTTTTGCATAAGTAATTTACTGGATGGCTCTAGTATTAATAATAAGGAATTGACACGATTCTGATATTCTGACTGCTTGTTTGGTGGAAGGAGAGATAACAGCTTAAAAAACAACAACAAATCAACAGGAAATAGATGCTCAGAAGTGCTATCACAGTCCTTTATATGCTAGCATCATTAAGCCGACTAAGATCATACACACTATTTAGAATGAACCAAAAAATACCAGACAAGCTTTGATTTTTAATTTGAAATTGCCTTTAACCTCCACACACCACCTGTCTCAGAATTCTTCTCGAACAAACGTCTTTGCGGATAGGCACCGGAGCCCTGGATCTGTGCCCCAGATTCCCATTATTGCTCTTGGGTTACTGAAATGCGAACGCACGGTCTACGATCCTCCAGTCGGGGTTGACTCGAATCTCTGTTGGAGGCTGAGTAGGAGATGTTTAGGCAAGCAGTCAAACATGGTCTCAAGCTGATGTCTGTACTGCACAACAACCTCTATACAGCACCTACGCAGAAACACACAACAGCAACACCTCTAACCACGGATTCCTAATATGGCAGCGTTATGTAAGAGCCTTTGTGAAATACTCACCTAAGCAGGGACTTTGGTTGTACTCTGAAAATTAGCAGCTCATTGCTATGGGACTGTAAAAAAGACAAAACCAAAAATGTGCCACAGTTGAGAGTCCACGTGTGAAATAGAAGAAAATGAAAGGTGTCCAATACTGTTAAATAATACAAAAGGACTTCATAGTTCTGAAACTTTCAGGTGATTTTTAGGATAAAATAATGAAGGATCTTAAATGACCCAGATATGCAAGAGCAGCAATTATTACCGGGTGGCTGAAAAAAGGGCCAGATAAAAGATTTCCAATGGTGCCTCATGCACTGCACTAAAAAGCACTGTACAATATTAGAAAGAGGGTAACAGAACAGGAAAATGATAATGAACGTAAAAAAAAAATAATAATAATAAGTCATTCATTCATTCATTTTCTGAAGCGTTTAATCCTAATTAGGGTCACGGGGAGGCTGGAGCCCATCTCAGTCGACTCTGGGTGAAGGCAGAGTACACCCCCGACAGCTCGCCAGGCCATCGCAGGGCAGAAACACGCTGACGGCTATGCAGCTACTCTTGACAAAAGTCAGCAATGGTTCTTTTACACACCTCTCACCACAGACAGTGAGAGACATGGCCGGCATTTGATTACCGACTTAGCTGCACTGGGGGGACAGCAGTGACAACCCGCTGATGGTGGGGCTTGAACCCCCGACCTTGGGATCAGTAATCCAGCACCTTACCACCGGGCCACCACTGCCCCTAATAATAATAATAATAATAATAATAATAATAATAATAATAATAATAATAATAATAATAAAAGTGCTGCGATTTAACAATAATTTCATCTTAACAACAAAATATCCTTCTTGTACTTGCAATACGAGTCTATAAATTTCAGACTGATAAAACAAGAAGAAACTGAAAAACAATTTATAAAGGATCTGTTCAATTACTATTTTTATGTGTGAAATATATATATATTAATTTTGAAATGAAAAACACAAGAAACCTTTCATCAAATCCTATGTTTCAAATACAGACATTTTGATTTGAAATTCAAATGAGTCTGAAGTGAAGGGAAATTTGAAAATTTTTGCACCACTGGTGCTAAACAAGAGGGAATCGGATACAAAAGGGTAGAATTAACATGACCGCGTGTGGAATAAATGTGCATTATTTTCATGAAAAGAAAAAAATTAAGAAAACACTATGAGTATGATTGCAAGTAGAAATAATATTATGGGATTTTGGCCCCCTTGGCATTTTGTTTGATTGTTGTTTCACTCTACATGCAAAACCAGAAAAGTAACAACACTTCAGGCATAAAAACCTTTCATATTATTTATATGATCCTTATATCAAGATTCAAAACAATTCACTGTGCACAGATAAAGATATTTATCATATATTTCCAAGCGGATCATTAATCTACCTGAAAGTCTCTACACTACCTATAGACCTGTACTTGCAGAAGTGCATTAAGACTAAACCAGCAGCTTTGACACTCCAAGTAGTGCCACTACACAGCATTACGTAGCTGGTATGGTGTTCACTTCTGCAGTTTGTGCCTTTGGGTGGTTTTTATGATGTTGTTTTTGTGGCTGCACAAGCTGCTTGATGCATCACCATCAATTTCTCATGGCTGCAACTTGGGACCAAAGGCTGAAATGAGTTTATGAAGAGGTTATTGTGGGTCAAGTTCAAAGTCAGCAAAATGGCTGCCAGCATCATAGGCAAAAAACTGACATGCAGTCAGTGTAATTAGTGTATCCAGTGCTATCTTCATTTTTTATAATGGTAGCATTAAGTTATTAGTTGAACACAAATGCGTGTTGGGGTTATTTGAGAGAAAAATGAATCTATACTCACTGCCTGCTGATGTGAGAGAAGATTATTAGCACAGCCCCCAAACACAAAGACCTCTCCATCTATACCTGGGCATGCTGTGTGCCAAAGTCTACACACACACACACACACACACACACACATATTAGACTAATGCAGTTTGAAAAGTGTTTATATGATTTTCATATAAATATACTAGGGGGTCCACACCTTGGATTCTTTTCATGGCTGTGTTTAAACTGCTTCCACCTGTTCGTGGTCACGCAGTACAGCCAGGCATCACCTACAGGAGACAGGCCCTCAAATGAACCACTTTAAACGCTGGTACATCAGTAACCCCATACCTGGATTTAACAGGTTATATTACTCACTTAATGTCTCTCGGTTAGTAGTGAAGCCCCCAAACAGGAAAATGTGATCTGATGAGGCGGGTATGAACGAGTGCCATGAGCGGCCAACTGGCCCATACTGAGGTACTGACCTAAAATAAATACAGAACTTGGCTCACACCACTTTTATATGACCACATTTTAGACAGTAATACACAAGCACAGAGACATATTTCATGTTCCAGCTCACATTTCAGTCCATTCCCAGGTGTCCATGTTAATATAGTACAGGTCGTTTAACCGATGATCCTGTTGAAAAAGTTGATTAATCCAAAAACTGATTGAATATAATGCTTCACAGATTGTACTTTAAAAAAGATACCCACCATATATCGACCTCCAAAAACATAACCTCGGTTTCCCATAGTAGCACAAGCATGGGCTGCGCGTGGCGTCGGAGCTTGTCCCTGTGCAGCAAGCAAATAAATCAAGGTCTAACTGAGATCCGTAAAACCTCTCTAAAAAAAAAAAAAGAGTTCATCCTTCGAACATTCAAACTCTCGTTTCAACACCATGCAAAACGAATAAAATCCCGACACACCATCAGCCAGACTGAATGAATGTTTACTACCTTTGTAATGGGTTGACTCCAGGCTGACATTTCAAGGTTTAGAATGTGAATATGATTGTTCCAGCCCCGTCCTCGATGGTTGCCCTGAGAGTAGAACATCACATTTAAGCCTTTCACTCATCTTTCTTCTTTTTAAGGAACACCTAAAACAGGTTGGCCTCCTACCATTAGTGAATTTTCATCTAATTCAAATGTTCCTCGGTGGTCTGCTTCTGCTTCATAGCCATAGCCCCCGAAATACACCAACCTGTGATTACAAGGATTATTCACTTGAAATAAACTTTACAGAATCAAATTCTTCACATTTTATGCAGGTGCTGTTAGTTCCATGGAGTCCACGTCCATATTTTAATTCAAAACCTGACTGCCATTGCTAGCGTCTGAGCCGTGGACGGAGTATTCCATGACACAACCTATCCCACACAGAAATGTTTACAGAAATAAAAACATTGTTGTTTTTCACTGATCACATCACCATCTTAATCCACGCTACACTCATAGCTGACTGTCCACATGATTTCAAAGAAAACGTGGCTCATCAGACCAGGACATCTTTCAAAGTCCATTTTTGAGCTCACATGCCCATTGTCTGTGTTTTCGGCGGTGTTTCAGCAGCACAGACACTCAGACTGGTTTGCAGCTACACAGTGAACTGAAATGCACCGTGCTCCGAAACCTTTCGGTCATAGCCAGCATTTTCAGCAACTTGTGCTAGAGTTGCTGTCCTGTGGAATCAGACCAGATGGACAATAGCCTTTGCCCCTAATATGCCTAGTGACCCTTGGACACCCTTGAACCTGCAGCCTGTTTACTGCATTATACGAACAACCTCACGAGACCTTCCATTTTGAAGATGCTCTGAATCAGTCATCTAGCCATAACATTTCGACTGTCGTCAAAGTTTCTCGGGCCAAATGTGAAAACTGACTGTTCACTGACTATATCCCGCCCCTTAAAATTCCATTGTAACGAAAGAATTAATGATATTTATCTCACTTGTCAGTGGTTTTAATGTTAAGGCAGATTGTATATTATAGGGTTACTCTAATATTTCATAAGATAGTAACCTCCCAACTTTATTTTATTTGAGGCAAAGTCATGATTATTAATGTCGTATTTCCCACCAGAAATGATGGTCACGAGCTGCTGATGTTCATAGATGATGCCCTTCCCAACACTAGGATCCATGAAGAATGCTAACCTGTTCATGTACACCCAACAGCCTAGTTTGTCTTTACACGTGGGAGCCAAACCCTTAAGGTCCTTCATCCTCTCCCACTGGAAGCTGGAGTCCCTCAGAGGCAGCCGATAAACCTATAAAGTACAACAGAGGTGGTAGAGGGACTAAAAACACTGTATAATAAAAAGAAAAAAAGTCACACATTACCACTGAACTGATGCGTAAATATATTATATTAGTAATAAACTGGTTAACTCACTTAACATGGAGTAAGCCGTGTGGTGGTAGACTGTAATAAATAAATACTATTTGCCAAATTGTAATAAAATGTGTGCTGCGTTTACTTGACTACAGGGATTAATGTCACTCTCAACAGTATGTAGATGATTAGATCTCATTGTTGTCTTGGCTATTACAAAAGTAAAAGCTTCACATTTCCTCTTAAATACACAGTAAATGGGTCATTCTCTGAAACTGGTACCATAAAATGTGACATGGGAGCGAAAAATTCACAGTCCCAGAATTTCAATGAAGTCCTGTTTATTTCCCTCTATATTCACCATAAATCCATGAAGCATCGTTAGGGAGACAGTGAGAGAACTACTGCATGCACTTTTATTAGTAACAGTCAGGAATAAATCCGTATGGACACCAAGTTCATCCCATGTGTGTTTGGAGAATAAATTAATTAGCGCTCGACTACGCGTGAAATAAATCCACTTCAGGACGAACTCAACTGTACAGTGAACTTCGAATGGGTCGGTTCCGTATGTAACTGGCGTGGACACCACTGGTTACGCATAAAACCGTCAATTAATGTTCAATTCTCAGTCCGCAAAGTAAGAAAAACAGGAATTTCTACTTTGGATATAAATTTTAATGTAAGATCTTTATTGCGAGCTCTACTGTTTACACTTTGAGTTGATACTTCAGCGATAGCATTTCTCACAATTTTCATCCACACATTGCCACTAATTTTACAGATTTTGATTTCTTTTTCACTGGATAGCCGAATGATTTTGTCTGACATGTTGTATGTGTCCATGTGGTATGTTCTGGGCAGGGATAACTCTTTAAATTCTTTATAGTTTTGGCAAAATATTAGGTCTAAACTGTCAATCATTAAATCTGACCCAGTTTCAGAGAATGAAGCAAATACAAACTACATTCAAAAAAAAAAAAAAAAAAAAAAAAAAAAAAAAAAAGGTTTTAAGCATTCCAAAACTATCCTTAAAAAAATAACACAGTAAGGACACATTAACAAGCTATCTGTTAGTTATCTCTGTATTATAATTTTGACCGATCAGCTACAACATTAAAGTACATGGATCCAAGTCCATGATGCTTTGTGCATTTGGCTTTTTGGCTGAGACTTTAAAAAGTCTGCGTTTTGGCAAGAACTTGGTTTGAATAAACACCAGACAGCTAGGATAACAAATTGCAAAGGAATAGTCAATATCTCAAACTATTACATAATGGCAGACAGTCAATTCCACTGACAATCAACACACGTCAAAATCATTTCATTGTAATTTCCACACAGTTTTTCTAACGGTAATGAGTTTTGGAGGGAGCGATTGTTCTTATGATGGCTGACATTTTCCTCATTGCCATAGATTATTTCCGCCCACTAGGAAGTCAGCCTTTTGGAATTTATCCTTTTTTCACCTTTTTTTTGCACTCTTTCACAGTTCTCCTGGAGTATTTATCAGATCTTCTTATGGCAGACAGTCAATTGCATTAAAGAAAACACACTTAAAAATCTTTTTTATAGCTGTAGTTGTCACAAAGATCGTCTAATGTTTACTGATGTTTTATCATCTGACCACATAAAGAATGACTTTTTAATACTTCTATACATCTGTCTGATGTGCGATCTGATTGGCTGGTGAGTGGGCCATAATCCCTAAGGGGTGGTTCAACGTTTTCAACATTTTCACAAGCGTACAGAGTATTTTTTTTCAAGACCCCCCTCCATGGGAAACAGGAAAATTCACAACATGAAGAACAATGTGATGTCTAAAACATGCTTCGAATTATAAACCAAAGATATAGAGTTAAAACAGTAATGCCTGCATATTTATTTATTTTTACATATTTGTAATAAACATTCATATATTCAGACATGTACAGGGCTGCTACTATATGCAAATGTCTATTATCTATGCATATTTCGGGGGGGGGGGGGGGGGGTAGGCATAAATGAATGAATGAGGGAAAGGCAACAATTTCAGTAGGTTTAAAAATAAATAAATAAATAAAAACCAACTGCAAATATGGTTAGCATAATAAAAAGGGGTTTTTATACCTTTGTACTAGTATGATACTACTGGAATCCACACTACACTGAAAATCCTTTGAATGATCGTAATAGTCTTTGGCATATACAACGAAGTATGGAAAGGTTTGCAAAAGATCCCCATGGAAGCAGGACATCCAGTTTCAGTCCCTTTGCAGCATAAACCAGAACAGCCAGATCTAAACACCATCACTATACTTGCATCCTCCACATAGCAGAAGACTGGAGTTATAAAACACACCAAAACATGAGGAAGTCAAGTACGTACAAAACAGTACATTCATTTATTTCTCTTCCTTAGCTGTGGAAGTTTCAAGCTGCTTTTAGCTGCCTTACGCTCAGGCTGTCTTTTTCTTTTCTTCTCTAGATGTAGAATCTTCAGACACGCGCATGTTCTGTCTAACTTAAAGACGGAGTTGAACTTCTAATTAACTAATCAATGGCTTGCTAAACTTGACTGGGACTGAGCGCACCCTCGTGGACTGCAGACACGGACCGACACACACACCTTCTGTATAGCTGTGTGTGTGTGTGTGTGTGTGTGTGTGTATGTAGACCTGATGCACCAACTGTAAAGTTAATAGAGATGAAATCAGCCATTTCTAAATAGATTCTGGTATAAAGCTGAGATCTGTAGATCACTGATCCTAAGGTTTAAGACCATAAGAGGCACGTTACACCCTTTAAGCAGCGTGCTTTATTTACTGAGCTCTAATGTATAGTGATACGTCTGTGGGCGTTTTTATTTTAAACGAAATAGATTTGCGCGTTGTTCTCTGTAAATCCAGTGGAACAGAACTGGGATACGCATTTGCTCTGTCTGTTGTGAAAAGCAGCTTGAGCAGTAAGTACACTGACACCGGAACGACCAAGTGATCAAATATACTTTTATAATATAATGTATCTGTAATAGCTCGCTTCCAGGTATAACACGGCATCGATTACAATACAAACAGTATTATGATTAGAAGGCTAATTATTGCGAGGTTGAACCGCCACTCTTGCCTCAGGCTACACGCAGTGTAATGAGTGCACAAACTGCTCGGTGATTAGCTCAGTGTTTACAGCGAGATCGCAAAGGCTGAAAGCGGCCATGGAATGTTCAGCACTCGACCAAAACCACAAACTTGAAATAAAGTCAGCTTGTCTCATTTTTTTCTTTCCAACTCTTTCTAGCACTGTATTTTAATAAAGTATCACAATAAATTGACTGCTAGTTAGAGTACATTCTACTATCCTGAAGAGTCTGAAGGCGAAAGTAACTCTGTCGGTGTTGCAAATAACGAAAGGAGCAACAGCCAGCAAAAGTTAAGAAAGTTTGTCCTGGACCAAAAGAGCGAAAACAGTGAAAAAAGCTACAGTGACAGGAATACTTTCACCGATACCTAGAAACGTGGATATTCTACACAGACCGGCTCAAGAACTCTAACATCTTTCCGTGTTAGCATATACTTTCGAAGAGAAATAACACTGGTGGAAGTAAGAACGTAAAGACTTGCATCTACCCCTCAGCAAAGCTTTCAGCTTCCCCGATGGAACCATCAACTTCTGATACTTTTGTTTAATCGTTTTCTTGGAACTTACTGAAATCACACATCGACTTCTTCAAGATCAAGGTGTTCAACCTGGGGTTGGGCCTCCAACAGACCTCAGCACCACCTCTCCTGCACCACTAATGATGTGAGTCGTGCAAATAATAATGTATACAAACTGCACGCAACTTTTTAAAATTAAAATTTACCTTGAAAAGTTTGTAAAAGCTTGTAAACATGTTAGTCAACATATGCAGCTCACTTTCTTGACGATATCAGTTCTTTCTTTTTTTTTATATTAGTCAAGACATAAGGTCAGAATTTTTAGTTTTCTGCTGTACAGAACTTCCCTGCCTGCTGATGTCAGCCTACCACATGTTACAGGTGCCAGGCATAGTAATGGCAGCGCTATGAGCACACTGCCGCAAACGCTAGCAAATTAGGTCCTTTCACATACGGCAGAATCATCGCGGGAACCTGGATGTGTCGTGGTGTTGCCAGCATTGGTGAGTAAAGCCATAATGACAAACATTGCACAGTTGTCTTGGAAAATCTGTGAGAATACCCTTACCAAATTAGTGTTTCCTCTAGCATGATGGCCTCCAAAGAGATACAGAATGCCTTCCACACATACACCACAGCTACCTGACATTGGGTTGGGGAGGTCTCCACAGCACAGCTGCCTCTTCCTAAAAATACATACAATAAACTGTCAATTCGGTAAAAAATATAATTTCTGCTTTGTTTTAGTACATTTCGTAGACTAGCCATTTTTCTCTTGGAATCTGTTCTTCAAATTGAGTTGCATAAAAAACTTAAAGGTTCCCATTCACTTCCCAGATTTATCAATTAAACTTGAAATAAAATTTAATCGGCCACAATGTCTTTCTGAAACCATTTGTTTACTCCTTGTTTACTCTTCCACGCAGGACCCGACATGGTCATGTCACGTTAACACCCTGGTGAAGAAGGCTCATCAGCTTCTCTGTCATCTTAGACGCCTGAAGGACTTTAAACTGCCCTCAAGGGTGCTAAAGACTTTCTACACCTGCACCACTGAGAG
>JAQMYF010000023.1:28478032-28491336 GCA_030014195.1 Neosilurus mollespiculum | reverse complement strand
GTGGTGGTCGTGTGATAGGGAAGGCAAAAGTTGATGGGTGGGAATTGGATACGACTAAATTAGGGAGAAAAATGGGGGAAAATCCAAAAAAAGAAAAAAATAAATCATTCTTTTAAAAATAAGAACTGAATTTGTTCCTCTTTAGACCTTAGCAGTAGATGTTTAAATAACCAAGTTACACTAGATACAATACACTAGAGGGGCACAACTTACAGAAGTGTTTTGCACATTTCATGGTACAGAGCACTTTTACAGGCAGCATTGTTGGCACCTCTGATGGCCCACACTGCCTTGCAAAATTCAAGTGACTATGCGGTTGTGGAATGCTCTGGAAGACCTTGCTTTTATACGAGGTAAGGAGCCCAAGGCGAATGGGGTGGGTTGGATATCTTCCTGGAAATAAACTTTTGGGTTCTTCGTAACTTTTGTCTCTTTCACTGTGGAAATGAAACGTAAGTGACTTTGCGCTTTCAGTTATGTCATGGGTCCACAGGTCGCCTAAATAAATGATATTTCAGACTAGAATAAACCAGAATGAATACAATGGATCGTTAAATTATAGTGACTTTTGTTAATGCATTTCTTTTAGGCAGATACTGTCAGCTTGAAATCCTTCCTCTCAGCTGCTCGACTTGCACACAGAGGAACTGTTAATGACAGCCTTACCCTCTCCACACTTACCCCGGTTCGGGCCAGAGATGTGGAGAAACCCAAAAAGAAGCTCACCATCATGTCCAAGAAGGACTATCCTCTCACATCTAGCTTCCCTTATTCTCTGGAGCAGCTGCAAGTGTCTTACTGCAAGTTATCCAGGGTGGACATGCGCATGCTGTCTCTAAAATCTCTCCGAACACTTGATCTGAGCAATAACCACATCAAAAAGCTCCCAGGTACCATCGGTGACTTAAGCTTCCTGACAGTACTCATTCTCCACAACAACCACCTGGAGAGCTTTAGTGAAGCTCTGTGCCTCTCCAGCCTCCAGAAATCTCTGCAGCATCTGGACCTGAGCCAGAACCGCCTAAAGTTGCTGCCTGCTTGCTTTTGCAAGTTGCAGGAGATTGTTGTCCTCAAACTGGACGACAACCAGTTGGTACAACTTCCCTTCCGCATCGGCCAACTTGCCAAGATGCGTTTCCTCTCAGCCGCCCACAATAAACTCGCCGTGCTTCCTGGGGACTTCCGTAAGCTGTCACTGGAGAACCTGGACCTGTTTGGAAACCCCTTTGCTCAGCCCAATCCTTTCGATCAAAGCATTTACCTCACATTACCCCTCACTCTGAAGGAGCTGACCTCCAGAGCTGTGCTCAACTACAGGTAATTTGTCAACATCGCTTCAACAGGTGACACAATGATGGTACAGTGGTAGCTAGTACTGTTTTTGATCCATTTAAAAAAAAAAAAAAAGAAAAACAATATTATACTGTATTAAAACTAAACCTGCATGAGTGAGATGCCTTCGTTTCTTTATTTCTTTAATCAAGATTTCCATCAGAGTCAAATGTATGATTATATAAATATGCAGCCTGCATAGTGATTAACTGATAGTACACCATCCCTACCTATATTTGATACACTATATCTACAAAAGTTTATGGACGCGTGACCATCACATTCATGTGATTCAGGATGGTTGGACTCCAGGTTTCGCTCCTCTTTCCGGTTATAATAAATGTCTCTTCTGGAAAGGCTCTCCACTAGATTTTGGAGTGTGGCCTGTGGGGATTTGTGATCGTTCATCCACGAGAGCAATATTAAGGTCAGGCACTGATGTCAGGCAGGGACTCCTGGGGCAGTTGGCGTTCTATTTAATCCCAAAAGTGATCAGTGGGGTTGAGGTCAGTGCTCTGTGTAAGCGACTCACGTTCTCCTACTCCAACCTTGGGAAGGCAGGTCTTCATGGAGCTCACTGTGTGCGCAGGGGGGACGGTCGTGCTGGAACAGGTTCGAGTCTCTTAGTTCTAGTGAAGGGAAATCGTAACCCAACAGCAGACGAGGACATTCTGCACAATTGTGCGCTTTCAGTTTTGGGAGGGAGCTGCATATGGGTCTGATGGTCTAGTGTCCATAAACTTTTGTGTTTTTTATATTTAGGGTACGGTGTATATTTTATGTAAATTTTTGCTGAACTTTAAGCCCTACTGGACAGTATTGTTATCTTTTATTTTAGTGTGAACAGTGGTGTAAATGAATGACCTTGTTTATTTGTTTTCCCTCACCTCTATCTCATAGAATCCCTTATGGACCTGATCTCATTCCTTTCCACCTTTGTGACGACATGGAACTGGCGAAGCTGTGCAGCTGTGGTTGCATGTGTGTAGGCTCGTACGTACAGACGGTCGTGAGCATGAACCTGCACCAAGTCTCTTACACTGTAGTACTAGTGGACAGCATGGGGGGCACAGAGGCTCCTATCCAGCGCCAGTTCTGCTCCCTCACATGCTACTGCCAGTTTGTGGATGGCTGTGTTGAGAGAGGACTGAGCTGAGAAGAGTCTGATGTTGTTGAGAGAAGAAGCTGATCCTTCCACATCCTGGCTGCTGTGGTGTATCCAGTTTCTGCTTGTTTGCTATACATATGTGGTGTTGTGTGATATTACCTCAGTAATGGATTAGGATAAGGTACACGTCAGTGTTAGCCCTTCCAGAAACATCACACGCCATGGATTGACACAGACGGAAAGTCATGGCAAGGCCTGTTCTTCAGCACTGTTTTTTTTTTTCTCTGTTGAAAAATGTGCAAGCAAATAAATATCATAGTTTGAAGGCTGTGTTGTGAATGTCTCCATAATTTCCCCAAGATTCTGCGTGTGACAGTGTTCTTTTAGGTTGGATTTTGGTGTGTTATTAAATAAATTGACCTTTTTGAACTGCTAACATATCTGAAGTACCAAAACACTAATTTTATTTTATAGTGAACAAATTACCAGCCAGTTCCTCTCATTCCATATTATCAAACCCCTCACAGTAAAATGAAAGGAAACAATTTTATTGTATTTCGGACTGAAACATGGCCTAAATACTTCAAAATTTGTTTGTCAGCTTTTGTCTAATTTAAATATTTTTGGATCCACACTGTTAAGCATTTTTTACATTTTAAGTGGCTCTCTGGAAACAGGGACAGAACATCAGAGAATCTAGTGACTGGTGCGTGTGTGAAATTTTCAGATCAATCCAGCCCATCTGGTCCCAATATCCAAGTCAGTGTGACCTCAGTGATTACCAGTGTTTAACCATAACATAAAAACATAGTATGAGCACTAAGTGGTGAAGTGAGTAACACTGATTCATATATACCGCATGGGAAAAATACAATATGATTGTTTCAATATTTTGGGGTGACGGCATTAGCCTATACAGCGCCTTACAAAAGTATTGAAACCCACCCCACCCCAACCCCACCCCGGCATTTTTCATGTTTTGTTACTTCACAACCTGGAATTAAAATGGATTTTTGGTTTGAAGGTTTGCATCATTTCATTTACAGAACATTCCTACAACTTTTAAGATGTGATTTTTAATTTTTTATTGTGAAACAACAAATGGAACAAAATAACAGAAAACTTCAGCGTGCACCTTTTACGGCAATTACAGGTACATGTCACTTTGGATGAGTCTCTATGAGCTTGCCACTTCTTGCCACTGGGATTATTGGCCATTCGTCAAGGCAAAACTGCTCCAGCTCCTTCATGTTGGATAGTTTCCGGTTGTGAATAGCAATCAGGGGGGGGGGGGCGGGGCGCTCAGGTATACAAAAAAATCCTGTTATTAATACTCAGTACACTGGGTGAAAAGTATTGCTCAATAAATTCTTTACCTGTAAGTAGAGTAATCACTAAAACTATTAAATGGACAATAGGTGGAGAAAATCATTTAAAGTATTTTATTAGAAATTACATAAATTGATATGTTATTTTTTATTTCAGATAATATAATAAATTGCCTTTCAAAGAATTCTCATTAGGGCGAGTAGGAATGATACAAAATACAAATTGATTCTGTAGAAAGATTCACTGGTAAACTAATAGTGACGCTCCCAAAGAGCTGATGCCTAACAGAATCTGGTAACCTACTGAGCTGGAACTTTTTGAATCATACATTTTAGGGTGACGCCTGGTGTCAAGTTCACTAACCCTACGCAGCCCTCTCCGACAGATTTCAAGCTGTCCAAGTCATTAACCATCAGTTCTCTGCTCTTCACTCCTCTAATGGTGTCCCTTACGGCTCACTATTGGGCCCATTTCTATTTAAGGGCATCAGAGTGAAGGGGGCTGAATCCAACTGCACGCCACACTTTTCAGATTTTTATTTATAACCAAATTACAAACCTTTCACTTCTCGACGCAAAGCCCACCCCAGCTTCTCGGCAGTTATCCTTGGCCTTACCCTCCAGTAGGTATATCCATGGTCTGTGATGCTGTGGTAGCCGGGAGACGTGTTTCACATAGGGCTGTTCCATGCCTACCAAGGGATTTGGAAGTATTAGTCTTTTGGAGACGACACTGTGCAATAGTTTTGACATTCCATTCTTTATTATTTTTCGTCTTTGATTTTCCTAGTACAGTTTTCAACGGTCACTGTGGACGGAGGTGACCAGCACGAAGCTTGCTAACCGGGGGATGTTTGAGTGGGTATTATATTTTTGTTCAAGAACCATTTCATAGAGCTGCATGCAAGTTTCATTTAAGTGCATCCAGCTTTTGCCGGACTTGTAACACTCTCTCGCCAAACAGTGAGCAGGGACAGGCCGAGACATGCTGGCATTTATGTTTGCTGCAGTGGGTGACCAGAAGAAGGTTCTTATATTTGATTCTGCCAGGATGCCCAGAAACACCCTCCTCACATAGGTGAAATATCGTGGGGCAACCAGTTTAGTCACCAGTTTCTCAACCATGGAGCAGCACATCTGATCTGATCTGACCTCTACTGTATCCTCAGTATTAAATTGCTGTTTTAAAAAGTGTCTTTGTGAAACCGTTAAATGAATCATTTTGGAACGAGACGTCGTCACTGATATAGTTAACTGATGAAGGCTTTCTTGTCAAAAGAATATTTTATGAGTGAGTTTACGGCCCTGAGTTTATTGGCCTATTTTGCCTCCAGTGGAATAAGGTCAATCACAGTCCTCCAGATGATTTAAATTTAGAACACAGGCTCTAATTTCATTTGGTGAGTTGGTTGAGGGCCTTAGTCTGGCTGCTTTAAACATCCTTAGATATTTACTTTAAAATACATTATTTAATAAAATAGACATGAAGTATGTAATTAAAAAAGCATAGCTGCAGCAGTGATGAGGGGGGCCAAGCTGTGAACTGTGAAAGCAAGTTTATGTTGACTGTAAAACATTTTGGTGAAAACATGACGAAATCCTGTGTGCTGGTGTTGAAATATATTGTAAACGTTTTGGTCACGTCCAATATGGATTTACGAAAGAATTAGCATCAGGATATTATTAGAAATACATCAAAATATCTTCGCCGAGACAAATATTGGCATATTGTAATGACTTTCTGACCATAGGTTTCCTTTAGTGGCTGATTTTGATTAATGGATGGAATAATGTGAAGGGGACGGTTGTATCAAAACTAAAATAAGTGTGATGCTATGAACAATCATGAGCTTATTATGCACATGTAGTCTAGCTTGTGATTTTCTTTTTCTTTTCACTGTTCAGTGTTTGTTTGGAAATGATGGGGGGGGGGGGGGTCCTCATTTTAGGCTGGGTGTTATTTTAAAGTAAAATCTCAAAAGAGCCCCCACCTCCTGTGTTAACGACATGGAACATGGATTACCTCATAAACTGATACTTTAGTATCGATTTCACTAATAGTTCATTTTGGTGGAACTGATTAATCCTACTAGGGTTGCGGAGAGGCTGGAGTCTATCCTAGCTGATTCTCAGCAAAATAAGGGTACACCCTGAACTGCTTTCCAGTCAATCATAGGGCAAACACACACACATGAGAACATGCACACAAAAACACCCTCGAACCCGGACCTACCTGCTATGAGGTGTATGTGCTAACCACTAGGAATCTACCTACTAGGGTCACAGGGAGAGGCTGAAAGCTATCTCATTCATATCTCACACTGGGAAAAGGTGGGAAAATGTTACAGGTACATGCCAGGTTCATACCCCATCCGTCCACCGAGTGTGATGAAAATCACTCATTCATTTGCTGAACAGCTTCATCCTACTCAGGTCACGTGGAGGCTGGAGCCTATCTCAGCGTGCTCGGTGTGAGGGCAGGGAACACCCTGAACAGCTTGCCAGTCCATGACAGGGCAAACACACACCTAGGGGCAATTTGGAACAGCCAGTTAGCCCAATATGCATGTTTTTGGACTGTGGGGAGAAACCAAAGTACCTGGCGGAAATTTACACAAGCACAGGGAGAACATGCAAACTTCAGAGAGAAACATCTCACCAAGCAACTCGAACCCTGGACCCTCAAAATTCTTGCTGGGAGGCGGATGTGCTGACCACTATGCCACTATGCACTATGCTGAGTAGTTATTGTGTAATCTAACTATCAGAAAAAATTATTTAACACGTACTTGATATAAAACCTTTAATAAATTCCAGCGTGTTTCTGTCATGCGACGGCCTGGCGAGCTGTACGGGGTGTACTCCGCCCTCGCCCAGAATCGGCTGAGATGGGCGCCAGCCTCCCCGCGACCCCGATTAGGGTTAAGCGCTTCAGAAAATGAAATTCCTGGATCGTGATTCGCATCTGCTCCCCATCCCTTCACCAAGTCTTTTGTTCACTGTTTTTTTTTGTTTTGTTTTGCGTAATCCTGCAGACAGACACATAGAATCGCCCTTGTCCATTCATTTCCTGGAGCGCTTAATCGTAATTAGGGTCGCGGGGAGGCTGGCGCCCATCTCAGCCGTCTCTGGGCGAGGGTGGAGTACACCTTGAACAGCTCGCCAGAGTGTCGCAGGGCAGAAACACGCTGACGGGGACACTCGTTTTACACTCCTGTCACCACAGACAGTGAGAGACATGGCCAGCCTTTCATAACCCAGTTAGCTGCACTGGGGGGGACAGCAGTGACAACCCGGTGATAGTGGGGCTTGAACCCAGTAATCCAGCACCCTACCACCGGCCCACCAGCGCCCCTATCGCCCTTGTCCCGTCTAGGATAATTATGGGATGTGGCGGCGTTGGGTGGCTGTGATTGGTCCGTTAGCGCCCCACAGTGGCGGGTCATGGGAGTGCAGCGCTGTGCCTCGTGACGCGGAGCCTCGCGCTGCTTCCCCTCCACTCATCTCCATTTCGCTCCGCAGTCAGCTGCTCCCCGTTCACTTTGACCTTTAGCTTCGTGTGGATGTGAAAGAAGGGGGATGAAGAATCCTTAACGGTTCGGTTAACCGAAACCTGGGACCCGGGAACCTTTCGGATTCCTCTGCGGTTTCTGAAACGGTGAGTTTTGATCCGGTCGCTGACTAAAGCCGGCCGGATTTCTTGAGCGCGAGGCGGACTGAGGCGACCAGGCCTCGCGCTCGCGCAGAACTTTACGCTCCCGGATTAGTCGGTAAACACAAGGCCGTGTTGATTAGCGTCGCTATTTATACACAAGCTCACGGTAGGTAGCTATAACACCTGTCATACCCGGCGATGGGGATGTTTTAGCCTTTACTGGTCCGTCGTGTTTATTTGTGTAGTGTTTAAATATCTGGTAAAACGAGGCTCCTGGTAGAGGAAGTGTTTGTTTTTCTCCAGAGACTCGAAGTTAATCCTAATCCAGCAGCTAGCATGAACTAGCCGGGCTTTGAGCTGTTTGTTGCTCATTTTAACCTGGATGAATAAATAAATTAAAATGATACGAGTCAGCAGCTCCGTCAGAGAGACCAGCTGGGGGTTGTTGAATTAATGTGTTAAATGAAGAGATGTTTGTTTAGCTAACACGAACCGTCCCGGCTAGTCCAGTCCCGGCTGATTACATTTCACCAGATAATCAGATCTAGCTTTGGTTCTGTGGTGAGCTTGGCTTGTTTTGTTGGGTTTGTTCAGATAAGAGCTGATGAATGCACACTGTCTGGACTCGGAGGATGGTTAGCATCAGATCCTCTGGATGTATCGAGTGACAGCTGTTTGTTGGGTTCAGGTGCTAATAAGTGTAACTTGGTTCGGATTGATCCTGACAGCAGTGTGTGCACATTTTCCAACAAGTTGAAGGAGCTGTGTCATGATTTTTACCCAAACGTAGCTGCCGAAATGTCCAAGATAAGTGTGTGTGTTTATTAAACTGAGTTTCAGCTTGAAGATGAAAAGCGGGTTGGAGTTTTTGATCCCAGGATGAGGTGGATGGGCTTGGATTGCAGTGTGGACTTCTGGAAATCTGGTTGTGCTGAACAGTTTTCAGACACAGGTCACACTGAAAACCTCTAACACACCTATGGCATGAACCCAGTCCATGTCCCATTTTTCCTAAGCTAAAATGTCCGTCGATATAAATGATCGTCTTGTTTGATGACACCATTCATGATATCTAGACTGTTTTCTTCAGACCACCATGACGCGTCCCTTTAACATTACTACGAAATGTCAGACCAGATCCAGCGCCGGGTGTAGTGGTTAGCACGTCCGCCTCACAGCGAGAAGGTCCCGGGGACGGACGTTGGAGTCTGTCTGGAGTTCGCGTGTTCTCCCCGTGCTTGTGTGGGTTTCCTCCAGGCACTCTGGTTTCCTCCCACAGTCCGGGGACGTGCATGTTAGGCTAATTGGCTGTTCCAGATCGCTCCAAGTGTGAATGCTTGTGTGTGTTGGCCCTGTGATGGGCTGGCGAGCTGTGGAAGGTGTACCCAGCCCTCGCCCAAAGTCAGCCGAGACGGGCGCCAGCCTCCCCGCGACTCTAATTAGGATTAAGCGGCTTTAGAAAATGAATGCGGGATAAGTGAGTCGCCAAGTTGAGATATTAAAGTGATGGTCTGATAGACTAAGCCAGATGTTCATAGTTTCTTCTGGCCTGTTAGTTAACGCTGAAGTGTGGTGCAGTGTTAAACACAACACACTGGTGTAGTGAGAGCGAACTTCATCAGGTTTTGCAATAAAACTTCTGTCTTGCTTAACTTCTAGCATGATGACATCAATCGCAATCAAGTCTCGTTTGTGACTCATCCAAAGGTGACCTTGACGTGTTTTCAGAAGTACCCTAAAACCTGATATGTTGATCTTGGCATGTTGGGGCCTTAAGCAAGGTTCTTAATCCTCAACCGCTTGCTTAACTTCTGGCATGTTGACATCAGCTGTAATCAAGTCTCATTTATGACTCATCCAAAGATATTACATCTAAATGAATCTCTTTGTAACACCACAGTTAGGGACTTTGATTTGTTTTCAGGAGTACCTTTAAACCTAATTTATTTTGGTCTTGGCATGTTGGGCCTTTGAAAAAAAAAAAAAAAAACTGTGTCGCTCTGTATAAGGGGAGATGCCAAATGCCATAAATATAATGTAAATATCTGAACAGGCAATAAAATGACACCTCATGAGTTGGAATAGCTTATATACGATCTAAATGGTCACATGATTCCATGTAGATCAATAAATGGTTGTGTGCTGGCAATGATTCGTTACATGCTTATATCTGGATAAAGTGTGGAGCAAATACTCTTTAGAACCATAAAAACGTGTGCGAGGGTAATATTTAGATGTATAGGCTTTAAAGCATGATGTCACCAACTGACCCGAGTTGCTCTCCTGTCCTGAGCGTTTTTTCTCATCCACTTAAACGTGTTTAAGTTCAGTTTCTGGTATGAGAACATTTTGGACTTGATGTACTTTTTTATCTTTTTGCCAGTTGATGACATTAATGATAATTATTTTATGAAGTATACTCATTTCTTATAACTTGATTATATGCAAGTTCCTCTAAAGCCTTAAAGTGAAATGAAAGGAAAGCCAGACTCTCCCGTTACACTGAAAATATCTATGAAGTCGCAGTCTGTGAAACGTCGTCGATGGTTTGCATTATCCTGTTTTAAATGGCCACCGTTTGTAGTTTGTTTCCGTCTTGCGAGAGCGCGAAATCGTGAGAACCGGCTGTAGACCCCTCAGTTTCAACAAGGCAAGATGCCAGTAAAAATAACAGTACACCGATATTAAACTAACAAATCAGATATTAACTAGTGAACCTCTGAAGTCAGACTAGGAACGTCTGCACATAATACTGCATTACAGATACATACATCAGGAGACGTCTGCTATGTACTATATACCACTACATTTAATTCATAGCACTTCTGCGTTAACGGTTTATTCGATGTCACTCCTGCCCCACGTTTCGCAGTACCCCTGTGTGAGGATTTTTTC
The DNA here is from genome assembly GCA_030014195.1 of Neosilurus mollespiculum. Classification (NCBI taxonomy): domain Eukaryota; kingdom Metazoa; phylum Chordata; class Actinopteri; order Siluriformes; family Plotosidae; genus Neosilurus; species Neosilurus mollespiculum. The sequence continues at coordinate 28,481,018 of JAQMYF010000023.1, read as the reverse complement.
CACGAAGTCTTATTTTAATAAGAATAGTGCATTTTATTGGATATGGACTTAGTGTACATGCAAGTTTTTATAAAGTTTGGGTTTAATTCCCCTTTAATAAGCCTGGCTGTACTACTTAAATTGATCCCAATGAAGCAAATGTGAAAGATTAGGCCAAGCAGGCATGAGGTTTAACTTCTTAACAAGAAGAGATGCGTATCTATGTCTTTCTGTATTTCTGTATATTTAAATACAGTGACATTGTGACATTTACTTCACATTGATATGGTTAGGTGATGAAATGGGATGCTTATTGGAAATGAAGCTTTAAAAGCACTTTGCCTTTTAGAGTTCTGATCTTGGGAGTGTGTGTTGTGGGTGTAATTGAATCATTGTACAGTTTGACTTTTTAAAATAAAGAAATTAATGCATTTGTAATTTCAGCATGTGCATTTTAATATCTTCTGATGTTTTGGCGGAATTAATTTGATTACACGATGGAAGGGAGGGGAAATCAGAAACACCTGGTGCAGTTTGTTGGAGTTAAAATGAATCGTAATGATTGTACAGCTTTACCTGTATGGAGCTTGTGCTGCTACACCACTCAGTTACAACAGTTTAAAAACCACAACCTGTTAGAATCGAGATTAGACCGTACCGTACTGGTGCAAGCTCACTCGAGCTGGTAACGGCTGCTGGAGCCAAGGCGTGTCCACCTACCGTGCGTTTCCCCACTCACCAAGTTTGCGATGAAACTACCTTGTTGAAAAATTTAAATTAAAAAGAAATGAAGAATAAACAGTGTTTGCCATATAAACAAGATCCCTGCTGCCACAACTCCAAGATTTTCTTCTCTATTCCTACCTTGATTCAAGGTATTCCTTCATTTTACCTTGTACTGTTTGTGTTTTGTCATGTTGATATATACTTCATTGCTAGGGGTGTTGAAAATAATTGATGCATTTCCTCTTGGTGCTTCACACCAAGCCCTTCGATTGGCTGGAGCATGATATCTGTTGTGGTGCTGTTTTCAGACGACAGTCAGGTGCGGCAGGAGGCTTCGAACAGCACTCAGCTTTTTCGGTAGGCCTAAAAAAATGCTGTGTTTCCCTTAATGGCCACGATAGATAGATAGAGAGAGAGATAGATAGATAGATAGACAGACAGACAGACAGACTTTTTGTTTTTTTCCATGCGAGTAAATGTTGTACCTCAAACACCAACTGACAGATTAAAATTTTTTTTATTTCCAAACGTTTTTTTCTGTCCGTCAATTCAGAGTAATGAATTACATGAACTTATTTTTTGTCTTGACAGGAAGTCTGCATGCAAATTAGAGCCCCACTGTACAACACTCTAGCTTATGGCAGACCTTCATACTTTATTCTATAAATATATAACAGACATCAAATTATATTCGTAATGAATTTGTCAGAAGTGTCCAAAAACATAATTATTCTGTATTTGTAAATGTGAACAATAAATTGCTCTTAGTCGAATTCTCGAGTAAAAATTTATATTTGAGCCAATCACGTGGAGAGTAATCTAGACTGCGCTCCCCCTCTCTCGTGGGTAACTGGCTTCTGCTTCCAGCAAAAAAAACCTTGGAGATGCTTGGTTTAAGCTGTGGGTTTGTGTTATTTCTGTGTTAAAATGGTTGGTTCTTGTTGTGCTGTTGGCTCTGAAAACTGTGCAGATGGTCTCAAAGAAATCTCTTTGTTAAACCGCAGGCATGCTGATATTTATGGATAATTGCATAGCGTTCCAGGCACAGGCACTTAACACAAAGACAACACAGTGCAGTTTTAATGTACCTTTATTCTGTGGGTAACTACAGCCGGCTTAAGGAAGTACAGACTGATCTGTACAACACATAGTGTAGGGAGAAGCGAGCCAAGGTCTGCACTGACAAGATTGATCAAGAGCTACCAGAGCAGAAGAAGCTTTCTGAAGATTTGGGTCATTTTAAAAGAGACTACCATGATTGTGCTCGTAGCATGTGGTGCTTATTTAAGAGGATTTAAGGTGAATGATTTCCTTGTAGTTAGCCAATAGAATGTAGTTTTGCTGCTGGCTGCACACTAAAATGCATTCTCATTGGCTGATTCTGCGAGTCTCTAATAAATATGAAGCGCTTGCGCTGACTTTGTAGCTCAATGTCACGTAAACAAAATAACCAGCTGGCAGGCGCTTCGACGCATAAAAAAATTAATTTCTTTAAAATGTATATTCAGGCTGTCATGTGGCACATCAACAAGGTGCGTTACTGTCAACCTGGGCTGAATTTCAAATCCAGGTTGTTGCCTGCCATCTGTGACCTGGAGTACACGGCAGCTGATTGGCCGAGCTCTCATGGGAGAGAGGCATTTAAGAGTTCTTCAAACTTCAGAAATCCATGTCATTTGTTGTTACCATGGTGATAATACCCCATTTCCAGTGGTTCGTAAAACGTCTCCATACAACAGCCATTTAAAACAGATCTGATTTATAAACCAATATCTACTGAACTGTTTAAGGTTTTAGAAGATCAGATTAAAGAAGGCACTTACCGTTATGATGACAAGATTTAATTTTTGTGGAAAACATACTTGTTCATAGAATTACTCTTGGATATGCAAGGAAGGCATGAAAACAGGAAGTTGAAAAATCATGTGATCAAACAAGGGGAGCATGGGATGTACAGCACCAACAGACACTCAAGAATCATAATGGTTCATTATAACCCCTGCTTCATAATTCATGGGGTAACATTCTCCAGTACTACCCCCATTCTCCAGTACTACCCCCATTCTCCAGTACTACACCCCATTCTCCAGTACTACACCCCATTCTCCAGTACTACCCCCATTCTCCAGTACTACCCCCATTCTCCAGTACTACCCCCATTCTCCAGTACTACCCCCATTCTCCAGTACTACACACCATTCTCCAGTACTACACCCCATTTCTCCAGTACTACACCCCATTTCTCTAGTACTACACCCCATTTCTCTAGTACTACACCCCA
>JAQMYF010000023.1:28448474-28462698 GCA_030014195.1 Neosilurus mollespiculum | reverse complement strand
TTGGAATGGCCTAGTCAAAGCCCAGACCTCAATCCAATTGAGAATCTGTGGTCAGACTTGAAGATTGCTGTTCACAAAAGGAGCTGGAGCAGGTTTGCCTTGAGGAATGGGCCAAAAATCCCAGTGGGTAAATGTGACAGGCTCATAGAGACTCATCCAAAGTGACCTGCAGCTGTAATTGCCGCAAAAGGTGGCTCTAGTACTGACTTTAGGGGGTGAATAGTTATGAACTCTGAAGGTTTCTGTTATTTTGGTCTATTTGTTGTTTGCTTCACAATAAAAAAAATCACATCTTTAAAGACGTCCCTCACATCTTTAATCACATCCCTCCTGTGAGAGCTCACCAATTATCTCCCATGGACTCCTGGTTGTGGATGGTTGGGGCATCAACCTCAATTTGAATATGTGATCTCCAGGTTGATGTTTGTACACGTTGTTGATACGCCACTCGGGAGCCCTCTCATTCGTTCTACACTGTTGAAACCGAATCGTTTAATTCGGTCACTTGTTCATTTTTTTTTTCCTCTCTCTTTTCATAGAGTCTGTTTTAAACTTAATTTGGAACATTTCTGCTATAGGAGACTGGATGTGTCCTGTGAACAAGGGGGATGACAAGAAAAAGAAGGATATGAACAAGGAGGAGGAGGAGGGAAGTGAGCCAAAAGGAGACCCCGAGATGGCACCCATCTATTTGAAGAGGCTGCTTCCAGTATTTGCACAAACCTTTCAGCAAACCATGCTGCCTTCAATAAGGTTTGTTTGACACTATGTTCCAGTGTATTATCTTGACAGGACGATGAGGTGAAGATATCATAGGGACATGACCAAAATATCCACTGTGAAAATTTTGCTTATTGTTGGTCACATTTTTTTTTTGTCAAAACCGATATGCTAACATGCTAAGAGACTTTTTATTTTTCCATAGCCGTATGTGTAAGATTTCTCATGCATTTGGTTAGCTTTTTCTTGTTGCCCCAGTTCTGGTAAAGGTTAGGACTTCAGATCCTGTGCTGGAGGACATAGGATTCAGTAACTGCTGAATAACTGAAACCCCATGCTTCTGTCTAATTAATAAATAGGGTTCAAATTACAATGTTGTGTCCTTTCTCTGTAGGAAAGCTAGTTTAGCGCTGATCAGGAAGATGGTTCATTACAGTTCTGAAGTCCTCCTTAAGGAAGTGTGTGACTCTGATGCTGGACACAATCTGCCCACCATCCTGGTGGAAATCACAGCTACTGTGCTGGATCAGGAGGTCAGAACATATTTTCATATCTCATTCTATCCACTTGGCTTGGATTTAAAACAACAGTAATAAAACTGATACATTCACCGAACACTACATTAAGACCACTGTAATACTGGACAGGGCCTCCTTTGCTCTCAGAGCAGGCTCAGGTCAACCTGGCATGGATCCCACAGGATGTCCATGTTGACATGGTAACATCACGCAATTTTTGCAGATTTTTACTTGCGTTTATTACATTCATGCTAGCATGCTAGCTAGAGCTGGGCGGATTGAATATTTGGATTAGGATGATGTGTGAAATGAAAATTGTGATCTGGGAGAAAACACTCTGACCAGCTGCTGATCACATACTGTTTACTAAGCCACAACATTTTCCTTTTCATTTTTTATCGTATTGACAAAAATCTGTCACCGAAATGATGGGCACAAAACACACTTTCAAAGATGACTCATAACATTTCATTATCTTTATTAATAATATTTTAGAAACTTTAGTTTCAAAGAAAATAAAATGTCGGCGGTGGTACTGGCAGGTAATGAAACAGTGATAAGTCCAGTTCGATCAGTCGGTCATGATAAATGTAACGTTATGACCTGGTATGTTTAATATCCTTGCTTATGCATATATTTGGGAATTAGTCCAAAATTAACACGATTAGCTGATGGATTTCTATCTAAAATAAAGCAGTAACCTATTTTACCTGCACTGTGCTATAGATTATAACTATCCAATCATGTTTGTACCACTTTAAAGAGGGAGAAAATCTTATTTTGGTTCTAAACATCAAGACTTTTGCCAGAACGAGCTTTTTGCTCAAAGCAGACGACATAACTTTTGTAGTTCCTTGTCTTTATTTGGATAATCCAAAAGTAACAAAGTAATCAAGTTACATTATTTTTTTTAATAAGGCACTTGGATAATTTTACTCATTACATTTTTAAAAATGAATGAGTTATTTTACCAGAATACTTGACATGTCCCCAAGGAACTATTTTCTTCCTTTCTTTCTTTCTTTCTTTCTTTCTTTTTTTTTTTGGAATGGCCACTTATTGGTGTAGTGTAAATGCTCCTCTACCCATTAAAGGATTGCTATTGTATCTGTGATAATGGGACCAAAACTTAACCTATAGTTTTTAAGCAGACATTGGAAAATACAAGATCCTGCACTCTTTAAAATGCAATTAGTTGTTGTGCATTTGACTTTACAAATTTTGATGCAGCATAATTGATAATTAGGAGCAATGAGACTTCCATTGTGTTTGGTGCATTGCAATGTACTGTTTTTTTTTTTTAGAGTTTTATGTGTAGTTATGAATTAGAGAGTCTGTTGTTTTCCAAAAGGGCCACCGACTGTCATGTTCATGAAACCAGTTTGAGACGGGTGTGTTTTGTAACATGATGTATCATCTTGCTATAAGAAACCATTAGAAGATGCTTGAAGTGTTTCTATGAAAGACATGGACAGCAGTAACGCCCAGATAGGCTGTAACTTTCATGTAATTAATGATTAATTAATTGGTATTAATGGGGCAAAAGTGCACCGAGAAAACGTTCCAGGCTCCATTACACCACCTCCACCAGCCTGGACTGATAACACAAGGGAGGGTGAGGGCATTGTTTAATGTTGTTTGCACTAAATTCTGAGGCCTCCATTGGTGTGCATCATCAGATGTTTTCCTATCTTCAGCTGTCCAGTTTTCGTGAGCCTGGGCCCACTGCAGTCTCTTGGTTGGTACAAGTGTAACTCGGTGTGATCTGTTGTTGTGTCCCCTTCACATCAAGGTTTAACATATCGTACCTTCTGCTTCCCATAATTCCTCATCATCTGCTGCCCTTTCATCAACAAGATATTTCCGTTAGCAGAACTGCCAATCACTGTTTTTTCTATATTGCACCCCTCAGAGTAAACTTTAGAGACAGCTCTTTGAAAATCTTAGACCAGCAGTTAGACAGAGTGACCAAAAAAAACCCTCCCACATTACAAAGGTAAATAAAAAAAATAAAAAAAATCAAGACTCAAGAGGCCTCTTGATAGTCCAGGTCCAGCTTGAACACCTTGATGTTGAAGAAGTAGATGTGTGGTTTCCGTAAGACGGAGCTACGGCACCCGCACACCTGGAAGATCATTGGAAGTGCTGAGGGAAATGTTTCTGGATCAGGCGAACCTTAAATCATCAGTGTATACTCATCCACCCCAAACTGTTGAAGCCCCAGTTCTGATGGTTGAAGTGTATGTCACCCAAAGCCTCTGGTCCATGTCTGCAGGAACTGATACACTGTGCTGCTGTATTACTGTTGACGGACTGGATTCAGCTGTACATGTGTTCCTATTAAAGTGTCTAATGAGAGTTTTTGTGTGTGTGTGTGTGTGTGTGTGGCTTTGCATTTAAATTAGATGCAGTTTGCTATGGTAAGATTTTTTGACAGGAAATGTTTTAAATGATGTCTCGCCTCTTTTTCGTACAGGATGATGATGATGGTCACTTGCTGGCACTGCAGATCATACGAGATCTGGTTGATAAGGGAGGCGACGTCTTTTTGGACCAGCTGGCCAGATTAGGAGTCATCAATAAGGTGTCCACTCTGGCAGGACCCACTTCAGATGATGAAAATGAAGAAGAAGCAAAACCAGAGAAGGTAACAAACATGTATCTGTTAAAACGAACCATCGCCATGCAGAAACATAAAACCTACCATTTTACTTGTAAACTTGGGAACACCACATGCTGGCATGCTTTCTACCAGTACTTGTTCTGTTCTGCCAGAACCTAGATTAAATCTGGTCATTTTGGTTTTCGACTTGACATGCTTCACTTAATTTTGCTTCCACCGCACCAAAAAAAAAAAAAAAAAATTGAGGGTCTGTGTTGTAAATTGTCTTAACATCAGTGTGTACTCTTTCAGGAGGACGAACCCCAGGAAGATGCCAAAGAGATTCAGCAGGGCAAGCCCTACCATTGGCGTGACTGGTCCATTATCAGAGGCAGGGACTGTTTATATATCTGGAGTGATGCTGCTGCACTTGAGCTTTCCAATGGCAGCAATGGCTGGTTTCGCTTCATCCTGGATGGCAAATTAGCTACAATGTACTCCAGTGGCAGCCCAGAGGGAGGCTCCGACAGCTCAGGTAATTTGTGTTGTAGATTTGTATTATGCTTAACCTGTGCTTACGCCGGGACCACGCCGGGACCACCTCCTAGTTATGAGAGAATCACGATGAGTATGGGCGGGTCGGGGAATTAAATCGCGATGATCCTGAGGGAAGTTGGCGGAATCGTGATGATTGTGACCATTTTTGATTGTCAAAAATTTGGAAACAATTATTAGGATTTAATTTATTTGACACCAAGGTGTGAAAGAACGTGGGAATCATGGTGGAGCTTAACAGAATCAAACAGACCTTGATGCGCCATCGTAGAGGATCTTGATGAACTTGGAAACATTCCTTCAAGTTTCATCTCTTGGGTGCACCCTGCCTCTTTTTATACCCCAGTCGTGCTATAAGCGTTCACATAAATCGTGGAGCTCCATCGTGGGCCCAGTGTAAACCCAGGTTAACTTTATGTAGTGCAGTAATACACTGTTCCAGTACAGAGGAAGCTTGATATTGTTAATGTTACTCATTATTGAGCAGTAAAGGGGTGGGTGGGAGGTGTTAAAGTTCGTCCTGTACATCACTAAATTAAAGGGCTGTTTTGTTCGTTGGTGGCATAACTGTTGCATTTATAAAAGCTTATTTTTATTCAGTGCTGATTCTGTTCTTTCAGAGAGTCGGAGTGAGTTTTTGGAGAAACTGCAGCGTGCAAGAAGTCAGGTGAAACCCGTCACAGCTAGCCAACCAATTCTCTCAGCAGTGGGACCCACAAAACTCACAGTGGGCAACTGGTCCCTGACATGCTTAAAGGAGGGTGAGATAGCCATTCATAATTCAGATGGTCAGCAGGCCACCATCTTGAAAGAAGATCTACCAGGCTTTGTGTTCGAGTCCAACCGAGGCACCAAGCACTCCTTTACTGCTGAAACTTCTCTTGGTGAGCTTGGGGCAAATATGTGTTCCTTTTGGTGTGAAGTAGGTGATGGGGTTTAATGAAGTGTATGTTGCGGTCATGCCTTGTTTTAGACAATTCTTTGTGGCCATTATTTTTTTCATCTTATTGCTCATTGGTTTCAGGGTCCGAATTTGTGACAGGCTGGACTGGAAAACGAGGACGCAAGCTAAAATCTAAACTGGAAAAAACTAAACAAAAGGTAAATGTTTGAGTGTTTGTTTGCTTGGTGTGTATGACTTCTCATCACTTCCTTTTATAAATAATACACATCTTTTGCCAAGAAGCAGCAAACTGCCATAGAAGTAAATTTGTGATGGGTTTTGAATAAGAGCTTGTAGAGTTAAATGTGTTTATCTTCTAATTTGAAATGAGGGGGTGTTTAAGGTGCCACCTTGCTTAACGAACTTGTTTGATCTGCCTCTGTAGGTGAAGACAATGGCTCGAGATTTGTATGATGACCACTTTAAGGCTGTAGAAAGTATGCCCAGGGGGGTGGTTGTCACCTTGAGAAACATTGCAACTCAGCTTGAATCTGCCTGGGAGTTGCACACCAACAGACAGGTGAGCAGTGAGTCCATGTGACACTGCCAACGAATTATGTTCTTTAATCACAATACATTATTCAAGAGCATTCTTGGCAGGCTTCATATGTATCTCATTTGTTTAAATGTTTTTTTTAATGTATATTTATTATGGAAATCTGATGTTTTTTAATCATATTTATGCAGACATGTAGAAAATACAAACAATAATATATCCTTCTTGGCAGAGGAAATAACTCTTGCTCCAATTGTTAGAAATTATATCTGCTAAGTAATTAAAGTGACAAATTTATTTAAAAATGTATTTCAGAAAGTAGAAAAAAGATGAAGCCTGCCAGAATGCTCTTGAGTAATGTACTGTGATTAGTTGTCCTCACGTATGTCCGGCGCCACATAACTCCATAACATTTGCCCAGCTCATCAACGATGAAAGTTACCAGCTATTTTAATTATTGAATTGCAATGACTTGTGTGTTGTTTCAGCCCTAACTTTGTTTTAAATCTAACTTCAAAAATGTAACCTGCTAATGTTGTATAAACGTCCCTATGCTCTGTTGCAGTGTATTGAGGGAGAGAACACATGGCGAGACCTCATGAAAACCGCTTTAGAAAACTTGATTGTGGTTCTCAAGGATGAGAACACTATCTCTCCGTATGAAATGTGCAGCAGTGGCCTTGTGCAAGCACTTTTTACTGTTCTTAATAATGTAAGTCACATGGTTTCACAGATGGCTGTATGGCATTTACTCTGTTTTGCTTTTACTGTACTGTTTCTGTTTTTTTATTATTATATATATTTTTTTTGCTTAATAGAGTGTAGACCTTGATATGAAGCATGATTGTAAGCAATTTATGGAGAGGATAAATGTGTTTAAAACGGCATTCAGTGAAAATGAAGACGATGAAAGGTAAAAAAAAACAAAAACAAAAAAAAAAACTACCTATTTTCTATTCATATATCAATTTATTCTTTTATTCTCCTCCTAAGTGTGCTTCATCAAATGTAATTAAAATGTGTTTTAGCCGACCCGCCGTTGCCTTAATCCGCAAATTAATAGCAGTGCTGGAGTCTATAGAACGACTACCTCTTTACTTGTATGACACACCTGGCTCAGCATACAACTTGCAGGTAAACTTTTTATTTTTTCATTTTTTATTATAAATTTTTTATTTTTCTTTTTTTTACTTTTTTTTCATCCAACTTCAGTGATGGGGGTTTAAGAGTTATTTTGCAGTCTCATATTCAAACATAAAGGTAAAAATATTGGATGAGTACACTTCAGAAACTTAAGTATCATCCAGTGCACTGGAATAAAGTGAAGAAACATGTAAGCAAAATAAAGATAAAAATAAAAAAGAGCATCTGGGCAGAGGTTCACCAATCTGCAAAAAAAAACCTGCATCTAATTACATAATTTCTAAATGATGTTCCTCAACATAAAATCTTTGAATATCTCATTGTGCATAATATCAAAAGCTTCCAAGAACCTGGAGAAATCTCTGTGCGCAAGGCTGTGCCTGGCTGTTCTCCTGTTTATTTCTGCTGGGTGAGGTTGGTAGATTTATCCATGTTGAGTAAAAATGATCAAATCTTACTGTTCCTATTGACCTGAGTTTTATCGTGATCCCGATTCGAAGTCAGGTTATCACTAACACCTATGGTGAACACAGAGAATGATTTCTGGAAGTGTTCCTGAGCTCAAGCAGTGATGTGTGTTCTCAGAATCTTTTGGTATTATGTACCGTAGATGATGAGATTAAATTTTTAGAACATTACTTTGAGGAACATTGGGCTTCATTCACCAACCCTTCTTATGAAAAAATTCTTAAATCTCACTTGCACACTTTTCACGAGGATTCTGACATTCCCCAATATTTGTTTTATCTCGGATTTGTTCTGTGGAATGAACAGAGTCTGTGAACACAAGAGAGCACTCTTGCACACGTCTAGGTGTTGAAGTGATGTTACGAAATTGCAATTATTTCCTTTCTTTTTCAATTGTCTTTTATAGTTCTGATTCATAAAATGATGTCAGAGGGAATTGTGTGGTTTTTTTTTTTTTCCCCAATTTTAAAGGGTGTTTTTAATAATTGTTACGAAGCATCGTGTAAATTACTCCCACTTCATGACATATCAATATTTAAGGGGGAAATTATTTGGGCTCTACATGGATTTATTAGCTGAGACTGACAAATATCTTAAGGCAGTTTCGGCTACCAAGAGTTGTTCTCATGGAGCTATGCAACACTTTTGAAGCTGCAGGACCTTACCTGACACTTCAAGCCGGTACCAGCACATGTTCAGGTACTGTCTGCCTTTGGTTTTCTGGCCACAGGGACATTTCAGAGGCAGCCTGGCGGTAGGACGTCTATCACAGGTATCTATCGGGTGCGCCCTCCCGTGAGTCCTGAAGATTATAAATCTTTTGGCCAGAGAATATAATAAATTCCCCTATACTAAACACTCACAATTTCCAGTCAAGAGTCATTTGTTCATGGTCTACCCAACATCAACGCATTGATTCCCTCGCCGGATCCATTCCCATACCCCAACCGTAAACAGTAGGGGAGAACGGGATATCATGAACCAGGGGATTACGATTATGATTCTGGAAAGTCTTCTGGGACCGTACATCCCCCATGCTCGCTTGCAAAAGTGTGTTTTCCACAAAAAAAACAACTAAATCTTATGATAATGGTAAGTGCTTCAAGCCTTCTTTAATCAGATTTTCCAAAAAGCTAAACTTCATCAAGCAATTCAGTAGATATTGATTTATAACTCAGATCTGTTTTAAATGATTTTTGTATTGAGCAGTTTTCTGATGAAATACAGTGTGGGGTATATTGAACCACTGGAAATGGGGTGTTATCACCAACAAATGACATATATTTCTGAAGTTTGAAGAACTCTTAAATAGAATAAGTTTAATAATAAGCTTAAAAGATGAAATAACTTTGTAACTCCAGATCTCCAAACAGGATCTTTAAAAATGCTAAAAGTAGCAAACCAGTAACTTTTTATTTTCCAGGTATAAATCATTTAGATGTTGAACTGAAAGCGATGGAGTTGTACTATTACAGTTCTTTTCCATGCTTTCTTTTCTATGTGAACATTACCTGATACCAAGCCACACTTTCTTTCTGTAAAAGAGAAATCAGTAATAATCTGTCAGATGATATGTTTATTATAGTAGTATATAAATATACATTTTAAAGAAATTAATTTTTATGGTCACTCTTAGGTCATTATGTCAAGGAAATTGAAACGCAAAACAGGCAGGAGCAGCTTCTCACAGGAGGACTTGAACAGTGCATTGGATACTATAAACAAGGGAATGAAAGTAAGAGAGGCCACTGCATCTGGTAACTCAAGGCTAAAGTTTGATGAATTCCTAAGTTTTGGCTAAGGTTCATAATACCATGTTATGAACCATCACAGGTCATAGTACCCCTAATCATGTTAGTATGTAGAAGTGGACATTTGTACAACATTTTTGCCTTAAGAATTTATTTGTCTACAGCATTGGTACATTGGCTGTTTATAATGTAGAGTATGAAAGAGGTCTTTTGGTTTAAATATGCTGTAGATCATTGACAAGAAAAAGAGTTCATAATACCCCATTCTCCCCCACCACTTAATGTCCAACTCCCCAGAACTGTTTCCCAGGAGGTACACAAAATTCATATATTTTACAGAACAGTTTCGGTAGGCGCTTGGAACAAGAAGCTCATCCCATGGCTCATCTGTAAGCCTCTTTGAATATGTTTACCGTCCAAAAACAATATAGGCTTTTATTCTTACAGTGACTTGCTCCATTTGGAGATGTTATATATGCACTGGTCCCCTGGTTATTGACATCACTCACGAGCCCCCAGGCTGAACAGGAGGTGTCCTATTACCACAGAGCGAACCATTGTCATTCTGAAAGGCCACCTGGTGTGTTTGGATCCAGTATATCAGTTTAATACTGTATATATTTAATACTACGTATGTATGTTTGAAGAATCTTGTCAGTAGGTACAAATCAAACGGCATGCATTTTTGTAGTCCCAGACTTCAGAGGGCAGTGGTGGCTCAGTGTTTAAGGCTCTGGGTTACTAATTGTAAGCCTCACTCCCACCAATCTTCTAATGTTGGGCCCCTTCAGCAAGGTCCGTAACCCTCAACAGCTTTGTTGTATAAATGAGATTTTAAAAATGTGAGTCACTATGGATAAGGGCGTCTGCCAAAATGCCATAAATGTACTTCATCATTTTTTAAACTTTAGTTGTTCACCATTTAATGTATGTGGGATAATCATGGCCTGTTGTGTGTTGTACACACCATCATGAGGCGTGGTGTTTCCCTCCCCCTCAGCCACTCATCCTAGAGTAAAATTCTATCAACCGGAATTAAACGAAGCAACACCTTGTGATTCTCTGTCAGGGCATGATCTTGATGCCGCAGGTACAGAGCACATATATTCATATGCTTCTCCAGTGGCACATACGCTGGTCCAGCTCTGGCAACTTGAGGTCAGCTACTCTATCTCCAGTGGCCAGCATCTCACTCCTGTGTTTGGCGATGTTTTTTTTTTTTGGTTTCTAATTTCAGTTCAAGCCACTTTGGTTTTGTTATTTCTTCAGTGGTGCGCTCTTCCCCTGAAATCACGTTCACTGCGCCCTTTATAGTATGCCAGGCTTCCCTCTTATCTGCAGCTTTATATCCACTCCTCGCACTACTGAATATAATATCTCATTTGGAATTTGCCTTCTGCAGCGCTTCAGTGGATTTGTGCCATTGTTTTTGGCTTCATGAGTATTTGTATGGTCAATCGGCACTATGTCCCTTTTCTGGGGATTTAGGGGCGTTCACCTATGCGACTGACATGTGCTTTCAATTTAAGAAGACCCTGGGATTCACCATTCTAAGAGCACGGGTGCGAACAATTCTGAGGTTCAAGAACACATCATGAATCCGATGTATTCTGTAAGAACAAATTTAAGAAAAACTGAAAAAGATATCGAATGAGGCCCGTTATTCTGCAACTTACAGATGCGGATTGTAGATTGATGAACATCTGCCCAGATGCTCCTTTAATACCCAACCATTTTACTGACCTGCTACCAATTAACTAGATTAGTTACAAAATGTTCCTCCAGCTGTTTCTTTTTAGTACCATTCACGTTTCTAGTCTTTTATTGCCCCCCGCCTTTTTTTGGGATGATTTGCCACCATCAAATTCGAAGTGATGTAATATTTTTCATGGAACAGTAAAATGTGTCACTTTGAACATTTATGTTTTCTATTTTATATTGTGATTGTAATGGGGGATTATAAGATCACTGCATTCTGTTTGTATTTACATTTTGCATAGCATCCCAACTTTTTTGGAATAGTGGTTGTAGTTAGTAAAAAACACAATCAAAATCATAATGTAATATCTACTTGAATAGAAGAGTGATTGTTTTGTGTGGGGGTGTTAGATTCTGACCAGGAGGCTGCGTTTTCGTTTGGAGCGGGCTCCAGGAGAGACAGCCTTAATTGATCGGACTGGCAGGATGCTCAAGATGGAGCCTCTGGCTACTGTTGAGTCTCTGGAGCAATATCTGCTTAAGATGGTGAGGGGTTTTATTTATCTATTTACTCATTTTATTTACTGTACAATTTAAAACAACTTAACGGTTATGTTTCTGGTTCAACAGGTGGCAAAGCAGTGGTATGACTTTGATAGGTCCTCCTTCATCTTTGCAAGGAAATTGAGAGAAGGCCAGAGTTTCACCTTTAGACACCAGCATGACTTTGATGAGAATGGCATTGTGTATTGGATTGGCACAAATGCAAAGTAAGCCTCATGTTTGGAAATTTTTCTATGCTTTACTTTTTGCATTCACTGCTATGATACTTTGTAGTTTTTGCTTTTCACTCAGAACATTAAGATACATTTTCCTTTTGGTATCTAAAGCATCTTTAAAACGAATATCCACCCAAAAATATTTTCCAAAACAAGTTTAAATGTTCTTAGCACTGTTGTGTCCCTTTGTAATATACTATCTCCTTCCCTTTAGTAAAGGAAATTTGGAAATTTTACTCGTTTTATGGGAATTTTAGGCTTTTCATGATATCTGTTAAAAATATTTTTTTTTTCTGGGGCAGAATGACTACAAGTACCATCTCTAATAGAAAACAAATCAATGAAATAAAGGAGTTGATGAGTAAGTTTTAATTATATGTTAGGTTAATTGAAATCATTATAGAGTCAAGAATGTACATACAACAAACCTAATATTTGGCTAAATTTTCTTTAGCATGTTTCACCTTGACTAGATGCTTTTGGTAGCCATCAACAAGTTTCTGACCAAATTCAGGTTGAATATTTTACCACTCTCCTTGCCAAGATTTCAGTAAAACTTGTTGGTTTCCTGTATTTTTAATAAGGTTAAGACTTTGTGAAGGATTTTCCCAAAAGTTTACTGCTAGCTTGCTTTATCCATTCCGCATCCAGATTTGATGTGTATTTGGAATCTCTTGATTGACTGTAGACCAAGATACTGGTGTTCCAGCAGCTTCCAGTTCATGGCAGTCCTGTGCCTTGGTGGTTCCTCTGTCTGTTTTTTTTTTTTTCTTTTTTCCTCACGGCATTTCCCTAAATTCCGCATAAAAAATTATTCACTTAAAATTTTTATTTGCAGTACTGTTCAAAAATAAAGTACATTATTTTCAGCTGAATGCGTAGAGATCACCATCGTATTCAGTTTTAAACAGCAGAGTTGCGGTAGCCATGACAGGGTCTTGAACTTGTGGTCCTCCATCCATTGATTGACCTAGCTAAGTGTCATGGAGCATTGTCCTGCTAGAAAACCCAATCCTTAGAGTTAGGGAACACTGTTCCAGCAGAAAGAAGCACGTTTTTCTCCAGAAGAATCTTGTACATGGGTTGATTTATGCGTTTTTCACTGTAGCCTTGCTGCACTCCTAGACTATCACCGATTCTCTCCAAATTTCACACTGGACACAAGACACTGTGGCTTGTGGCTCTCTCGGGGTCTTTGTCTAACCATGAGATAGCCGAGTAATGTGAAGAAGCTGAAAATTGGCCTTATCATAGATGACAACCTTAATCCAGCCCTCTACAGTCCTAACCTTATGGTCTTTCAAAACCTCAGTCTGGCTCTTGTCATTGATGAAAGAAAACGGGCCGTATTGGACACGCGGTTGGGTGGGTGGCATGGAGACTCAACGTTTCTGGACAATAACTTGAACACAGATGCTTAGGTTTGAATAATAGTCAACACAGTTGTTCCCCAGGCAACAATACAAAACCCTATTTAAAACGAGGTCGATAATAATGCATCACTGTGTATCAAACCGGGCGTATCTTGCTACCTTTGGGAGCCATTTTTTCTCGCTGTATGTAACTTTGGCCTGCCCAGAAAAACTCCCTTTTTGAACGATGCTTGCACTGCACTTAACCCCGGCTGACGGTAGTGGTTGTGGGTCAGTTGATCATGCTATGGTTGTTGTCATCCTATGGTTGTTGAATGACATTTGAAGGACTTTACGATCATCTCGGTCAGTAGAGGGTTGTTTTTATGCTCTCTTGTTCACTTTATCTGCCATCTTTGAAATTTTGAGAATGGAAGCAACCGGGCACTCTCTGTATTTTTCCTTCCAGTAAAGCCAGAACTTAAACCCTCTGTTTTCTCACTCATAACTTTTATTTTTAACTCTTTTTGAGTGATGAATAGATATTTTGGTATTTCGATTAACTACTCGCATAACTTTTTCCTTTTGGAAAAGTATAGTGATCGCCAAAACAGGCATTTCCTTAAAATAGACACTTTCTTTTAATCAGTAAATTATTAATTAGAATGAGGTGTGCTTGTGTTGGAATTCCATCACAGACTGGAATGAAATGACTGCCATCCATAGACATGCTGATTTTAATAAAAAGGAAGTGGTCTCTTAATTTTATCCATGGCTGTATGTTGATAACAGACCTTTTTGCATTAAAAAAAAAAAAAAAAAAAACACTTGTGCGTAAAGTCCACGGAAGCGAGAATTCCACTGTATGTGCTCACGTGCATGGGGCTGTGATGAGTGATATTTTCAGTAAAGTACGGTATGTTTTGATGATTAATTTAAGAAACTGTGGGTTTTCTTTCTCCCCACAGGAATGCCCTTAGTTCATGTGGAGTAGAAAAGGTTACACAGAACTGTTTTAAATATGTATTTTTAATATATAGTTATACATTCTATACTATTCATCTGAAAAGCGAACCATGTGCCAAATTAGGACAAAGACATTAAAAAGTGGCTACACCTCTCAGTAACTTAAACTTTTGTTATATATATATATATATATATATATATATATATATATATATATATATATATATATAAAT
>JAQMYF010000023.1:28424538-28436134 GCA_030014195.1 Neosilurus mollespiculum | reverse complement strand
AACCCCCCCCCCCCCCCCCCCCCCCCAAACAAAAAAAAAAAGAAAAGAAAAAGGGGAAAAAAAAAGATCCTTAACCACTGACCCATGTGTTTCATGTTTGACTCTATCTTTGCTGCTCTAAGGCTTGCAAATGTGGTGATAAATGTAGAAAAGTTAGGAACACCATCAGTGGAGAATGAAGCATGACTTTTTATTTTGTAAATAATTTGCTTTCTGAGATTGTATATCTCGAGGAAAAGGAGATTTTGGGATTTATTGTGAAACTTGGATAGATAAAAACATAAATTGTCAAATGAGTGAAAAAATTTAAATTTTTGTTTGTTTCTATTGTTTTCGATTTAGCCTCATTCTCACTCCGGAGCCGCTCAACTTACCCGACTTTTGAACATTTCTACTTGAAATACAATAAATAAATTTACTGACATTTCCAAGTTTAGCCTTAAATTTTCAATGTTTAAAAAAAAAAAAAAAAAAATAGAATAGTTGCACTCCTTATAATAGTTTCTATATCTGAAGAGGTCATGTGACTTTCTAATAACTGCTCATGTGACATCATTATCTGTTTTCATAACTTTAAATGTTTGATTACATTGTCCCTGCATTTTTCCTGCTGTTCTGTAGAAAATTTATTGGGTTTTTGTAAGTGTCCTTGCTCAGCCCCGTGTCCATGTTTCAGGAATGAGAGCTCATATAAACCTCTTGTATTTGCAGGTGACATGAGATTTTAAGCTGATGGCAGCAGAATTGTTAATCAGGGCAGTGAGGTGAAGATTTGAAGATACCTTTACTGCTCCTGCTTGGCACTTTTTCTGGTACAGCTTGCAGACTATTAAGGCAAAAGGGTTAAAGTAGCTCAAAGATGATCACATTGAAATTTTGGGTCAGTGGCCTGGAAACTCCTCAGATCTTAATCTAATTGAGGTTAATACTCAAACAGTTGGTGAACAAACAAAAGCTCTAAATTTGGAGGGACTTTGGGCACTGATAAAGCAAGAATGGATTGTCATCATTCAGGATTTGATCTAGAAGCTGACTAGCATGCCAGAGGGAATTGCACAAGTCATGAAGAAGGAGGGTCAACACTAAGAATCTACATAAATTTGGTTTAATTGTCAATAGTAGTTTTAAAATTATTAAATGCTTAGCATTTTTTTCAGTATACAGTAGAAACATGGGTTTGATCCTTCAGATTTGTTTTTAAGGAGCCAAGTTTGCAAAAAACAAACTTTGTGTCAATACCAAAACTCGTGGATATGGCTATTTACTCTAGTCTGATTGGAGGATGCACACACAGTCGAGCTGCTTTGTCTCTTTGAACATACTTAAGAACAAAAAAATAAAAAAAGAACAAAAAAATTATTTATTTTAATAGACTAGTTTTTTGTTTGTGTTAGAGATATACAGATTTAAATTTTTAAAGCCAATTTTGATTTCTGATTTTTTTTTTCTTTTTTTCTTCATTCATTCATTCATTCATTCATTCATTCATTCATTCATTCATTCATTCATTTATTTATATTTGTGGCCTGGCAATTTTTTCTAATTTCTTTCTTATACCTTTTTTCTTAGCTTTAAATCACAGCATATACAAAAAAAAAATTCTTACATTTTTTTCTCAATAAAATTATTACACTGTATTAATAACAACAACAATAATAATAATAACAATACTTAGAAATTTACCAAAATGTGTTGATATCTAGTTACAGTAGGGGTTATGTAACTGGAGTGGGATTAAGAACAGTGGCAATAGTGTCAAGTGGCTCCTTTTCAGTGTTGCTGAATTTTCATCTGATCTGCCTCCAGCCTCCAATGTGGTTTTTGCAGTGCCCTCCGTGTTCATCTCTCCATAAGCAGTTTTAGTGCAGTGATGGCTAGATCGATGGTAGCACTGCTGGCCTTAGTTTTAGCTGCTTTTTCTTTGTTGGCTTTTTCAGCCTAGGCATATACAACTGACTGATGGGATTCTAAATGTCTAAAAAGGTTTGTTGTTTCAAAGGTTTTCATGGTGGCTCCCCTGTGTTTAAATTTGGCCTTACATATATTACAAATTGCAAGCTGTATCTTCACTCGTAGTGCATTTCTAGTTTTTGTATGGCATTTAATGATGAACTGGCTGGGATTGACGGTCCTTAGTATATACTACACAGGAAGGGTGCAATCTGATTAGTTTACTGTCTCTGGATTTTTAGATCATTCTGAGTGGATCATGCTTAAATCAAATTGAGGCACTCACAGTATGCCCTGGGCACTCGAGCCTTATCACACTTTAAAATTAAAAATTTAATCCATAAAAATCTATGTAGGCTAAGAATCTGCACTAAAGCACCACCGCACTTTTAGCTTGGGTCAAAGTGCACAGCCCACCTGAACAGTGTTTGTTTCAGTTAAACTATTTAAAAATAAACTATAAACATCTAAGTTTAGTCTGTTTTCCTTGTATATTCTTGTAATTCATCCTAAAACTGAATTAGTGTGGGAACAGACCTTCATAGAGCCAATTTTCTCATGTGTCTATGCCGTATTAACTGTAAATATGAGTATGCACACCTGAACAGTCTCTGTCATGGTAAAAATGTATAAATATGCGACCAGCTCAAGCACAATACGAATTAAGTTACACGTTAGTGTTTTGAGTAAGTGTCAAAGTAAGTAAACCAAAATGGCGTACCTGGACGAAAATGTGATATCAGCAAAAATACATATTTCAAAGCATAATCTTCAACGTGACCAACTTCAGATATCCATAAACACAATCTCTCCATGATAAAATAGTTTTAAAAGAAAGGGTTCCATGTCCAAGTTGTTGTAAAACAATAGAAATATCCACTTATTTTATTGATTTTTCAAATTGCTTTTGTGGTTGCTCTGGGTATTTCCTTATTATCCATATTCACTACCAGAATACTCTCCCTACTTACAGAATCCCAGAAGGTCTCCTGAATCATCTAACTGTAAACCAATGAGAGGCCTCAAAACAGACATGACTTGGTGTAAATAGAACTCTGATCATGGTGACTGGTCAGAAACCGGATTCGATTTAGTTTATGGATGTTTCATATAAACACACACACACACACTAGTAAATGGGAGTTAGGAACTTCAGACAAATATTTAGAAAAGTGATGTTCAGGTTGGGTTCGGTCACATCAACGCCATAAGGCATTGAAATTTTTAAATTTAAAACAGCTTATTATGTAAGTAGTAGAGGGTGACATGGAAGTGAATTTTCACTCCTATCCCATCCCACTCCCACAGAAAACATCTTGTCCCATCCCAATCTCAGGAGAGAGTAAAAATAAATTCCTGTCCCATCCCACTCCTGGTAAAATGACTCCCACTCCCGTCCTGCTCCCATTAAGAATGTCTCCCGCTCCTGTACCGCTCCCATTTTTTTCCATGCCTACCATAGTTGAATAAACCCAAACATAACCTATAAAGTTGCATTTATTTACTAATTTATTGAGCACTCTTTTTCCTTTAAACAGTGACATTACGTTTTGTATTATGTCACACTTGACTCTCATGAAGTTCAGTAATATTAGCGACTTCCCTGCCAGTTCTGTGAGCTTAATAGATAGGTCGTTACTTTTGACTTTGAATTTTTATTACATCGGTTTCTCCGCTGGTGTTTGCTCCTTCCATTGCTGCTGTTCTTTTAATTCTGCCTAGGTCCTGGGCGTAACCCTGATGTGGGGCCCTCAGGGGTGAGGAGATGCTTTAGGGTTAGGAAGTCCCCCTAAAGCTCCTGATAAAAGTAAAAAAAAAAAATTTTGGATATAAATTTTTTTTTTTTTACTAATAATATATAGACATGTACAGAACCTTTACTTTGAGCAGCATGTAGAGGAATGTTTTTTATTAACAAAATGTTACAGCACTTGCTTTATGGTTTTCTTAGCAGAGCAACTAAACAGGTACAATAACTACCAGAACTTAAACACTAAAGCAAATTTATGCTACAACAGGGTACAAAAATTTGCTACAGATATCAATCTGTCCAGTCCAGCTATGTTTGTTCGTTAGCACAGATTTCATGTCTACCCATGATCCTGTTATGTCCTTTCAGATGTCAATTCCTGAATATCACTAAGTAGAAAAATAAAAGGAAGGATCAGTTATGGGACCTATTAAGGTAGAAAAACTGTCATGAAAAGGGGCAATAACTCCTTTTGATACTGTGGCATTTCTACAAATATCTAATAAACACAGCACGATCATATGCAACAACACTCCCACTGTTTTTAGAATATTTAATATAAGATAATGCTTAGCGGCACAAAAATACAGGCATTGCCCACAATTTGGGGCTTTGATAGTGGGTAAAAACAATCCTGAAAGCTTTAAAACCACGGGGGAATGATAACTATTCACACACAACACAGATACTTTTATCGTAACCATTTTGTCTGGAATGCTGATATTTCAACTATCATTGGTCCTAAACTAGTGTGACAAAATCATGGAAAGTGCAGTACAGTTATGATTTAACCCTAATCTCTACTGGTCCGTACAATTTGCAACTGGTCTGTGAATGTACCTATGTTTTTGGGGGCCAAAAATGCATAATAACCCAAGTTAAACTGAACCGCGTTCGTTTAACTCGCTTAATCCATTCGTCACACAGTTTTGCCTGGTCGGTTGGTCGGGGTTGGGGAAACACCTAATAAATCGACCAGATGGTTCTGTGTGTACACTGTTTCTAATCATTTTGGTTTGCAAGTTTCCTCCAGCATCATCGTGACTCGTAAGTCATTGTGTAATCACATTACACACTTTATTAATATGCTGGGTTTTGCACAGTGTAGCAGCCCTTAGGAAAAACCAATGGAGAGTCTGTACCAGGTGTTTGTGTGTTTATTCGTCTGAAGTCTTTTAAACACTGAACACTATTAAAAAAAAAATTTTTGCTCCCTTCTAAACAAATTTGTCAACAAAGACATGAATTTACAGCACAATACTTTAACCCGTTTGCCAAAACAATTTTGCATTAGTGAATTTATAAGCACATAGCTTAAACGTTACTACATAAAGCAAACACCTTACTGAATAAAATAATTACTCAAACAGTTTAATTTTAACAGAAATGTCTTTCTAATACCAATAGCGTCAAATACCTGCTCTGTATAACCAAGAGATGCAACTCTATAGACAGCTAACCGGCAAGCTAGCTGTTAGCATCGGAAAACTTCTTCGGCGCTCCAGTTCACAGGAGCTAAACACAACAAAATACATTTGCTAAGTGTACACAGTCAACATTCAATGTGCTGTGTTTATAACTGGTGATATAATCCATAACCTACTGAGTAATATAAACGAAAGAGGCGGAAATGTTGATGAAATACCTGAACAACTACCTGCTCATTCTGTTCATCTGCCAGTATGACGTCAGCTATTCGCTGAGTGAGGCACTGAGGCTCTCCACAGGTGTTTATTGTTTTCATTAAATTTTGTAGGATCATCTAGGTGGACATTTTGGCGGAATTTGGGGGGTTCGTTTGAAATCCCCCCCCCCCTTGCTACAGGCCTGTTTCTGTAGTTCCGTGTAGTTCTTTTGACTTTCGTTACAGTGTAGGCTCATTGAAAGAAAACTACAAAATGGCAGCGCCTGTCCTAAGTTTTTTAGTTTTTTTATGTCCTGTTCCCGCTCCCGTTAACTTTTTTATCCTGTACCGTCCCAATCACGTGATTATTAGTAACGTCGATTCCCATCCCGTGGGAATCCCGTGACCTGTGGGATTCCCGAAAAAATGTAGTAGGTAGCCAATGGGCCTGTTTCACTTGATGATTTTAACTTTGTCGGGCTCAGACATAAATATCTTAATGCCTGTTGGGGTTGGGTTTGGTTACTGTTCTGTCAGACGCGGGCCGGGCTTGCAGAGAAAAATGCGGGCTGATCCGCACTTTATCCGTGTGTGTGCGTGCGTGTGTGTGCGTATATACTTTAATAGTCCAACAAAATCAATGCAGGTGCACACATTCACTCCCGAAACAATGAGAAGTTTGGGGACTAAAGGTAGTTTTTTTTTTTTTTCAGTTACAGGTAAACACACTTAAGAAATTATTATTACCTTTTGCATGCGGAACACAGAAGGTACTGTGACATGTTGATTTTCTTCTTCTGATAAATGGTTTCCATATGAATTTGTTTTTGAATTTGTAATGTCATGTAACCATCACGTTACGACCTGCCCCTTCCCAAAGTTTTGATATTGTCTGAAAGTGTTACGCCATTGAGAAGATTTCTTTAATGGAAACCCAAAATCACCACAGGGTAGCGAGATGCCATTCCTCTGAATAGGTCCACTTCTGTAAGCACGTTATAAGCACCAGAAACCTCATATGATTCCTCAATGTGCACCCTGCACCCTGTGGCTTTATTGATGATAGTACTCGGGCACTTGAGAAAATGATGAGTTGTCATTTTGTCACGCTACATTGCACATGTGTAGGTCACTTTGCAAAAGTGAACCAATTGCAGTTTGAGCAAAACAATGTGCACAATTTGAGGAGTGGTTTGGAAAGCCTATATAAAGGCTCAAAAAAGGCCACTATTGTTAGTTTATCGCACGTCATAATGCCGCGTCTATCATATGAACAATGTCTCCGGGCAGTGAGTAAGGTGGGGCCCGGGTCGAGCTACAGTGAGGTAGCGAGGCGTATGGGCTGTACACAAACCACAATCAAAAACCTGACTGACCGCCACAACATTACAGGGTCAGTTGACGACAGGCCACATCCAGGGCGAGAGAGAGTGACGACTCCCGAACAGGGTCGCTACAGCCGGTTGCAGCACTTGCGGGACTGGTTTTGCCGTGCTGTATCACCGCAAATCACCGCCTGTAACACCGCAAACTGAGGCTATACTCGACACTGACTGTTGTGACTTACATTTTGGCGGGTGCCGTTTTGTTGATTTTGATGTGCATAATTTATTCTTGACACCTTTGTTGTTTTTTGAAACCAATTTACTAAACACATTATCCATATTACAAAAATCCAGTTTTGGGTACCAGAATGAAAATTGTCAAATTATGGTCTGAAAGCTTTTAATGACTGTCAGTGTAGTATTATTAGTTTAGATCAGAGCATGTTCTGATGCCTAGTGTTTATTTAATGCTAAATGGCTAATGCTAACAATTTTGCCACAGTTGTCAACAAACCATGTATACTAGGTTAGTTCTTATTATCTAACTTTTCTAATTTTCATAATGTTAAAATGCTACATTTCTGCTAATTTTTTTAATCACGTGTATTTAAAACATTTTGTTTGTTTACATTCATCTTTTTTTTTTTTTTACTTATCAAACTATCAGTTCAAACTTTTTAAACTTAATTTAATGTTTTAACTGCAACTGAACAGAAATCCCTCCTCTATCCTACTTTTTAGAATTGGCAATATATACCACCTGGAAAAAAATTGGGCACACTAATAGTTTGGTGGTAATTTCATGTTGTAATCAAGGCTAAAGGTGGTCCAACAAAATATTAGAGGTCACAATGATTTTTTTGGCCGGGCTGTCTGGTCATGAAAACCTTCTCGAAATGGTTTCAGCTTGACTTTTCACACATCTATTGTTTTGTATTGGTTTATTTTCACTGCTTCATTTTTTGACTCCACTACATGACTTGGACCTCTGATACTTTTTGTTCTCTTCAAATGTAGACACTGACAACACTTCACCATGTAGCATTGAACATTCCCCATCAATATTGTCAAAATTACTTGAATTGTGAAGGGGTAGGGTTGAAATTGATTAGTGTTCAGACTCTGATCTTGTGTCGAGCAGTGTTGCCAGCTTTGACTCACTGCTGTCTTTCTCGGTTCCCTTCAATGGGTCTTACTTGTTCATGTACCCCCCTCCTTCCCATCCTCTTCCAGGCTGGATTGATGTCACCTGGGATGCTGGTGGCTCGAACTCCTACCGCATGGGTGCGGAAGGGAAATTTGACCTGAAGTTAGCTCCGGGGTACGACCCCGAGTCGGCGCCATCACCCAAAACTGTTTCGTGCACTGTTGCAGGCCCACCGACTCCCTGGAGCAGCCTGGCCAAAAACAACTGTCCAGACAGGGGTGGCCCATCATCAGCATCTGGTCGCAAGGGCAGCAGCAGCTCAGCATGCAGCGATGTCAGCTTTGGCTCTGCTCGCAGGCTTGAGGGCTTGTCTGAGCAGGGCACTCTTGAGGGGGGTGGACCCACTGGGACAGAGGGACAGGAGCCGCTAGTGGTTCTCTCCACAGCTGAAGGTGGTTCTGCATCCGGCGAAAGTGTTGAGCCCAAGAGTGAATCAACAGCCATCTCTGTGGGGCCAGTTAGTGTCAGTTCACCTGATGTCAGCTCCGTCTCTGATTCATCTGGTAAGGCTGCGGTGTCTCAGAGGCCCCTGGGTCCAGGCACTGGTGCTCGCCTTTCAGTCAGCTCACTGCTTGCAGCTGGTGCACCTATGAGTTCCAGTGCCAGTGTACCTAACCTGTCATCACGTGAAGCCAGTCTCATGGAGTCATTTGTGCGCCGAGCACCCAACATGGCACGAACCAACGCCACCAACAACATGAACCTGAGCCGAAGCAGCAGTGACAACAATACCAACACAATTGGCCGCAACGTTGCAGCTGCGTCCGGTGAGTAGCCATGGCTTGCCAGGCTGCTAGTAATATTAGTTAGAGCTCCTTGACATTTTAGAAATAGAGTAATTGCAAAATGTTGGCTGGACCATTTCTACATAAGGTTGTATAATAGTTAGTTTTATAGGGAAAGCTGGTTGTTAAGTTGTAATTAATTGTAATTAATACTAATCATAGTATTATGATTTATTTGCAGGCCTGTTTGCTTCTTGGCGGTCAAGCACGGCAACTAAAATTGTAGCTTTGGCTTTATAGTTAACTATGTGGCAAGCTAACTTTTTTTTAAACAGTTATAGCAACAAACCTGGCAAGCAACTAATAAGTTAAGGTTACTTGATTGGTTAAAAACGCTTGACTATGTTTCTAACCTAGTTAGTTATCTGAAGCTAGTTTGGCGATGTGTCATTGATAAAGTCCATAATGAATCAGTGTGCAGTGATTAACGCAATACTCATGAAAGGTGTACATTAGGGCTGTGCATCTTTACTGATCTCACCATACCATTCGATTACGATCGCCGTGTCAGTGATTCGATTCAACATCGCGATGCATCACAATGCGCTGCATCCCCAAATTTCTATATTATTACACATGGCTACTTTTTCATCAATAAACAAAAGCAGGCAGGTAAATATGCACTTCCTTTTTTGCTATTTAGAAAATTGTTTGAGAAATCATTGTCAGCATAAATGTCTTTTTTATTAGAACTTTTTAATTAGAATTTACTTTGATTATGGCAAACAGCTTTACATCTTTTTTTTTTAAATAACATACTGTACCCACACATCGCTCTCTCTCTCTCTCTCTCTCTCTCTCTCTCTCTCTCTCTCTCTCTCTCACTCACTCACTCACACACACACACACACACACACACACACTTTCCAATACAGACGATGGACCTATTTTTTTTGGGTGCACACAAGTGTTTTTTTTTTCATGGCAGGTTATCATTTAATGACACCAAATCATTAAAGAGAAAGCCAGGTGCTCACTCACACGCTGTCTGAAAGAATCTTGATGCTAAACAGCACAACACAACATCGCACTCGGGTGTAATTTAGATTTTTGGAACTTTATAAGCCAGCCGACAGAAGTTGATTATGTTGATTATTTTTACAGCTGTAGTGTACATCTATGATTATATTATTATTGGAGAAAATTTAACTTGCCAGCTAAATTTATCTTTCTTCGTATAGTTTCATTTTTAAGTTCTATGTGTATGTTTATCATAGCGTATGTTTATCATAGCGCCTCCCAAACTTTGTGTAAATAACCTCAAGCAGAGAACTTGATATCTGCAGCGTCAAGCATTGATCGCACTACAATTTTTAATTAGAAATTTATTTTGGAATGAATTATATTTAGATTTGAGTAATCAGATTTAAACATGTTATGCCTGTAATATGCATACGTGTGATATAAAACTGAAGCATTACTCCACTGACAAAGTGTTGTGAGAAAGAAAGAAATGAATTCCCAATGGGGTGGAGTGATGCAACCCAGTATGTAGCAGTGGCGTCTGGTTTGTATTTGGTGCATGATTTTTCTTTCATGTGCAGAAGCAGCTGCAATGTAAGTGGCATTGTTCACACATTTGCCTGCATATCCTGTTTTATTTCACATCTAACAGAGTTAAAATTACAGCCAGTATATCTCTGTCCAGCACATTTCCATGTTAAACAACTTTAGAATAATTTGCAGTGACCTCTGTCTCTTAAATCTTTGTGCTGTCATGATTGATGTGGGCTGCATCCCAAATCAATATCTTTTGCTTTACGTTTAACAATTAAGCCTCGTTCACTTAAGAAAACGACAAGCGGCAAGCGACCATGCCAAGTACATGATAGCGCACGATGTGTTGCAACGAGAGGCGACAAGTACTTTTCTCGCGTGACACAAAGTGGGCGGGGGCTGAGTTCAACTGAGCTGAACTTTCACGTGACTCAAGTCAAGCGATTACCATTTAGAGACGACAGATGCTTCCATGCACGGAGTTTGCCATGTTTCCGTGTGGAAAACATAAACAATCGATTCTGAAACGTTTGGAATTTCCCTTGGGGTTATATTTATGTACATTTATTTAGAGCAACATGAAATATACATTTAGGAGGGTTGGGTAGTAACTCAAGTATATGGTTTTGCTAACATCTTTTCCTACTGAATAGTGTTAACAGCTGAATATTACTAAAAATAAATAAATCAGAGGAAAAAAACTGTGTAGAGTTCAAAATAAAGTACTGCTGAAAGTGTACTCTGTCTAAACAGGTCCTGAACAAGCCTCTGATTCTCCCCGTGATGACACCGCACTTGTATCATTGGGTGAACCCAGCAAGAGTGGTGACGTCGCTGGCACTCCTCCTCAAACAGAGAGCGGCGGTATTGAGGAGAGTGAATTGTTCCCGGGTTCATGATGTACTAGAGTCTTGATGCCATACTCGCTGTGGGATCATAATGATGATACTAATCTATATATGATGATATGAGATAAAAGTTCTCTGCTCACAGTTTCACTCAGATTTCGCAGCGGGAAAAGTGTGAGGGAGTTACCAAACACACGAGCTGAGAGGTGAAGCGACTCGCCTCTCTCGCCAGCCGATGTCGCTTGTCGTTTTCTGTGTGAACAGAGCTTAACTCGTTATACATTTTAAAATAAAGTTATTAATAGGACTGTTCAGTTCAGAGACATTCACAGAGAATGAGGTGAATACTTGTTTTAGTGTACACTACACAGGAACATAAAATGCAAACATTACCTTGTAGGCTTAACAGCATCTTTTACATAAAGAAAAGCAAACTGAAGCAAGATTTTTTTTATAGTTTTTTTTTACTTTTTTTTTTTTTTTTTTGGGCAGTGGTGGCCTGGTGGTAAGGTGCTGGGTTACTGATCCCAAGAGCGGGGGTTCAAGCCCCACTATCAACGGGTTCTCACTGCTGTCCCCCCAGTGCAGCTAACTGGGTTATCAAATGCCG
>JAQMYF010000023.1:28413376-28424438 GCA_030014195.1 Neosilurus mollespiculum | reverse complement strand
CTGGGGTGTACTCTGCCCTCGCCCGGAGTCGGCTGAGATGGGCGCCAGCCTCCCCGCGACCCTAATTAGGATTAACCGCTTCAGAAAATGACATGACATGACATGACGTTTTTTTTTTTTTTTTTTTAACCCTAGCAGAGGCAAGTCAGGTGAGTGTATAAGTGCTCTGTGGGTAATGTTGTGAATTTAAGTGTAATACATCACCAAAACTGCACTATATGATGGTGTGTTTTTAAACTCCTTAAAATCTGTTCTAAAGTTTTAGTATATGTGCTGTGCGGAAACACAAGAAGCAAATTAAAACAAAATTTATATGGTTTATTTTTCCATTTTTATAGTGTGACAATCATGTCTACTCCAAGTGACATTCACAACAATTTATTCAAGCACTATCCACTTAGGGTAATGTTTTTTAATCCCCGGGGATTGGACTAATCAGATCATGTCATTCCTGTGTAGTATATAATCAAAATTCAAATTTTGTTTGTTACATACAAATTATACACAGTACAGTATGCAGTGAAATGCTTAGTATGACTGTCCAAAATGTAAAGAATAAACTATCAAATGATATGCTATCTAGAATACCCTTTAGACCGGTAGACAAAACACACCTTTAGAAAGGTTTGAAGGTGACATGAGGAACATTATAAAAAGGCAGTTAGAAATGAATAGCATTAATAAGGCAATAAAAGGAAAGTAAATATGTTAGAATTGTTTTAACAGGGAGAGACAAAATGTCAACAACAATCCAGAATTACACACTTTATAAAGGTTATGAATTGAGTCCATTTGCTTGGGTGAAATAAGTTTTTGAACCAACAAGAATTAGTCCTACCACTTTAGGTAAGTACCCCTAATCTAAATTTAATATGTCTATTAAAGACTTCTGTTCACCGAATCAGTCTCTTTCATTCCAACCTCTGAACCAACATGGGCAAGAACAAAGATGTCAAAGGACATCAGGGACAAGACTGTAGAGCTACTACAGAAACTTGGTGAGAAGGAGACAACTGCTGGCCCGATTATTCAAAAATGCAACAGAACCATTTATCACCCTTGGCCTGCAAGATCTCACTCTGGGGTGAGGATGATCTTGAGAAAGGTGAGGGATCAGCGCAGAACTACACGGGAGGAGCTTCTTAATGATCTCAAGGCTGTTGGGATTACAGTCACCAAGAAAACCATCGATAACACATTATGACATAAGGGATTGAAATCCTGCAGTGGTTTCCCAGCTCAACAAGGTACATGCACAGGCTTGTCTGAAGGGTCGATGAGACCAGAATTGAGCTCTTTGGCATCAACTCGACTTGCTGTTTTTGAAGGGAGAGAAATGCTGACTGTGACCTCAAGATCATCATCCCCATCGTCCAGCATGGAGGTGGAACCATTATGCTTTGGGGCTGTTTTTCTGCTAAGGGTACTGGACATCATCACTGCATTTTGGGAATGATGGATGGAGTGTGTACCATAAAATCTTGGATGAGAACTGTCATTTCTCAGCCGTGTCAGCATGACAGTGACACAAAACAAAATCTAAAAAAGGAGTTGCTGAAGAAGTGCATTAAGGTAATATAGTGGCCTTGCAAGTCTCCAGACCTTAAAGCTTCAGCTCCCTCCACAGCTTTTCTGTAGGATCGAGTTGCCAAGTGGCCACCTAAAAACCTTGAGGATTTGGAGAGGATCTGTAAAGAGGAGTCGGACGAGTAAGTAAGGGTTTCTCGCCCAAGTAATGTCATGTTTTGCTTGGGGGTCAAACACTTATTTCACTCGATTGCATGCAGTCTAATTTATAGCTTTTATAAAGAGGGTTTTTTTCCCCTTTTATTTATTTATTGATTTTTTGCTATTCAGTCTCTCTCTGGTAAAATAAACCTACCAGACAAATTGTAGACTGTTCGTTCCTTTGTAAATGGGTAAACTTACAAAATCAGCCAGGGATCAAATAATTATTTTCAACACTATACATCTGATACGATCCCCAGAAGAAAACCCAACACTGCATTGACTGGGATTTGGTATCAACCTTTTAAATAATAGCTGAACATCAATTTTTGCATATTTTTTTAGGTTTGTAAAGTTAAGCCCAAACCTTCCTCTTGTGTATAATTTGACATTTCTACACTGCCTGGTCCCTCAAAAAAGTTGCCCACTGCTATTTCGTTGGACTCCCTTTAGCTTTTCTTACCCATCGTCTGTGACATTATCTCTGTCCACAGTTACTTTTCAGTTTCATTTTTCAGAGATGTCAAAACATGAAGCCTGTAAAATCTCAGCACATTCCAAAGACTTTTAGTGGGGTTAAAGTCAGGACTGTGTGGGGCCAGTTTGTGTGAACATGATTCCTCATGCTTCTTTTTAATTAATTCTGGCTCTGTCTTTGTGGAATATGGCCGCGCGTCAGGGAAGAGGACATATTGGTCATTCGGTTTATTTAGGTCGTCAACTGACTCCATTTTGTTGACGCATAATGTTGCTGAGCCTCGACCTGAACGTTGAAGCAAATCCAGATCTTAACTCCACCTTCATAACTCTGCTCATGGAGTAGCTAGTATGCATGATGGCTGCATTGCTTCATGCGATTCCCTTCACACCCCTACACGCTCATTACTCTGGATAGGGTACGTTTTGGCTCATCAGAAGACAAGGCTTTTTCTCCCACTCCTCTATAGTCTTTATGTTCCCTTGCAAATTATACGCTTTTTCTTCTAGTCAGTCTCACTAACAAGTGGAATTGTTGCACAGCGCAATCCTTCCAGCTCTGGTTGCATTGTGCATGTGGAACTGCTCTTACTGCGATTATTAAGCATGGTCGTAAGTTCTACTGTTGATGATTTGAAACCAAACATTCAGGTGGTCAATCGATATTTTTTTCAACTACATTTCTAATGCGAAGGGCAAAGCACACCACCATGCTTTCGGGTTTTAATAATGCGATGTTGTGTTCTTGACCTAATTTCAGTTCTCTCCTTGAATGTTTTCTTTACTTCATGCGCAGTGCACTGAGCAGAACCTACATGCCCTTTAGGGAACCAGCTGCTAACATTTAGCTCTTTGTCCACTATTTCTTCTCTTATTTTTATTACCTAATCTTTGTCTGTAATTTTCCAGGTAGTAAAATCATTGTTGTGAGGTGTTATGGATAGAAGAAAGTGTTGGGTTTTCGCTACATCTGTGGCAAGTGTACCATCGAAGAATAGCAGAAGAATTTGCACAGTAACAAAACTTGAGCTCCACATATCTGCTGCACTTTGGTTTTCTGGACTCACTCGGTGGCCTCATTTTGGCTATGTGAATTTCACCAAGAAATCTTAGAGACAGAAAAAAGATCTCAGGGCAGTTTCAGTTGTGCAGCATGATGTGAAATTACTGTGACTGGAAACTCAAAATGGTGTACGTCTCCTAACATAGCTGTTTAATAAACAAGAAACCACTAACTGCATCATTTAGGGTTAAAAAAATGGGCTGTTTGTACTTATGGTTTTTTTTTTTTTGTTGTTGTAGTTTTGTTTTGTTTGTTTTTGGTTTTTTTTTTTTAATTGTGTATTTTAAATGAATACAAAACATATTGTTTAGAATACATTTAGGGGTGGGGAAAAAAAAAATCACATTTAGCTTCCCAAAACGAAAAAAAAAAAAAAAGAAGAAAAATGCATATTTTTTTGTTTTAACTTCACGCAGAAGAGTAGCAATTTTGCGCACACATACATACACACTCACCCCCAACCCTACCATTTTCAGCCAGTCTTGTCGTGTTATCTGGGCAGTTTTCACAGAAGCATAGATACTATTTTGGGATGAGGTATTTCTTCTGAGTAAGTGTTTTTGTGTTTGTGCAAGAGATGGTGTGTGTGCGTGTGCGTGCGTGCGTGCATGAGAAAGATTTTGCACACATGGGTGATGTGGTAACCAACTAAAACCAAATATTTTTTTTAAAGGCATCTGGACTCCTGTAGCATGACTACATGTGCATTTAAAAAAAAATATATAATGCAGTGTTTTTCCCCTGATTTTGTTTCTAGCCACTTACTAACTTGCAATAGCATCTGTTTTACCCATGCTTCATATAAGCCTCACTTCCGTGTATAGCCTTCCGTGTATAACCCATACATCTGTAGGGCGTGTAATAGAGTGTGCCCTCATGCGTGCACTTCTCATCACTTGGTACACGTTGGGACACGGACTGAATGTGTGTTGCAGTGCCAAGCACACTAACTCGATTTTTTTGTGTGTGTGTTTATTTGCTTTTTGATGCAAATTAAAAGGATGAACTTGGTGAAGAAAAGGCTCGTTTTAATAAGTTACACAGCAACCCAGGCTTTTTCTTATATTTTCATAGCATTTAAAAGAGAGAGCTAGCTGTCTTTATATTTTCGAGATGGCAGAGTACATGACACTGCAGTATAGTGCCTGGTCTCTGGTGTTGGTAAAACAGAAATATTGAAGTCGATATTGTAAGGAACCATCAGATCATGTAGAAAGGACATAAATAGTCCCTTCCACATATATTTATTCATTATGGATCAGCTGATAATGCTGAGCTCAATCAATATCACACACATACGTGCCTGCTCAGTATTTCTTCTGATGTTCTCAAGTAAATATAAATATGTAGGTTGCTTAATGGCTGTTGCCTCGAAATAAGTCTTAACCATATTTTATGTTCTTGGTGGCATAAATCAGTGTTAAAAAAAAAAAACAAGGAAAATATGGTTTGTTTTTGTTTTGTGTAGCTAAAATCGTGATGTCCATGTGTGCACTAAACCATGTGTCTCTAATTCTTATAAGCATGCCAATTTTGTCTGAACCCCATCCCCTTTTTTTATACTAATGGTATATTTGTCTCTGTGTTTTGCAGCCTCTCCTCTCATGGGTGCGCAGAGTTTTCCAAACCTTACCACAACTGGTACCACCTCCACTGTTACAATGTCCACCTCCATAGTAACCAGCAGCAATAATGTAGCCACAGCCACTACAGGTTTGTCTGTTGGTCAGTTGCTCAGTAATACACTGACGACCAGCCTGACCTCCACATCTAGCGAGAGCGACACGGGCCAGGAGGCTGAGTTTTCACTCTATGGTAGGCCATGCTAGATTTAATAATCTACTAAAACACCCCTCTTCCTTCTCTTTCTCGATAGGCCCTAATCTTGTTCTCTTCTTTGATGCTGTCCATGTTTCGATTTAGATTTTTACCTCTTCACAATCTCATTGCATGGTTTTCCAGAATTAGTTTTTTAAAAGTCTTCCCTTTCCCCGTACTCTTCATTTTCTTATATTTTCCACAGACTTCTTGGATAGCTGTCGGGCAAACACATTGCTTGCAGAGCTGGATGATGAGGAAGATTTGCCTGAACCAGATGATGACGACGACGAGAATGAGGATGACAATCAGGAGGACCAGGAGTATGAGGAAGTTCTGGTACGGTCCAGGGTCAACCTTGGTTACCACGTTCATATACATAGGGTAAAACTTGTAGTTTTAATAATAGAACAGTGTCACTCCTTAGTTGTTGGTAGATTTTGTTTTCCTTTTGTGGTAATGGAAGTACATTTTGCTTTTAAATATAATTTAATATCATTTTTTTTGAAATTTTTCTTTTTACCCTGTTTGGAGAAATATTGATTGTCTTATTGGTTCTGTACAAATAACTGTTACTTCCTGTCAGCATGGTTCCTGTGAAAAGCATGCTTGTGGTGAGATGGAAAGGTCTGTATTGCATGTTTGTGGTTTGCTGAAATGTAGTGAAAAATGCATAAACTTTGTGATGTTTTAATGGTGGCCTGGCAGGAGGAAGAGGAATATGAAACCAAAGGGGGCCGGCGTAGAACGTGGGATGATGACTTTGTGCTGAAACGACAGTTTTCTGCTCTAGTCCCTGCGTTTGATCCCAGACCAGGCCGGACCAATGTCCAACAAACCACTGATTTGGAAATTCCGACACCAGGTTTGTTTCTTTTTATACCGTTGTTTTGCACCATGGTGGATTCAGATCCTTGACAATTAAAACGATGATTTATCGGCACTTTAACATGTACCTTCATTAGGTAAGGTACCTTCATTAGGTAAGGTGACCTTGACCTTTGATCCCACTTAAAAGAAAAAGCTTAACCGGACCATATTCCCTATATATTTACTGTCACATGTACCAAGATAGGTATACTTATACATCTTTGGGATGGCAGAGTGTCATGTACCAACATACTGTCACTGTGACCTTGACACCCAAACCCCCCACAAAAAAAATAAAATCTATCTGTCTATCTATCTGTATAGTATAGTATAGTAATGTACTTTAAATTTGGTCAGCAAGACTGTGTGTCCTTCCAGAGGCTTCTAATGAAAACTGTAAAATAGGTAACCATTTATATCCATTTCCTTGAAATTGCTAGGCATAGTTTGCTTCTTTTAGCACAGATTAGCCCGTTAGAACACGACTTGTTTACTTGTGCTCAGTAACTTGAAACATGGTCTGTGCGTCACTTATGGATGGCAGTCGCTGTTCCCCATTGGTTCTCCTCCGCAGGTGATTAACGGAAAAATTTGTTCAGTTTAGTGTGTTTAATGAGACCAGATGTGCGCCTCTGTTGCTTGTAAGTAATACAGAGAGCACAATAAATGTTGCAAGCATTTTAGGTGCACTTCAAATATCAACTGAGAAACATTATTGAATACTTACTGAGATTAACATAACATTATACTAGAGTAACATTTTATTAACCATGAGTAATTATCCAAACACAAAATACAACTAATTAATAATTAAACAGCAACATAAGTACAGGAACTGGCTATTCATGCTGTGTGAACTTAATACTCAGAAAATAAAACAGATGATCATCGCATTCTCCTACATCACTCGATAGGAACAGCATCCTGCCTGAGCAGCAGCGAGAACAAGCTGGGGATATTGGTTGACAAAACTGGGGGTTTTAAATCTATCTTTTAAAAGTAATTTAGTCTTCTACCTAAGCAACGAAAATGGGTGGCATAGTGGTTAGCATGTCCATCTCACAGCAAGAAGGTGTTAGGTTTGAGTCCCGGGCATGACTTATGTGTTTTTCTGTGGAGTTTTTAATGTTCTTCACCTGCTTGCCCGGGTTTCCTCCGGGTACTCCAGTTTCCTCCAACAATCTAAAGACCTGAATATTAGGCTAATTGGCTGTTCCAGATTGCCCCTTGGTGTGTGTGAATGGTTATATGTGACCCTGCCATAGACATAGACATATAATTTGAAGGGGGAAAAAAAGAATAAATGTAAGAAAATAAAAGTCTCTATAACTTATTTTTTAAAAAAAGCCCATTACCACAGTTTTAGGTAGAATGCAGTTTTTAGGCCATAACTGTAAAATGCTGCGGGTAGCATAGACTAGCTGTTGTGTAATATGTGGCTGTCTCTGTAAGTAGTTGCATAAATACTTGTTTTTGTTTGCTGCGTTATATTATGTAAATAGTTAAACAAATCTTGTTTGCTATGATGGACACTTGAATTAAACAGGTCACTAAGTGCATCTTGTTTGCTGTGATGAGTATTTCATTTGAAGTGCTAAACTGCGCTGTGCATTAGTGGATTGCTCCGTGTCCCCGTGCAGCATGAGATAGTTTTCGGATTGAGGATTAAAGCTGCAAGCCACTGTGGGTCTTGAGATAGCCCTCTCTCACCCTGGCACGATAGTGGGACAGCGGCTAATGGAAGTATGACATACAGCAAAGAGGGAATGTGCTAGTCCAGAACACAGTGCCGTCATCAGCCCCAGATGAGTTCTTCAGGAATCAGTGTCTGACTTACTTTCGTTGCTGCTGTAAACTGGCTCAAAGTTATAGGGCAAAATTTCAGTACTGTGTTCACACACTATATGGCATGTTTACACCATGTGACTGGTCATGTACCAGTTTTGGAGATGTGTTGACAACAACAAAAAACACACACACAGAGGTTTGACTGGTGCAGGTGCTTCCTCGGACAGCAGTACGAATGGTTGCCTCGATGAACTGGACGCGTATTCAGGCTATGAATTAATTATTTAATAAACTTGTTCATCTAAGTTGAAGGTGAAATTTATTTGTTACCTTTAAATTAATTTTATCTTTAGAACAGCAGCGAGTCTCTCAATCTGATAAAGGTGCATGTGGACTTCCTGTTCCACTGTAATGCGTAAAAAAAAAAAAAAAAGTAAATATGTTAAAATATATTAAATGAATTTGTTTTTGTTTTGTTTTTTTAAACATTGCTGTGTAGTGTGTATACTAAACCAGTTATTCACTTCAGGCTTTACACTTTTGTCAGTTTGTGCTTTTGTAATATTTTTATTTCTTGTAAATTTTTTAAGAAAAAAAATTCCTGCTGAGAAAAAGTTCTGAGAGGGGCAGATGTATTTGCCGGGGTCAAGTGGGGGACATGAACGCAGGGAAAAGCATTTAGAAGTGAAATGATGCACGCCGCGCGTGGACGGTTAATAAAAAAAAAAATTTATTCTGGCTGATTAAACGTTTGATCTAGTTGCTATTTTACATTTTAAACTTTTATGGCGGTACATATTATTAAAAATTACAAAAGATGATTTTAATGTAACATTTTAAAAAGTGAAAGCTATTAATTTATTTTGAGAGATGTACCCTCTTGGTATTTTGCTTGTGTGACTGAGTTTATAATGGGTGTCGTACCTTGTGCAGGTACACCTCATTCAGAGGTGCTGGAGGAGGTGGAATGTGCTCCCTCACCCCATCTGGCTCTCATCTTGAAGGTGGCAGGCCTGGGAACCACACGCGAAGTTGAACTACCTCTCAATAACTACAAGTCCACCATTTTCTACTATGTGCAAAAGCTGTTACAGCTCTCCTGTAGTGGCAGCATCAAACCCGACAAGCTTCGACGCATTTGGGAGCCAACGTACACGTGAGTTATTTACTCAACCTTCTGTCTGTGTCCTCTGAAAATATTACATGTGTACTGTTTTGTTTCTGAATAAATCCAGTGTTATCATTGACATTAGCTGTGTGCTTATTTTATAGGATAATGTACAGAGAATTGAAGGACTCCGACAAAGAGAAAGAAAGTGGGAAGATGGTAATATGTTTTTTACCTGCTGCCCTCCTCTTCTCTCTCAGCAGCACTTTTTTTTGCTCGCTTTCTCCAACTCATTAAAAACTGCCTGTGACTTTTTTTTTTTTTTTTTCCCTGTGGCTATCAGTAGACTGTCTCAGTCATCACTAACCTTGTAGCTAGGAGCCTGTTAAAAGGGCGAAATAATGAGCCTAGTGACTAATCTTGGAAATTGCACGGTCCTTTTAGTGGATAGGCCTGTTGTAATGCATGTGTTTTGCGAGAGACTTACAATCAGGAAAGACCAACATTTGGTTCTTCCTGTTGTAGGGTTGCTGGTCTGTAGAGCATGTGGAACAGTACCTTGGCACAGATGATTTACCAAAGAATGACTTGATAACCTACATGCAGAAGAACGCAGATTCAACTTTCCTGCGCCACTGGAAATTAACCGGCACTAATAAAAGTATTAGGAAAAACAGAAATTGTTCGCAGCTCATAGCTGCATACAAGGTATTATAGAATGGCATCATATGTTGTGTGCGTGTGCAAAATGACTGGTGTGTGTGTTTTTATATGTGTACGTGCGTACATACATATACACACAGGGTAATCCAATAAAACCTCCCACATTTCAAAGGTAAAGAAATTAAAAAAAAACCAAAAATCATTAAGGATAATAAATTATTATTTTCACACATGAAACTTCATTCAGTAGAGTTTTTATTCATCATGATTTAAAGATGATCCTCCAAATGGTGGCCGTCATCGTCTTTACACTCTTGGAGGTGATTTCTGAAGGCTGCCGTGGCTCGACGGGTCGTGTCGGGTGGAACAGCGCGATCTCCTGCTGAATATCAACCTTAAGAGGGATTCAGTAGTTTGGGGTGGATGAGGATACACTCGTGATTTAAGGTAGCGCCACAGAAAAAAAATCACAAGGGCCAGGGTCCGCATAACCACGTGACGATTACCTCGACACTTCCAATGATCGTCGTAGCTCGATTTTACTACAACCACACATCCATTTCTACATCAAGGGGTTGGGGTTGGACCACCAACAGACCTCAGCACCGCCTCTCCCACATCACTAAGATTCATGTGTGATAATAATTTGATTCTCCTTAAACTTTTTTTTAATTTACTCCCAGTGTGGGAGGGTTACCGTGTATATGCTGTGTGTGTGTGTGTGTGTGTGTGTGTGTGTAAATAAAATGTTCTGACTCTTTTCTATCATAGCCAGCATTCACAGTTTTAGCAGTTAGTGCTACAGTAGCATTTCTGTGGGATCAGGGCAGACGCACTTGCATTCACTTACGTTGCTACACAGTACATTGCTAAAACTGTTAATGGCTGTGATGGAAAGAATCAGAACACACAGTGTATAGCAGCTTGCTGGGTGTGGAGCTGCCTACCCACAGACCAGTCCCATGGTCATAATGTAACGTTAGTGTGTGTACAGTACTGTGCAAAAGTCTTCAGTCTCGATTTGTTTTAGATTATAGCATTATCACATCAGTTCAAAAACATTTTACTTTTTCAAAGCAAAAATTTTAGAATATGCTTCTCTGTCTGGAAAGAACACAACAGATTATGAAAGATCTCTTTAAGACAAAATCACCATGAAGCGAAATACAACAGTTAAAAGCAACAGAAGAATTATGGCATGTTCTGTAGATGCTCAGTAAAACCTACAGTTCATTTATTTATAAAGCTGCACAAAATTTTAGGCTACAATATGTATATTAATATATTTTAAAGCAAAGTGTTTTCACAATAATATATTGCTTTTGTTTCATTTATTAAACTTTACTGCCCTTAAATGTATTTTTATTAAATGTGGAATCATTTAGTTTGGTAATTTTTGAAGGCATCTTTAGTCTACAGCAGTATAGTACTTCTGCACAGTATATTTTATGAAAAAAAATGTGTGTGTGTGTGTGTGTGTGTGTGTGTGTGTGTATATATATGTATGTGTGTGTGTGTGTGTGTGTGTGTGTATATATGTGTGTATA
>JAQMYF010000023.1:28400921-28411717 GCA_030014195.1 Neosilurus mollespiculum | reverse complement strand
TGCCTTCAGTGTGAATCTACAATGTAAATAGTCATGAAAAGAAAGGAAACTCATTGAATGAGAAGGTGTGTCCAAACCTTTGGTCTGTACTGTGTGTATATATATATATATATGTGTGTGTGTGTGTGTGTGCACGTATGTATATATACATATATATATATATATGTGTGTGTATATGAATTTAATTATTTCCGTATGTGTGTACACATTATTTTTCCTTCTTTATTTGCATATTTTCCTTTCATTGGTTTGTCACTTGTATAGCCACCTGTCACTGTTGCATCTGTTTTCATAACATTTAAATTTGTGTAAATGTATTGTAAAACATCTAAGCTTGTAGTATCATTTTTGGTTGGGTTTCTTTTATGTTTTAGTTTGTTTATTTGTTTTTTGGATGTTGTTTTTTTGTTACACAGCATATTTTTCTCATTTTGAGAATGCAAAAAGTACACTGTACAGGCATCTCATGTTCCTGGTTTAGAGTTGACTGTTAGACTGAAATAGATGGGAGGTCGACTGCTGATCTCTGTGCTGTAACTAGAATTGATTTTGTTTTCAGGATTTCTGTGAACGAGGCTGCAGATCTTCGAGACTCGGGTCAGGATCTCTGGCAGTCGCACAGAGTTGCGACATTTTAAGTGGTGCACGTGAGCAACCGCAGGCCAAAGCTGGCTCATCCCAGAGTGCCTGTGGCATTGAGGACGTGCTGCAGCTGTTGCGCATCCTTTTTATTATTGGAGGCGAGCCAGCAGTTGGCCGTACACTGCAGGAGGGTAAGGGACATCTCCATCACCAGAGTGGCATTGTATACAGACCTTAGAATTGGAGGGACATGTGATATATTTATTTATTTTTTGTTTTTTATTATTGTTATGTTTTCAATTTTAGTAGGGCTTTGAAACCAGCTGTTACCAGCTGAAAGGAAAATGTGTGTAAAATTCTTATATGGATAAGGTAAGCAGGGAGGAATTTCTAGTGTAGAGCTTAACCTTTTTTTTTTTTTTTTTTTTGCTTAGATTTGGATGATCTGCAGTTCAATGCATCACCTGAGGAGTTTACCAGCAAAAAAATTACAACCAAAATTCTGCAACAGATTGAGGTAATTGTTGGGAACAATTGCAAATTAAACACCATAACAGACTTTTACGCTTAAATAATTCTTCAATATTACATTAGTAACAGTGGACCTCTTTTGTCAATATCTTAATTTTTTTCATAAATGTGCATAAGGGGAGTGTACCTTGGATTCAGAACGTGTCCCAGTGGCTCTAATTAGAATAGGTAAACGCCACTAAATCCGCATTATATGACATAGGGGCATGTGCATACAAATATTCATAAAGATGGAAACTGTGGTAACATTTCAAGTCCACGAAAACGCGGCATCTAACCCGAAAGGATTTAACTCCCTCTGAACCAGGAGTGTGGCTGCAGGATGTAAATTCTACATGCTTTTCAGTAGCGTGAATAGTGAAAAATAAATAAATAAATAAACAATTTTGCCAAACAAAGGCGTGAGATGCTGGCAACTGCAAGTCCTGTCCTATATGCTCCTTCTCTGGTGTTTAAAGCGGTTTACCACTGGCTCTGGGAGTCACAGGTGATTTGGACATTGTGTAGTACTGCTTACGGTTGAGGAGAGGGTGTACAGTCTATTGCACATATAATGTTGTTTAGAGCAGCAGCAGAACAAAACCCCTTGATTGGACGCTGTTTATTTACATTTGGCAGACGCTCTTATCCAGAGCAGCTTACATTTATGTCGTATTATACAGCTGAGCAATTGAGGGTCAAGGGCCTGGCCAAGGTGGTACTGGGGCTTAAACCCCCAAATTTATGATCAGTAACCCAGAGCCTTAACCACTGAACCACCACTGCCCTTTGATTATGTTCAGTGTGTGGGAATTTAATACATGTCTTATCAGTAGATTTATAGTCTCCCTCTTTGGGAGGATGCAGTTGATGCCTGTGATATTATACCCACTTGTGCACGAGCTGTAATTTATTCTAGTCGCAATGCATTTACCATTCTGCCAGTCTTGAAACAATTGGTCTACGATTGCTCTGTAAACAGTGTTATCAATTAACAAGCCATTCTAATCACTATAATTTATATATTATGAAATGATATTTATTTGCTCGATGCTTTTGTTACATAATGAAAATAATTATTTAAAAAGTTTAATATGGGGTAAAACAAAAAAATTGAAGCCAATTTGTGATGAGGGGTCAAAAAATAAAGATTCGTGCAAGTGTATGACTTTTTTTTTTTTACCTTGGTAGCCAATGTATTGAAGCTTCTGAAAATAAATACCTTTTCGATAACATTTGTTTTCTTAGTTGGTTACACTGTGGTGCAAGAATAAACCTTCGCCTAGTTTTTATCCACAGGATTTTGTTAAAAAATAGCATCTATAATTGTTTTTAACTCTATATGCCATTAATTTTGCTTGTGACTAAATAGAAAAGGGTTTTTTCACAATTATTTTTTAATACATTTGGTTTGCACCTTAAAAAATAAATATTAAATTTTTACTGCTTAAAATACCTCAAACAATAAAATTTTGCTATGAAAAGTTGTTTTGGGAGCGCTTGGGACATTTTAGGTAACAAAGGCAGTGGCACATTTCAATTTTTGTCAGTTTGTTCTGGAACAAGAAGTTATGCAACAATTGCTTAATAATTATATTATGAGTACAAGTTCAATAGTAAAGATAAAAGCACATTATAGACTATTAGAAATGTCTTAATTAATCTATGCTAGTTGTAAAATGTAAAAACTTCAATAACCCGATAACCATACTAGGTACAGATGTTTTTGGTATCAAAATTTCCAGAATAAGTTGCTGGATTAAATGGAACACCTCAAAATGAT
The DNA here is from genome assembly GCA_030014195.1 of Neosilurus mollespiculum. Taxonomy (NCBI): domain Eukaryota; kingdom Metazoa; phylum Chordata; class Actinopteri; order Siluriformes; family Plotosidae; genus Neosilurus; species Neosilurus mollespiculum. The sequence goes on along the minus strand of JAQMYF010000023.1, from coordinate 28,408,842 downwards.
GTTTTTATAGTAAATACTGGTAGATTTTAAAATAATAGTTAGAGGATACCAAATAATGGCTTTCAAATGGCACAAATTTGAAGATAGCCAAACAGTTATTTAAAAGGACCAATCAAACTGTTTTAGCTTAAGACATCTTCAGAGCATGTATTAACAATACAAACCCATGCTAATTAATATATCCTGTGTGGCATCTTAACACTTTTTTCGGCATCTGGTATAGAAAAGTCTCATATACAAGAGGGAATTCTGTCACTTCATTGTAAAATAAATATTTTCCAGCTTCTGATTTATCCTGGCTTCATAGGTTGGCACCATTGTGTGCGTTAAGAACAAATCCCAAAAGAAAATATGCCAGAAAAGTGCGTGAGGGAGATTTAAGAACGAATTTCTTTGTAAGAATAGTTGGTGAATGAGGCCCCGTTGTTCTGCTCTTTACACGTCACTACTTTTTACTTAGCACTTCATTATTTGTCTTGGATTTTGTCTCTGTAATTGTGTTTAACCAATGACAGCCATCACAGATTTTTTTCTGAAAAATTATTTCACGGCATAAATTTGACGAAATGTTCTCTATATTAAAATATCTGCAATAATAATGAATAATATTTAATGTGCCATTTTTCCCCAGGAGCCTCTGGCTTTGGCCAGTGGAGCGCTTCCAGATTGGTGTGAACAGTTAACCAGCAAGTGTCCTTTCCTTATTCCTTTTGAGACCCGGCAGCTCTTCTTCACCTGCACTGCGTTTGGAGCCTCCAGGTTAGTAGGTTTTTAGTTTCAACCCAGTAGAGATATCAGAACATTTCATTAAATTTATTCAAAAGTTTTTGAAATGAAATTCTAGTCTTATTTACCATAACATTTAGATCAGATAAAATTGGTTACAACATAACAGTGACCCTGATCCAGTATAGGCTGTTTAAAAAAAAATTGAACAGAATCAAAAAGGAACAAACAGCTGTAGATATGAAGTGTTAATGCCGTGTATGTGTGTTTGCACAAAAAAAGGGCGATTGTGTGGCTCCAGAACCGACGGGAAGCCACCATGGAGCGCACACGCCCTTCCACTACTGTTAGGCGGGATGAACCAAGCGAGTTCCGGGTTGGCCGCCTAAAACACGAACGTGTCAAAGTACCGCGAGGAGAGAGCATGATGGAGTGGGCCGAGAGTGTCATGCACGTCCATGCTGACAGGAAGTCTGTACTCGAGGTAAGAGATGTTACCTCGAAATTACCTTTTTTTTTTTTTTTTTTTGTCATGTTCACTACCTCGACACATACCTTCACCCACAGCATGGATAATGTAGCAAAGAGACCCTATATGGTTATATATAATTGGTTTTAATTACCCATGTGCTTGACTTGACCATGTGTTTTATAGTACTTGGTTGGACATGGCCAAATTAGCAAAAGGACCATGTGTGGTTTACTGTTAGTGTTCCATAGTAACACCATGTCTACTGGCACTCATCTCGAACTTATAAGTGCTAAGAACCCTTTGACCTTGATTCTCACCTTCCGGGGTCCCTCGGGGTGAAAGTGGACTGTACCATTTGAACATGGTTACCTGTCTGTTCCTCACTTCATCCGTAGGTCTGTCACTTTGTTTCTGAGATAAAAGCAGTTTTAATTTTAACACGGGGAAACTCCATCTCCAAAAATGTATGACCACGCTCTGACCTTTCCCTTTGAACTTGACATTTCAAAATAAAATTATCTCTGCGACTCAGGTAGGATAGTGTCCCCACTAAGTTTGGTGAAAATGGTTGCACGGGTGTGGTCAGAATTTTGTTTAAAGACAAACTGACAAACAAACGTTGATTACAATACCTTCGCCAAAAAAACTGTGGTGGAGGTAAATAAAGATGGGTGTAGCATTTCACCACCGAGTACAAGCTGAAAGACATCTGCATTAATATCATTCATGCCACTGTACGGTACATTACACTGCAAAAAGAGCTAAAATTACAAGTCTTTATGGCTCCGGAGTTGTTCAAAGCTAAAGTCACTTCACTCAGAGATCATGAGTTTAATCCTGGCAGAATTTGTAGAGAGCCTTGTGTGTGTAGTGGTGGTTCTTCACACAAACTCAGGACTTGTTCTATGCACATTTTGATAAATGAGGCTTCACCCACTTGAAGCATAATGTGAGATTTGATCTAGCGCTATAGGTAAGTAGTGCTTCCCACCACTGAGGGAATACCAGCACAGGGAATATATTTGGGTAGAATCGTTCCTTTTGTGCAGCATCAGACACAAACAATTAATACAACAGGGTCACTTTTCCATTAATTTATCAACAGTCTTTATTTACAAAGGTTATCTTCAAAACCCGTTTGTGTTTCTATTATTGCACCTGTAGCCCCAGTGGTTTCTACACTCGTAACAGGCTGCTTTGCTGTAAACATCCAAAAAAAGAAAAATAAAAGGACTGAACTACACATCAGATGGTGGCCATTTTGGTGAGACCTCCATGCTGTGAGACTGAGTGATACAGTTGGAAGACAATACATTTTTTTCATGCCATTCAAGTCTAAATTTAAACAGTGTAGTGGTTTCACCAACATGGCACCGAACCAGCTTCAAATTTAGCCATGTGCAATCACTGGGATGTGTGATTCAGACGATTTTTCTGATCGGTGCTGTAAAGGTTGGATGTGAATAGTAACTTTTTTAACTTTCTTTGCTTATATTTTTGCTGAGCTATCAGGTAACTAAATAAAATACATCTAAAACTATGTATACTACTGCATGTCTTTGTTTACACTGATAATGGATCACATTTAGCTCAACGGGTAGGTCGGGTCAGCTAGATTAGCTGGATAGATTTACTTAGTAGTAAGCATAGTTTTTTAAAACTAGGGTTTTTTTTTAATACATATTTGGACATAAATAAGATACTATGAATTAAATGTTTACTTCAGGGTGTCTAATAATCTTGTGGGGTTAAACCCCCACCTTCCACCTTGATATATCCGGGTTGGCCTCATCTGAGCCACAGGTGATTGTTTGGCCAGAGTCCTCAGGCTTTCAACCTCAAAGTAGATTCGAGTAGGCACACACGAGTCCCGGAAGTGACAATGGAAATGGTAATGGCTTTGGCTCGACTGGATTTGGCGCAACAGCTATTGACATCACCACCCCTTCCAAAGTAATAAGCAAGGTTTTGAAAATTAAATGGCAGTGTTCAGCAGTAACTTGACCTTACTGTGGTGTTTTCTACAGGTGGAGTTCCAGGGAGAAGAAGGCACCGGTTTGGGTCCCACACTAGAGTTCTACGCCCTTGTGGCAGCGGAGTTCCAGCGGACCTCATTGGGCATCTGGCTCTGTGATGATGATTTTCCAGATGATGAGTCACGTCAAGTCAGTTTTCTGAATAGTTTTTATAGATATAGATTTTATTGTATTTGCATATTGAGCGCTGAATTCAATTCAGCCTCAGATTCCAGAATGTGTAATCCTCATTATTAAAGCGAAGGGTTTTTTTTGTGCTGGTCAGGTGGATCTCGGCGGTGGCCTGAAACCACCAGGCTATTATGTCCAACGCTCGTGTGGCCTTTTCCCTGCACCCTTCCCTCAGGATAGTGATGAGCTGGAGCGCATCACTAAGCTCTTCCTCTTCTTAGGCATCTTCCTAGCCAAGTGCATACAGGACAACAGGCTGGTGGACCTGCCCGTCTCACAGCCTTTCTTCAAGCTGCTCTGCATGGGCGACATCAAGAGCAACATGAGCAAACTTTTGTATGAGACACGCCCAGACTCGGACCGCCGCTTCTTTGACATCCATTCGGAGGCTTCCACCGAGGAAGAGCCGTATTTGATGGGCAGCTTTGATGAGGACTCTAAATCCGAGTTCATCTTGGACCCACCAAAGCCCAAACCACCTGCGTGGTATCATGGCATCCTCACCTGGGAGGACTTTGAACTGGTTAACCCCCACAGAGCACACTTCCTCAAGGAAATGAAGGACCTGGCAATAAAGAGGAGGCAGATACTGGACAATAAAAGCCTCTCAGAGGATGAGAAGAACACACGGTTACAGGGCCTCATGTTGAAGAACCCAGTGGGCTCAGGCCCACCGCTGAGCGTGGAAGACCTGGGGTGAGCCCTGAATGTCAAATTAAGCTAAACAGCATTTAAACTTTGGGTCACACTTAAATATACTGCTGTGAAATTGATTTAGAGTAGAATGTATTTTAATGTACTTGGTTTTGTTTGTAGATTAAATTTCCAGTTCTGTCCATCATCAAAAGTGCATGGCTTCTCAGCAGTGGACCTTAAACCCAACGGAGAGGATGAGGTAGGTCATTATGGGCCCTATTAGTTCTGGGCTGGCATGATTACTTATTGCAAAGTTGTTTCAATTGGCAAACCTTCCGAGAACTAGTTTTGGTTTCCACGGCTATAGCACCACGGTAGGTCCACATTACATCACCGTGTACGTCTCTGCTTTACTAACAACCCTGGTGTCAAGCACAGCTGCTTCCCACACAAAGATAAAAAATAATAATGAATATAATGTAGTGAGAGCTGACAGTATGAACTGTGTGCGTTCACACTGTAAACAATCTCGAATGTTACCATGACAGCAAGGTAGGCTGCAGACAGTGAGCGCTTCGTTTCCGACCATTTAACTGATTATTATGATGAAATTAGCCGTCTCTCTCGACGTTGTGTCGCCTGCCAGTAGAGCCTGAGCGACACATAGGGATTATTTATCTATCTATCGTCTTGCAACGGCGTCCGTCATCGTTGTCCGAATTTGTAGTCATCTACCAGTTAACTTATTTTAACCAGGCTTATTATCATCAGACTCTTGTGCACCTTCTGATTTTGTTCCGTTCTAGTGGAAATTAGCAGTAAAGGTGACGCAAGTCTTCCCTGGAAGAGTCAGATCTGAGTCTTTGTATTTTCATCTCAGTAACAGAAATTACCTGAACAGGTTTTTTTTTTTTTTTTTTTTTAAATCAGAAATCACAGTAAACTAAATCATCCAAAATCACAAACTGCATAATAAATAACATGTCAGAGTAGTAAGCTATGCAGGATTGTTCCTCATTTTTAGCTGGTAATCTTTCAGCGTTAGAGAGTAACAAGTTTTTTGGGGGGATGTGGAAGCCCCCCAGTGGGATCTTGAGGCATCGCAGAAGTTGTGAGATTTCTTAGGGTAAAATCTGCCATTCTGAAAACCCGACACCATAATCATTACTTTTTAAAATAAAGAATGAGACAATAAAAAAAAAAAACTCACAGAACCTCATAATTCTACTGAGGTTGTGAGGAGGCTGGAGCCCATCTCTGCCGACTCTGGACAAAGCAGGGCATATTCCGGACAGCTCGCCATTCCATCTCAGGGCCAAAACACACCACTATTCACATTCACACCACGGGGTCATTAAGAACAGCCAGTTATACTTAAGTGTGTGTCTTTGAACTGTGGGAGAAAAGTGGAGGAAACCCACCCAGTCACAGGGAGAACATACAAACTCCACACAGAAACGCTCTCGCTGAGCCTGGGATTGAGGCGGAGGTGCTAAACACTTTATTTTGGACTTGTACCGAAGGTTTCTTTTCAGAATCTGAACTAGAATCTGTGTTCATTAGATGGTGACCTTGGACAATGCAGAGGAGTATGTGGAGTTAATGTTCGACTTCTGTATGCACACTGGGATACAGAAACAAATGGAGGCCTTCAGAGGTAAGAGGTCTTCAGTCTATTCATCCTGAACCTCGGGCATGTGGGTGGTGTCTTTAGATGTCATAAATAAGATATAAGTAAAGTATGCACAGCCTAAAGAAGTATACATGTACACACACACAAAGAGAGAGAGAGAGATTGTACAGCTTTATACATCATCTCCATATTTGCACATTATTCCAGTACAGTGTACAGACATGGATTCATTGTTGGATGGCTGTGTGTGTGGTTTTGTGGTGCAGAGGGCTTTAACAAAGTGTTCCCTATGGAGAAACTGAGCTCATTTAGTCATAAAGAAGTCCAGATGATCCTGTGTGGGAATCAGTCTCCCTCCTGGACCGCTGAGGACATTGTTAACTACACAGAGCCCAAACTGGGTTACACTCGAGACAGGTGAGAAATCCATACCTGATGATAAACTGATATCATACATTAATATAATATATTTCAACACCCTACTTTCCCCTTTTTTTTTTTTTAACACCTATACAGTCCCGGGTTCCTGCGCTTTGTACGAGTGCTCTGTGGAATGTGTTCGGATGAGAGGAAAGCCTTCCTCCAATTCACAACAGGCTGCTCAACCCTGCCCCCTGGTGGTCTGGCCAACCTGCATCCCCGTCTCACCATTGTCCGCAAAGTATGGCACGGAATCATCTTTCACTTCCTTAAAAAGAATCATGTTCCAAACAACCCTCGTCTTCATTCCTCTCATTTTTATCTGCCTTTTCTCTCTCCGCTGTGTTTAATTACACGTGTAGGTGGATGCGACTGATGCCAGCTACCCCTCAGTAAACACGTGTGTGCACTACCTGAAGTTGCCAGAGTATTCCTCTGAGGAGATCATGAGAGAGCGCCTCCTCGCTGCCACCATGGAAAAGGGCTTCCACCTGAACTGAGCATGCTCCTTGCACCTTTGACCAACTCCATGTGTTGTTGAAGCCTGTTGTGTTTTGTTGCAGAAAAAAAAAAAATAATACAAAAGCTGTGCTCACCCATGATTTTCTCTCCTTTGTCAAAAGAGCCTACGTTTACAACTGTACGCAAAACGAAGCCCATCTCAGCTCCACTAGCTACCGAAACTGGTTAAGGTCATGTCTGCAGCCCATGTCCCCCCCCACCTTCCACCCCTTGGTGGGACTGCACTGCATTAAGGGCTTGAGCCGCTAGTAGCCAAGGGCAGTTCTTCTCAGTTTACTCCAGCTTACACACCCCAGCTCGGAGAGTGTGTGTAAAGTTCAGCGTAGGGTTTCTTTTTTCAGATTACTGCACACACACACACACACACACACACACACACACACCAGCCCTGCTTCCCCAAGAGGGGCCTGCAAGCACCTGCTTTTGTAGAGCTAACTGTTGAGTGTTTGGACAATTTTTTCCTCATTTAAGTTTTATTAGTGCCTGCCTTGTTTGAAATATTAGTTCATTTCCTCATGTTATGTTTGAGATATACATTTTTTTCCCCTCATTTTGTTTTGCATTCAGCATACAATCATTCACATGCAAACCCCCACCCTTATTTGTTTTCTTTTTCTCCTCTACTAGCTGTTACTGTGTATGTTTCAAATGTTCATCGTCCTGCTAAAAGGATCAAACTCCCCGAGTGCATTTGTGTAATTTACAATAAAGCTGCAGACATAAACACTGGTTGTGTGCAAGGCACATTGGGTGGGTGGGTGGGATTGGGTTTGGAGGGGAGCCGAGGGGGGTCTGGGTGCGATGAAAAAGCTATGCTTCTCCTTGTATTTTCTTTGTATATTATAAACATTTATTTAACTCAAGTTGCAGTTTGAAGTAAACAAATATTTTCAAATGTGTATGCTCCGAAATAATCATTAAAATGTTTGCAAAGTATGAATTTGTGCTGCGTGATGTATTCAGCTCCTTATATCTTCAGCCAAGTCCAGAAGGCGCGTTCATGTGCACGAGAAAACGTGATTAGAAATACGTCATGATTAGTGCTGTGTATCTGCAGTGTAACCAGTCTAGAAATAAATGTTTATATTGTGAGAGCTAACGATGAGATGGGTAGGGTACAGAAGGGCTGACTTCCAGTTCCACAGACTTCCATTCAAAAGTGACCAATTTTCCACAAAAAATACAGAGTCGTTTTGGTTCTTATCCATTTTGTGCTGTTTTTAAATGAAAACAAAATCTACTATACACAGAGTATGAACATTTTTTATTAGATTCACAAGTAGTAGTATTATTATACTGATTGGA
>JAQMYF010000023.1:28345062-28370525 GCA_030014195.1 Neosilurus mollespiculum | reverse complement strand
CATGGACTCGTCATACGATGTTACATAACCCTGAACTCCACTTAAAAGTAAAGCACAGAGATTTGAACCAGGACAATTACACACCACAGTGTGGAACCTTAACCACTAGACCACTAGAGGACGACAACAATAACACAAAGCTTATTGAACTTGTGTCATAATAAAGGAAGTAAAGCAAGAAGCTGTTAAAACTGAGCTTTGAACCAGAGACTTCATACACCATAGACCCCAACCTTAACCACTAGACAACAGGTAACTCAGACACTCATGATGATGATGATTCTTATTGGAGTTTTGTCATCAGTGACAAAGTGTCTCAGAGTAATAAAGTTCCTTCATCCCCAGCAAGGAGTATCACAACACCACAACTCGGGCTCGAGTCAAACCACCGCAACCTCCAGAAACCTCTCACTCCCACATCTGCTAAACTACTTATTCCTACTAGTGTCACATGGAGGCTGGAGCCTATCACAGCCGACACTGGGTGAAGGGAGGGTACACCCTGAATGGTTCACCAGTCCATCAGAATGCAACACACACAATCATTCACACTCACGCTCACACCTGGGGGCATCCAGTTAGACTGATGTGCATGTCTTTGTACTGTAGGAGGAAACCGAGTACCTGGAGGAAACCCATGCAAGCACAAGGAGAACATGCATACAGAAATGCCATTGCCAAACCCAGGACCTTCACTCACAAAGATATCTCAGATACTTGCTATTGTTCTGCACCACCGTTGTGTTCCTCGATTCCAGGAGGAAACTGTTCCGGGGTGGATGATGGAATATTGAAACTTTGATAAACCAGTGTACATGTTTAAAAACACACCACCTTCCTCAGAGTGCCTCTCAAATTACCCATGTGCTTTAACAATCACAAAGAACTCTCTTAGGAGATTGCTAGGGTTTGACCTCTTAAGGTCACTTAAAGTCAAACATAACTGTCTTAACTGGAAGTCCATATATGGTCTCCGATTAATGTCCCATAATAACAACATGTCTTCTGACACTCGTTTTTAAGTTATAAGGACTATGCCCTTCACCTTTGACCTTGACATTCCAAAATCAGGTAATTTCTTGGACCTGGGTAGAGTAGTGTCGCTACCATGTTTGGTGAAAATCGGTTCACGGGTGTAGTCAGGATTTTATTCACAAATAAACACATGATGATGATTACAATACCTCTGCCGGAAGTCCATGTTTGGGCGAAGGGGAAAATATATTAAATAGAACACTATCCATTTTTTTACTGTAGCATACAATTAAATTTACAGAACTCTTTAGCCTCAAGTTTTGTGAGAAACGCAGTGCTGCTACAAACTGTGTTGCGTCCCATACGTCAGGAATATTTCTACATGCAGCTTAATTCAGTTTCCGGAATGTGACTATCTGCTGATCAGACGTCACCGTTGGTGAGATGTTTCTGCTTCTTGGCTGCCTTCCCTCCATGCTGCCGCCCTCTCTTCTGGCCACCTTTCGCCTCTTCCTGCCTGAACTGATGCCTGAAAAAGCACCAGCGTTTGGGATTTAATGGCTATCGATATCATACGACATAAGAGATGCGTGATCTCGGAGCTCACCTGGACTGCCAGCGCCTGCCGCTGTTCCAGACTCGTCCGAAAGATGGGAGCCAGTTGTCGTCGGTGTGGGAGCTGTGGTCGAAATTGGCGCCCACGCGGTTGGCTGGAAGCCTCTTGAGCTTCTGTTGCTCTTCTGTAATGGAGAATGAGAGCAGAGATTAGACGCAGTGTAAGAGAAGAGACAAAGGGTCATGAGATTGATATTTAAATTATTATTAATTCTCACTGTATTTAAGAAAATCCTGCAGCGAAGGCCCAATGTCCCGCGTCTTATTACCCGCGCTCTTATCTTCAGGGTCCTCCAGCAGCCATGGAGGCACCGCCCCTGCGACACAACATGCGTCCCATTCATGCACGCCATCATTCAACCGTCTCCATCAACACACCTTATGGGTTGAACTCACCTGTGTGAACGTTTCCACTGACAGAGCACTCCTTCAAAAGGAAATGCCAAAGGTTAGAGTTTCTAAGACGAGTAATCACACGCCAATCATGAGGAACTCTTCAGACGCTTACCTGATAGCCGATGAAAGTGAGTCCTTGTCCTGAATCGTCCCATTGAGTCTGGAGGAAGGGATCGTTATAGCTGGGGCCTGGCTGCTCGTTCAGTACGCTGTCCAAACTTCCTGTCTGCGCTGAACCCGGGCTATCATGATACAAGAGTCAAATCCAGTGTAGCTGAACGTTTGTTACAAAAATTCCTTGAATTATGTATATATACACATCATATGTATAATCGTTTCTTGATATGGCATATTTGATGACAATCCTTAAACTAAAACGAACGTTTATCAAGACCAGACCCGCCGCTTGTCGTCTTGCTTGAATACCAAGTTGAAATGAAAACAAGGAAACAAGATGGCCGCTTTGTATCATTCTGTGCTATATAAATATGGGAAAAATGATATCAGTGATGAGATGGTACGATGAAGTGCCATATAAAGCAGGCCAAAATTTAATGGACACCTGACCACCACCCCACTTGATCCTAATAGAGTTGCGGGCGAGCTGCTTCCAATCTCAGCCAATACAGGTAAACCCTAAACAGCTCGCCTGACCATTGCAGGGCAACACACTCAACCATTCACACTTATATCCAGTAACAGCCAGTTAGCCTAATGTGCATGTCTTTGGACTGCTGGAGGAGACCAGAGTACCCGCAGGAAACCCACACAAGCATACAGAGAACTTGCAAACTCCACACAAAAACAGCCCGAGCCTGGGAATTGAACCCAGGACTTTCTAGCTGTGAAGTGAATGTGCTAACCTCTACACCACCATGCCTCCCACAAACACAAATTTAAAATTACAGACTAAATTTATTTAAAACTTGTGTCACTGAGCCACTATAGAATAAAAAAAAGATATTTTGTCAAGGTATTAAATCAACTAGCACTACCGCCTGGTGGTTATATGTCTTTGCGCACACAAATGGCCCACGTGAGTCCGCAGTGACCTTGATCTTGGACCTATGACCTCACTTAATCCTTGAGTAAAGGTGGAGTTAAAGGTGGATAAAAAAAAAAAAAAAAAAAAAAAAAAAAGAAAGAAAAAATTTTTAATTCTCTTAAAGCACTGACCTTGACCTTTGACTTCCAAAATAAAATCAGTCCTTGCTTGAGTCAGACAGGACTTTTATGCAAAGTTTAAAGAAAATCCCTTAAAGTGTTATTGAGGTATTGTTTTCACAAGGGCAGGGACGGACGGACGTACACCCCGAAAACATGATGCCTCCTCGCCCAGGCTATAAATAATAAAAAATGATGAGTCTAATGAGGAAACATGAATGTGTTCATTTTAAAAGAGACGTTTTGTTGTTGGTTGTATATTTATCACAATTGCTTTTTAAAATAGATTAAGTATGTCTATATTTGATGCTAGGTGACTCTGAGGGTGCTAATATACTTGCACGAACTTTATGTAAATCAGTTTTTGCTGGTACTACAACTCACGCAAGCCTTACGTTAATTTCTGACTAACGGACGCTGGGAATTTGTGGCTGTTACAATGAGTGCGTGAAAGAATTCTGAGTATAAAAAGACATTCTGTACAACAGTGTTATCAACTCTTAAGAAAACGTCAACGTATGGTTGTGATGGTCAGACGTCCACATACCGTTTTTACATACTGCAGCATGGGCTGTGCCACCAAGCGACTCAATACACCTGGAGCAGAGCGCTAATTTCCCTATACACAAGGTCATGACGAGCTAGCGTCACACTGATTGACAGAAACGTCGGAAACTAAACGTCTCGCTGATGGATGTAAATCTATTCATGTGAAATGCTTTTCAGCCCTGTGGAAGGACGCAGCTCTGGATCTCTTACCAGGTCACGGGTTGGAGGTTCTGCTGCTCGGGTTCATAGGCCTGCTGCAGTTCTGGATCAGGCTGGGTTTGATTCAGGAAAGGTCAACAGGAACAACCAACTCTCATCACACATTAACATGAGCACATAAAAAAAAAAAAAAAAGTCTACAAAACTCAAATCATGCACAAGCGAGAGCAAGACGCAAACAAATACAACACACTGACTTCGACGTCAGTTCATATTTACGTAGCTTTTACTATATATGGTGCCACACTACGCCACAGCACCGTTTAAGATTCTCATTCATAGATTAAGAAATAGGCCTGAAGTGAAAAATCCGCCCCCGCCTCGCTTTAATGGATTTAAAATTGCCTCCGTTGTAAATTCCTGCGTTTATTCTAAAGGATTTCAGTCTGTAATAAATTCACCTTTGTACTTAAATAAAATAACTACTTTTTTATCGATTTTAATAAAAAAAAAAAAAAAAGCTTTTTAATGTGTTGAAAACTAATCAAAAATCTACTAAACCTTGCAAGGCCCACACTGATGTAAAGACGACCATTTGGTACTTCTCTCACATCACACATTCATTCTCTAAGCCGCTTGATCCAAATTAGGGTTGCGGGGAGGCTGGTGCTCATCTCAGCGACTCCGAGTGAGGGCAGGGTACACCCTGGACAGGCCATCGCTGGGCCACCACACACACACACACAACCATTCACTCTCACACCTAGGGGCAATTTAGAACAACCAATTAGCCTACTGTGCATGTTTCTGGACTGTGGGAGAAAACCGGAGTACCCTGAAGAAACCTCCGCACAGAAATACCCGAGCCGGGGAATCGAACCCAGGCGGTCTTGCTGTGTGGCGGACTTGCTAACCTCTACACCACCCCTGTAATTCTTCATCTCATTAATTTTTTAATTCAATAAAAAAAAAAGTGCTGTCTGTGTGTGTGTGTGAGCGCACGTGTGCGTCAACAAGGTATGTGACTATCAACCTGAGGACCATCCACGCCCGGGAGTCCATGGGAGGTAGCTGGCCGAGCTCCCACGGGAGGAATGGATGGGACCCGCTCACCTCCCTGTCACTTACTGCGATCACGGGCTACTGTGAGCTCACTTGTACAAAAGGGGAGGGTGTTCGGTCGCCCCTGACTGCACATGCAGCGGTTTGTAAAGATGAGGGAGGCAGCATTGCATGTCACAGAGGGGATACGTGCTTGCTTTTGCTCCTCGCTGATTGGTCGGTGGTCATATGTGATAGGGAGGCAACACTTGACGGACTGGAAGGTGGCTACAACAAAATCAGGGGGAGTAATTAATCTGTCTCCCCTGCCTGCTCCTGTTATGTTTCTTTGTATCAATGATACTATCTGTCTGATCAACTCTTGTGGCTATATTTCTGAAAAATAAAAGACTTTGCAGGGTCTCGACGAAATCCACTAGCGGGTCAGAAACACTGGCGGCTTTCCCACCATGATATGGATACTGTTGCTTCATTCCTGGAACACAAACCTCTATAAGAGCCTGAAGAACCTCCCGACGGTGTCGTTCCTGCGCCCGGATTAAAGCCACTTGCTACGGAAAACATCAGAATGAGAAATGACAGCCATGATAATAACAGACGTTAACATGCGAGATGAGACGCGGAGCGGAAAACATACTTCTTTGAGAAGCGCGTCCTCCTTCTCTTCGTATCCCTCAACAGCTTTGGCAAGTTCTTTCTTAAATCTAAATGAGAGAAAAATCCTTCACACGTTAAAATAATAATAATAATATTAATGAAATATAATAATTATAAATACAATATAATGCTGTGCCGGACCGTTGAGTCTCCTGCTTGGTGATGATGAACTTGTTTTTGTGTTTATAATCTGCTTTGTTTTTCCACCAGAAGGCGTTCGTGCTTTTGCGGTGCTCTTGACTGAAACACACACACACACACACACACACACACAGTGACTCACTTGACCCTACTATAATCATCCGTCAGTCTTTCCAGCGTGCGTGAAGTCTTACGTGCTCATGTGCTCCAGCAGTCCCCCGTAACGCACGGCGACTCGGCCGTCAGTCACGTGTTTCTGCACCTCCACCTCACAGCAGTAACACCAAAACTTAGCTTCGTGCTCCGAAGCATCGAATTTCTCCACCTGTGGACATCGGAGGGCTCGCCGTGCATCCTTCACCTGTGTCCGGGGATGGTCAAAAATATCAATAATTAAAAATAATAATTACTCAGAATATGATTCGTTTTTCTTTGAAAAGGCTGAATGAGTCCTGGGATGTTACAGCAGGAAACAGCATCAGGTCTGATTTATTTTACTATCAAATCAGACACGAACAGTCACAGATCTTCTCATTAGGCGAGTCAGATTCATTCAGATCGATCAGAGCTGGTCAACATCACCATATAATATCAAATAAATTATTTCAGGTGGCGTGGTGCTTATCACATCCGCCTCACAGCAAGAAGGTCCTAGGTTTAAGCCCCAGGCGTAGTGCGTGGGTTTCATCCGGGTACTCCTACAGTCACATTTGCAATTAAATTTACAGTTTGGCAGATGCTCTTATCCAGAGCAACTAACATTTACCAGTTTTACACAGTTGAGCAATTGAGAATTAAGGGCCCAGCAGTGTCAGCATGGTGGTAGGGGAGCTTGTACCCCTGACCATCGGATAAGTAAGCTAGAGCCTTAACCACTGAGCCACCTCTGTCCAGTTCAAAGACATGCACAAAGATAGGCTAATCAGCTGTTCCAGATTGCCCCTAGATGTGAGGGTGAGTGGTTGTTCATGTGTTGGCCTTGCGATTAAGCTGTTCAGGGTGCACCCTGCCTTTGCCCAGAGATGGCTAAGATAGGTTCCAGCCTCCCCACAACCCTAATAGGATTAAACGGTGCAGCAAAAGGATGAATTACTTTAGAGAGATATAATACACATTACAACTACTTTAATTTATTGTTATTTATTATATAATTCATTTTCTAACAGATACAAGCTACAATTCTTAAATTCTTTCTAAAACTGTCCCTGAGATGACCTTTGCTAAAACATTTGTACAAAATTTTTGTAGTAAAATGTCACGTTAAATATTAACTTGTCACTTAAACTTTTTACTATACAATAAATTACAGAATTGCAATAATGATCCTTTCTGAAATATAATTATACGGGAGGAGGAATGGTTAATGTTATTATATGTGGAGTGCACTTATAAGGGGTGATGGGAAATTCTGGGACTGTTCTGTTGAGCAATAATTATATTATTATTATTATTGACAATAATAATAATAATAATAATAATAATAATAATAATATTTATTTGTAGATCTGAAAAATGGTTTTCATTAATATACTGCGTTCTTTTAGAAATCTTAAATGTGTTTGTACTCAATAAGGTACCAAGGTAATAAGGTACTGCACAGTAATAGACAATAACAAATAGATAATAGGTAGGTAGGTAGATAGATGGGTAGATAGATGGAGATAGACAGAAAGATAGATAGAGATAGATAGATAGATAGATAGACAGGTAGGTAGGCAGATAGATAGATAGAAAAACAGGTAGACAGACAGACAGATAGATGGGGAGATGGGTAGATGGATAGATGAATAGATAGATAGATAGAGAAACAGGTAGGTAGGCAGATAGATAGATGGATAGATAGATTAACATGTAGGTAGGTAGGTAGATATAGTTTAATACTTTTTATTACTTAATATAATATATTAAACAACAAAGAAACTTTGCACAGCTATTAGCCGGATAGCGCGTTAGCTTCTGGATCTTTCTCTCTGCTAACCCAGCTTACCTTCTCCAGAAATTTACCCAGAAGCACTCGGAGTCTGCTCTGGTGACTTTTCCCGTAGACGTGGCCTTTTCCTGAAAAGTCGGTTCGTCTGCATATGGCACAGTCAAACGCCCCCATTCTTAAAAATATCAGCCGCTTCTCGTGTTAGCAAACACCTTCGTTAGCATCTGAAATAAACATGCCTGACGTCATAAGCGTCTGTGCTCGGCCCCCTCTAATGGCCCGGATGTGCGCGCATAACTAATAGGAGCTCATTACTGCCATCTGCTGGAGTCTCACTAAACTGCAAGATAGCCTCTGTTCACAACTAGAATAATGAAATGCCATTATTATTATTATTATCATCACTATTATTACTGTTATAAGTGAGACGACTCTGTCTCTGACAGAGACAGACATGTGTTTACCTTTGTTACCTCCACTGCTTAGCAGGGAACATCTTTTTTTCACCAGCATCTGTTTTGTTTGCCTGTTAGCAGGATCACACAAACCTGACTGAACTGATTTCCACCAAGCTTGGTGGAGGGATGGGTTATGGGCCTGGCAAGAACCTGTAACATTTTAAAACAGATCCAGATCACGATCTGGACCCAGGAATTTATTAAAAGCTTTAACAAGCATTTGTTAAAAATATTTTTTCTGTTAGCAGGATTATGCAAAAACTAACAATCTGATTTTCATTAAACTTGGTAGATAAGTAGGGCCTGCACCTGGAAAGAACCCATTACATTTGGGAGGTGATTTGTGCATGGAATCATGTTGGTGGTCAAAAAAAATCCCTCTTTCACATGGGACAAAATGTTCATCCGACAGCCACTAAGGGGAGACATTTCATTATAACTGAGCCGAGTTATAACAATCCATTTGTTTAAAGTGTAATTGTTGTACATAATAAAGCATATGCAAAGCACAGTTACTATTCTCAGTCCAGCATTAATCATTTTTTCTATTGACCTGGATTGTTTTATTCTTCTTATACCACAAATCAACACAGTTAACATGTCTGAGAACAAAAATTGTCTGTTCTCTGTATAAACAGCCCCTCCATCAATCGTGCCCCATACAAGCAGCAGCTGAGTAATAAAGAAATGTTCACACTAATGAGTGCAGATAATAGTATTTATTGACAAACCCAAAGACTTTTTATAAAGCATTAATGTGACAGAGCAAGTCCGGAAGATTACACACCATGAAAAATGTTCAAGAAATCAAAGACTGCTCTAGTGCATGCACTGATCCCAAACCAAAACGTGTCCAAAGTCTTCTTTTAATTCCTGCAGGCTCCTGAGCCCAGATTACAACTCAAACAGCGCTTGGATCATATCTGTAAAAGACCAACAGAAAAAACCATCAGGAACAAACATAAGATTTAAAGCACACACCACCTGAATGCCAGTACAGGTATCTGACCTGGGTAGTTCATGCTTCTCTTTAGCATTCTGAATGATTCTGCCGTGAGTGTGTGGATTTCGTTCCTTAATCTTCTCCGACCATCTAGTGTCAGGTGCCACAGACAGGACTTCCTCTTCCCATCACCGGTCACCTGCTGTGGGGTCTTCCTGAAGCTGTTGCTGAAACACAGGTTGTGGCGGATGGTGTTTTTCCAGCCGTCGGGTGCCGTTAGGAAGAAAGGGAAGTGCTCTCTGGAGAGATGATGAACAGGATGTCACCGTTAAACATTGCCATTAATAATTATTCAGAGCCTTAAAAAAAATTCAGTAAAAAAAAAAAAAAAAAAAAAAAAAAAAAAAAAGTGGAACTGTAGGTTTGAGAGATGACTTGAAATGCAATGAGAAATCTAAGCATTAAATATCGGTAACGTGTTGCCTTGATACACCATTATTTACCTGGTAAAGTTGTAGATCTGCTGGACGTTCAGACTGCCAGAGCGACTGCTGCTCAGCGCCATGGCTATGAGGACGCAGTAGTTGACAGGCGGCCGAGGCCAGGCACCGTTCTTCAGGTTGCGGCTGTCCTGCAGTATCCGCTGCAGCCTCCTGTTCTGCCCCAGACCCAGCCTGCGGGACGGCGTCTTCTTGGGAGCTCGACCCCGCCGGGCAACTTTGACCTTCTGGCAGACCACCACGTCCTCTGAAGACGCGTCATCATCTGTAAGCTTGAACAACAAGAGCCTTATGGGGAGATGCGTCAAGAATGCAAGGATCTTGTAGCAAAGTGTACACCATGGTTCAGCAGAGCGCTGAAAAGAATCCGAGATTATCTAATGTATCACTGAGTGAAAAGGATCTGGACAAGACAAGTGGTCTGGGATGGGGTCATTTTAATACAGTGGGAGAAATCCCAATACATCATAGCCCAAATTATTTATTTATTGCTAAGCTGTTATAGTTATCCTTTGTTTAGTTATGTATAGTTATCCTTTTTTTCATCTAAATCTGAATAAAATAAGTAAAAATCAGGCTATATACACACAATGTACAAACAACATTGGGGAAAATTTCAGGAAAAAAAAAGCTCCATTTCTACAATAAACAATCAATATAAAAGTTTGGGTAAATAGTTTTATTCTATCCTAGGTCACTAGATATTAGCAATTCTGCAGCATGATTGGCTAACCTACTACTGGGTACCTACCCGTTGATATACTGTGACCACATTACCATATGGGAAAGAAAAAAAAAAAAGAAACAGAAATGTTCATGCCTTGATCTCAGCTAAAGTATTTAATCATAAAAACATTTTTTTTTATTTTATTTTGAAGTATTAGACAGAGTTCAGAAACCAAAAGTGCCGGGAACACTAGCTTCTCCTTGTTCCGCTAGCAAACCGCAAGTGCCGCTAAAAGACGCGTTTTTGTTTGTTTGTTTCACAAAAAGCAACAAAATTTTTAATTTGTGTATTTCTTTTTTATTTATGAGAATTAGAATTGTTTTCTTTCACAAAGCTCGATTTCTGCGGACTATCGGCCTTGGGCTAACCTCAGCTTTCCAGTATTTTTTGGTAAGAATTATTTTCCTTTTTTTTTTGCAAACACTGGAACAGAATAATCACACAATCCAGAGCATAGAATAAAAGTTAATCCACTCCCTCTGATCAGATATGTCTAATAACCTGCTCTACATTTCCTCACGAGTTATGAATTCATATACACCCAGAGGTCATGGAATTACTATCAAACCTTATCTTACCTTAATGCATTTTAAATGAAATTATTTAATTAATGGAAAATGGTTCATGGCTGCAAAAAGTTGAAGCGCTGGTCTCAAGGAAATCATCTCCATCCAGCTCCAAGCAGCGGAGAAATAACCTACCCATACATGTTTTGACCTTTTCTTTAAGGTCTCACCTGATATTCACTCGAGAGAGACGCATCATGCAATGATTCATCCAGACAGGTTCCATCAGACAACAGCGGCAGGTGCAGGGTTTGTCTGGGCGCAGCCACGGCAGCACCTGACGCAGACCTGTCTTTTGTTAGTTTTGAAAGCGACAGTTTTTTGTCTCGGACGGGGTATTTGATGGGACAGGCCAGGCAGGGATTTACCATCAACCACAGATTTGGTTGTATTACAGATTCTGGAAGATAAAGGAAAAAGGTGCAACACAATAGGAGTTTAACAGACAAAAGTAGGTGTGACTACAGGTCACAAGAATATTATGGGGTTATTTCATCTTTACAGTGGGATCCACATGAACTGCAAGATGATCTAATTGTTCATGTCATTATACAGAGGAACCCTGTGAGACAGGAATAATTTGGTTCTAGTTATCAGCTCATATTTCTACTCCACTAAAAAGATTTTATGGTTGCTCAAGACTTAAAAACTTGAGTGACAATTTCTGTATGACAGGTTTAAGTAATATTTGGGTTAAAAAATAAATAATAAACAAATTATTTAATAAAAAAAAGCTTCATATATCACCTTTTTTATTTTTAGTAAAATAGTTTTAATCTTTTTACTTTATATTTTATCTAAATGTTATTTTTATGTGCAATATTGAGGGGGTAATGAATCCAAGAATTTCACTGCCGTTAGTGATGTTAGATTGTTAAAACTTGAAACTTGATCACTCAAATACACACACACAAAAAAAAATAATAATAATAATAATTTTTCAAAAATCTAATCAATGTTTACCAAGTAGCTAAACAAAAGGTTGTTGCCATTTTTGTTACTGTTCTGATTTAATCCACAATACCTGATGTTTAACAGAAATTAAGTCATAATTTAAGACTGCATCACTAAATATCACAAATTCATTTTAATTGCCAATAAAATTAAGAGAAAAAAATATATAAAAAAAAAATGTGCCCATTAACTGAAGGAGTCTCCAGTGTGAGCGTGTTAACAGGAAATCTCGCCAGTACAAAGTATGTTAGTTTATCCTTTTACACTCTATTGAAGATACACACATCCATCCGCTGAACCGCCTAATTCTACTAGGGTTGCGAAGAGGATGGAGTCTATCTCAGCTGACTCTGGGTAAAGACAGGGTACACCCTGAATAACTCACCAGACCTTTGCAGGCCCAACAAACACACACACACACACACACACACACCCTTTCACATTCACATCCATGCCAAGGGGCAATTTGAAACAGCCAATTAGCTTAATGTGCATGTCCTTGGACACACACAGTTAATGCGCTCACACTGGAGACTCCTTCAATATAATTTTTTTAAAGGCGCAGTTAAATTTTATCCAATAAAAACAAATTCATGAAATTTTTGTACATGTGTATATATTGTTTTTGATTCAAATAGGACTGAACAATTATAGATTTCATAAACAACTAATTAAAAATCATGTTAAAGGCTGATTTACAATGTCAATTATAAAAAGCGCTACACAAATAAATAAAATAATTGAACTGGAACTGAATCCTCAAATGTCTAAGTACAGAAGTGTTCAGTGAAGATTATACACCACCACTTCTGTCTAAAAGGATTCCTAAAAAAGTAGTAAAAAATGATTTCTCTCTAATTTTTGGTGAAAATGTATTGAACAACGAGAACCAAAAAAATAATTCCGACAAGTATATTGAGGTAAAAGTATGGCTAATAAACAAAAACACACATATATACATACATACATATACATACATATATATATATGTGTGTGTGTGTGTGTGTGTGTGTGTGTGTGTGTATATATGTGTGTGTGTGTGTGTGTGTGTGTGTGTATATATGTATGTATGTGTGTGTGTGTGTGTGTGTGTGTGTGTGTCAGGGATTTCCATAATTTTTTAAGTAGCCTGTCATAAATTAAGAGTAGCCGGTCACAAAATTCTATGTGTCAACAAAGGCAACATGGCACACCATAGCCGTGCTACATCATGGGGGTCCGGGGGCATTCCCCCTAAAAAAAATTTGTATTTTTGAAGTCATTTCGTAGCTTCAGGTGAAATCTAAATCACAACTTACATGATAATTTGAAGTAGTTTTTAGGATCAATTTTAGAAAAACAGACCCAGTTTTTTAAATTCAACATTTTTATGTCACTATCATTCCATGTCACTCTCCTCAAAGTCTGACTCTGCTCCAGACAGTCTTTCATCCCCATACAGTCTAGGGCACAGCTGACTTCCTCTGAAAAACTTAATTCTCTGAGCACCCACATGGTCAATCAAAACTAAGGGTCCCTCTAACTCTGATCCTTCCTCTAAATCAGAATCAGAGATGGTAAACATAAATGATGAACACATTTACAAATTAGAAAATAGTAAAAACAACATACCATACACACTTGCTGAATCATTTTTTTTGTTGAATTTTTTCTGATCCTTGCCTTTTAGTGGTAGACCTGGGAGCCAGCGGCTAGCTGCTTAGCTGGTCATTGTAAAAGAGATAACCAGCTATGAAAAAAATATTATAAGAGTTAACTTATATATACAGTATAACTAAGATATCCTGGGGTAAATAAATGGCTTCGTATTAGGTTCTGACTGTTTGAGGGACAATTTAATAATGACTGTGTAATATACATATTTAACCACATTCATAGTTTTAAATACATTTGGAAGAAACTTACACGCTTTAAAGTTATTAAAATGTTCATGCACCAGTCACAGAAGTGATAGTGACGATGTTGAAACTCCTGAGGCTCTTCTGCTGGCGAGATAAACCACTTGCTTTTAAACAAAAACACTGAAAATACCAGTTTTTCAGAAAAATTTAAATGTGTCGCAAATTTTATTTTTTTGACTTTTGCACAGCATGAATGAACTTCAAACCATATGGAACAGTTTAGCGAGTGAAGAAATGAAAAAATACAGTGATGCAGTGATGATTACACACTTAACAAAATGAAGATAAATCAGAAACCAAGTTCTATTCAAGTATTTATTCATGTTTTTATTTCATGTCTCTTTTTTGAGAAAAAGTCAATATTTAGTGTGAACACCCTTTACTTTGATTACAGTTTTTAACCTTTCAGGCAAAGTGTTCACATATTTTTTTTTATTTCTTCACTCGCTAAACCGTTCCATATGGTCTGAAGTTCATTCATGCCAATGAACTTCAGTGACTCAAAAGTTGATGAACTTTTGGTGACTCAAAAGTCACCCAAAAAAAAAAAAAAAAAATTTGTAACACCTTTAAATTTTTCTGAAAAATTGTCATTTTCAATGTTTTTGTTTATTAGCCGTACTTTTACCTCAATATACTTTTTTGATTTTTTTTGGTTCTCGTTGCCTACAATAGCATCGTTCAATACATTTTCACCCAAAAATTATAGAGAGGTAATTTTTTATTCACGTGTGTGTGAGTATGGCTTCGCTAATAGAACACTAGTTTTTGTGAGTTTCTTTGTCCGTACAAAAACACTCTCTAAATCTAAATGACTTTGGACGTGGGAGTTCGGTTTTTCCCACATGCTACAGAATACTTCTAGCAGTCTGAATAAAATACAGTCTGTTCCACAATTTTCATTTTATTTTAATTCCCAAAATTGTGTGCTTTCCAAAAACCTTTGTGCAGTTGGACACCATGAAACTCTCAAAAAATAGACTAAAGCCTTCCAATTTTAATGTACACAATGTTATGCCATAAAACCTGTGTAATATATTTGATTTAGATCTTGTTTTATTTAACTTGGAAATACTAGGTGTCCCAATTTGTATGTATGTATATGTGTGTGTGTGTGTGTGTGTGTGTGTGTGTGTGTGTGTGTGTATATGGATATGTATTTGTGTGTGTATTTATGTATAATCTATGTATGTATTTATTTTTGAAAACTTTAAAAAAAAATTTTTTTTTTTTTTAGAAGATACCAAAGATACAGAGGTGCCAAGCATACCACAGAACAGTCAGTTAACTTGGAAACAAGGTCGTCAACTACTAAGACAGTGAGTTTTATCATGAGTCCAAGTAAAACTTATTTTCTGAAATGTTCAGTGTTTTCCACAGAACTCAAGAAAGCTGAAATAACTTTTTAAATTAAAAACTCAGATAGTTTCAAATATATTGTGTGTTTTTTGAATTAGCCAAGCATGTATGTGATCCATCAAGTAAAAAAACTGTTAATCTTTTGTATGAGATATCTTAAGCTTTTATATTATGGCAGTTTTTTTTTTAATATAATTGTCTAGTTTTGGAGTAACTGACCAAAACCTGCCTTTTAATCCTCTTTAGAGGAAATCACTTTTAAAGTTCAACAAAGTATTTAATAATTTCTGACTTGATACCCACGTTGCTGTGATGGGTCACATGTATCAGCTATATGTAAATTAAGATTCATTAAATATACAGCATATTTCCATTTCTTGTGTTGTGAAGTGTGACATTTAATTGTTCTTATTTAGTAATTTTGCCCTTTCTGTCGTTACAAGATATCTTCAGGAAGTAGGTTACACAGACACAATACTGAATGTGCGGTCTCAGCGTGTTCGCTCTTTACTGGGGTTGTCAGGCTCGGAGCAGAACGGATCAGTGGAAACCAAGAACCTAGAGCAGATCCTCAATGGAGGGGACTCTCCAGCCAAGCGGAAGGGACACGACATAAAAAGGTACCCAAAGATGTCTTTGCTGTAATTCTAAAAGAATAAGCCACCCTGAGTTGTTTTATGAACCAGCCTTACTTTAATCGTTATAATAGTCCAGTTCACATGCTATCTGACAGATGCACACAAAGCTAACAAGAGGGGGCCATTCCGTGTCTCAGGTGTTCTGCTAGGCTTGCATGGCTGAAATCATGGAGGTGTTGGTTTATCATCATTGAAATCTTGTTGATTTATATATTTTTTTTTACATAACACACATGGCATGAAAAGCAGTTGCTTACAAAATATACGAAGTGAGGAAACAGTGTGGCACATTGAAGGGAAATGAAACCCAAACTTAATAAATACTTGCATACATTGTACACGTCTTTGCACATCAAAACATAGTGACATCTTACTGTGAAAAGTTACACGTGATTCACGTGTATATGTAAGTATTTTGCGTATGAATTAACGGGTTATACCACTCGTTCCTATAAACGACCTGATGTTTGTCTGGTGTATGTGAACTTAACCTCGTATGATTTGTAGATGTGCCTAGTTTTATTTTATTCAGAAGTTCACTAGTTTATAGCTGTTATTTATGACCTGCTCCAGAATGATACGGATTAAATAGGAAAATATATATATTTGGAAAGAGAATTGAATCTGCTTCAAAATTAGGTGTAATACATGATTATAAGATGAAAATTGTCTGAGTTACATCACTTTGTATGTCGCTAATCAGGAAGTCAAGTCTGTTCTGATTCTTCTCACTGGTTTAGTGTTATATGATTGGGGGAATCCTCCTGGGATTCTGTAAGTAGGGAGAGGATTCTGGTAGTGAATTTCAGGGATTTTCTTCAAACTTTGCATTTACTTCCACTCTGGATCAAGGATGAACTGATTAGTTTTGTAGGTTAAAGGTCAAGGTCATTACTACCTCGCAGGTTCTAGGAATGGGTTGAGGGAGTTTTTACTAATTTGGTTCAGACATCAAGTTGGACTGAAGGATGAACTGATTAGAACTGGAGGGTAAAGGTCAAGGTCACTGCAGCTTTTTGTTCATGCCTTGCTTGTGAACTCTGAATCCACCTGCCTGGTATGTGCTCTTTTTAGGATTACCAGAAAGAAGACTATTGCAGTAGTTAATTCTGCAGGTGATAAGTTCAAGGATCAGAGTCTGTGTGTTGGTCTGGGAGAGAAAAGCTCAGTGTTTAACCCATGGTGCAAAAAGCTGTTCTTCTTAAAATGATTGATCCGGTAAAAGATTGTTTATGATTCATGTCTCTTTGTTTGCTTTGTGGGAGACTCATAATTTAATGGTTGTGTTCTGACAACTTTATGTTTAAAAACAAGGCATGGAAATGTTTTAGGGATGTTTTTATTTTCAGACAGTCTATAGAAGTTGGTATAAATGATCCATTTAGAGAGTGTACTTTATTTTTTTGATAATATTTAAACCTTAAATACAGTACCCATTCTAGGGCTCCCGAGTGGCGCATCGACAAGGTGCGCGACTATCAATCCGGAGATCGCAAGTTCGATTCCGGATTGATGCCACAGCATATATAGCGCTTTCCCTCCGAGTGTGTTAGGCCGCCCCCAAATACGCATGCGCAGCAGTTCGAAAAGAGGTGGGTGGCAGCATCACATGTCACGGAGGGGGCGTGTGCTTGCTTGCGCCCCTCCCTGGTCGGTGGTGGTCGTGTGATAGGAAAGACAAACTTGATGGGTGGGAATTGGATACGACTAAATTAGGGAGAAAATTGGGGGGGGGGGTACAAAAAATAAAAAAAATACAGTAGCCATGCTTGAATGTTTTCATGCATAAATATAATTCTTTGTTCATTTTATTTAACCTTGTTTGTTTACCTTGTTGCTTTAATGCAGTGTGGTTCAAAAACATTTTCACAAAGTTTACTCGGATGTTTGCTCGTTCATGAAAAATAATGAGATGATGGTGAAAATAGTAATGAAAATAGTTACAGGTTTGGCTGGACCAGGCAGAAAAGGTGAGGTGATCTATTTTTGTTCAGATCTGATGTTTTGAGTCCAGTATATTGGTACAGAAGAAAACATGACTAAAACTTCCCACTTTACTTCATTTGCTTGTGTTACAGAAACGCAGATGTTCTGGAGACATTTAATTTCTTAGAAAATGCCGATGACAGCGATGAAGAGGACGAAGAGGGAGACCTAATGGAAGACATATCAAACAGGACTGATAAACAAAGAGTAAAGAAGCATAAAATTAAAGTATGTTATAAGCGAGGGTGTATCTTGGATGATATTGATCTTAAAGCATTGCTTGTGGTGTGTTTAGGATGAAGAAGGGGCTATTTAAAAATCTCAGAATAATTTAAAATAAATAATTCCACTGTACAGAACATTAAGCCGGGGGAGGGGGGGGGACTAGAGACTGAGGAAGAGGGAGAGTTCATTCTCTTTCATCTAATAGAGTCAGACACTGAAGTAGTTGTATGGTAGGAAAACACGGGATTTTGATCTGTTTAAAAAAGTGGTGGACCTGATGACTGATGCTGGATTTAAAAGGCTGTGTGAGCAAATCCATGCTTTGTTAAAGAACCTGAAACAGTCTGACTTAAACACCAGAACAATCAATACACTTCGCCCTCAACTTCCCGTACCCCTATTTCCTGGATTTCGGATTTCCCGTACAAGATCCGGTGCCAGACATTATTTTTTATTGCCAGACAAATGCTCGGACAGGTCCAGGAATCTATGATGTAAGTCGCTTCCCTTCTGTCCGGCCCGTTCCCGTCCGAGTGGATGGACGAAAATGAAGCTATGTTAAGATAAAATAATGTCTGATGAGCAGATCGTGGCATCAGTGACGGGAGAGCAAAGTGAAAGTGAGGAGAGTGACGACGAGCCGGAACCCACATTTAAAATGAATGTGATAAAAGAATGTGCTGATCCGTTCCTTGAGTTTGTGGAAACACAGTATTGTGTATTGAGTGTCGGATAAGTGTGTAAAAGTCCAGGAGTGCTGCTGAATAATGGTGACTGCCGGGCCGATTATGGTAAATGTCTGGGTAAGGGTAGGGACCACGGACTTTTGAAGTTCCCGGACAGCCTATCCCCCAATAATCCGGGAAATCGAGGGTGAAGTGTATAGACATGATCCAGATTCTTACCTAAACTCCCAAACATGACAGTTTTATTTTTGTACTGCAGATCTTCTGCTCCAAATAATTTAACATTGGTTTGTTTAAAGAAACCTGAAAAAAAGCACCCTAGAAATATTTCATGACTTATTCAGTCATGTTCATTCATGAAAGTTGCATGATAAAGATGAAATAAGTGGCAAATACTGTTAGGATATTGATTCACATTCTCTAAATAGTGGTTTAAATAAAATGATCTAGCCGGTACACGTTCGGGACGCCCTGATTAGTGCAGAGAAAGAGCACAGCGAGGGGTATAACAGATATCGTCTCCATGCATACAATAAAAAAAGGACATCAAAAGAAGAAAGTGGAGTGCACAATAAAAATGATCATGATTATAATGACGTCGATCACAGAGTAAAGCGTGTGAAATATACAGAGCTGTAAATGGGTCCAATTCTCAGCTCAACACGGGGCCAAATGTCCACAAGTCAGTTATTTCTATCTTTAATAGGTAAAAAAAACAACAACATTAGCATGATGAAAGTGGGCATATCACCAACTATGGTAGCGGAGTCGGATGTACTTTTGACTTTAAATCGATTCCTATGCTGGAAACATAGTCATTGGTTCCGCTCTGAATTCTGCATCGTCTGGAAGAGATAACGTGAGGTCATTTATCTGGAAGTTGAAGCCAAGGTTAAGCTTTTAACAACTACATCAAGCCAACATCGGAGACTGATGGACAATTATGCAAAATGCCTACATGACTAGATTACTTTTACTGGTGGCAATACTAGCTTCTGAAGTGACGCGTATAACTAATTCCTCAACCGAAGAAGAGAACTGAACTTGTTTGTGGTTTTGTTGAAGTATTTCCCCTTTATCTATAGGTGCTGTGCTGAGGAATGTAAAGTGTTTGTTCAGATATCTTAAGAAAAGATCAGTATCCATGGGTCTACCAATTTTTCACATGACTGTATATTTTAATTGCACAACTGCTTAGTAAACAGCTGGAAGAGAATTTTATATTATAATATTCAGCGTAATAGGAGTACGGGCATATCCGAACAAAAAAAAAAGGTTTTATTTGCAGAATTTATCCTAATATATCCCCTATATGTCCATATTGGACATATCACAGTCTGTACAAATATAAAAAGGAGACAGTAATTATCTGATGCTGGACTTATGCGATAGCCCGTACAATGTTTGTAATGGATAAGTCTCCATGCGTCACTCTCATTGAGCCAGTAACCCTTCTGCTAATTAGGAAAACGTATTAAACTTGTAAGAGGATGTTTTGATGTGCAGTGGATGTCATGGTGTTGAGCTGTATCCCGTAGCAATCCCAAACGCTGTCTCATAATAATGTGATAAGAAAATATCAAAACATCTGACGATGGAGATAACTCGGCTTTTGTCTCCTCAGGTGGGAAATGAGGGTTTAGCGTCAGACCTTCCAGAAGATACAGACACAGAAGAAGCTCTTAAGGAGTTTGATTTCCTGGTGAATGCTGAGGACGGTGAGGGTGCCGGCGAGGCTCGAAGTTCAGGAGATGGTACAGAGTGGGGTGAGGGACTTTAACTGAGCTCTGCCTTAAACATACGATGGCAATTTCGACTGTGGTTTCATACATGAGCTGTTATTTTGGGGTCTTGCAGAGGAGTGTGTGTGTCATGTGTATATTCTGGTCATAAACTGTGTCATGATTCCTCTGAGACTTTGGTATTTGCCAGCTCTGGCATTTCTGCCCCATGTGACCCACTTCAAAGACAAAATGATAAATTCCAGTGCAGGCCATGAAATGTCCCAGTGACCTACATGTTTTCTGTTATTTAAGTGTTGGGTGGGGGGTAAAGTTAGTAAAGGGTTAGCAAACGTAGTACTGTAAGTAGACAGGAGAACAAAAAACACCTTGAAAAGCTGAAACTACTTTTCTAGATGTCTGTATAGTGTAAAATGTAGACTAAAATGTCCCCCTTTGGGCTGATTCATCCTCCACTCCTCATTCATCCTGCTGGTGATCAGCCTACTTTACCAGGTCACCGAAAGTTTTGTGTGGCGGTAGTTTAATGAAATTGTTTGATTTAATTAGAAAATAGAGTCTGAAAGGCTCTCTAGTAATCACGACACAAGACCTATTTTCAACCACGAAACAAAAATAAAGTTGTTGATTTACATCATTTAAATCTGTCCAACTGCTGGAGGTGTGCATAGTTGCTTTGTATTTAAAATGGAGAACACACCCATATTGTGACTAAACATGACAGGACAAAACCAGCAGTGTGTGTTGACTGTCCCCACGTTAGATGATAAAAAGCATTTCTTAAAAATTTCCTTTATCAAAATCTATAACTACAATCAGCAATAAAGGTGCAATTCAAATACACACAGATCACACCTGTTTTACGGCTTACACTAAAATAATAAGGTTGTATTTACGCCCTTCTGGGTTTTGGGCATGGTTTCAGCACCTTCAGTGGGCTTGCCCCAGTGTATATAGCTCACGATATGTATTTTTAATCATTCCAATTTGGCTGGGTGATTTAATAACTTTTTTTTTTTTCAGAAGAAAGAAGTTTTACTGGTTTACATTTACTTAAAACATTCTCTTTTCTCCGATACTTAGCTGAACCAATGCCATTTCCATCGGGAGGTGGCAAGTCCTTTATCATGGCCTCGGATGACGTTTTGGAAAGCGTGTTGGGCTTAGGAGACCTTGCTGACCTGACAGTGTCCAATGACGATGCTGATTATGGCTATGACGTGAGTGGCCCAGCATGCCTTGAATGTTTTTTTATGATGCGCCTCCTGACTCCATCGCGTAGTCTCTCATGCTGAAGATCCAAGAATATCAAGGTATTCAGTCATGATCCTGGGGCTTATTTGTACAACTTTGGTGATTTCACTGCTTAAATGCCAGCCTGATTCACCAGGTACCAAGACATCTGGTTTAAACTTTTTTATAAAGTTTAGAGTAGAGGAGTAAAACCTTATGGGGTGTGCTGATCTGGGGAAATAATCAGGTGGTGCACTAAAGCACAGTGCTCAGGGGTTTTCTTACAGCCCTCTTTAACTGAAGCAATTTGGCTGTAATGTAATGTTGATGAATAACAAGTCATGCGTTTTTTAGCATTTTTAGTTGCATTAAAAGTTGTGTAACATCCACAGGTTAGGTATTTTCTGTTAACCATTAAAGTATAACATTCCCACCGAGGGAACTCTGTAAAAGCACCCATTAGATGAACGGAGTTTTACTCAATATCTCTGGGTGAAATTTTAACTGACTGGCAACATTTTACTGTTTTTTTTCCCCCCCCTAAGGTTCTGATGTGAATTTGCTTAACATGGAAGCAAATATTAAAGCAGAAACGGGCCATTTTAAAAATATAAAAAATAAATAAATAAAATAACTACACTCAAAATATTGGTGTTTTTACAAGCACATAAAATATAACAACTTTTACTGAATAGTAATGAAATGTGCAGAGAAAAACAGACTTACAAAGAAGTTTTCTCTTCACTCTTGCATTTTTAAGAACCATGTAAACTGACATCATAAAGTCAGTAAATACATTTAATATTTAAATGTAATCAAGAATTCAAGAATCAGTACCGTTAGTAAAGATGGGTAAAAGGTTAAGAATGTTTTTGTGTATACCACTTTATTCACATATTGTGTAAGCGTATTGCTCTCTTTGCCGATTTACACTACCGACTCAAACCTCTCATGTGCAGTGTATATACATGTCATCCACATACTACAACACGTGGCATTGAACAGGGCATTCAGCTAGATCGTTGATGTATATGACAAACAAGTTCCTGGACTTCGGGTTCTGGATCATTGGGGTACCTTGTCTGTGGTCCTGTTAAGACTCTACCACACTCTGCTGAAATATGGTGCTTTATGGTAGATTTTTGCTGAATAAAGTAAAGGAAATATAAGCAGTTGAAGAATGAGATGATTTCAAAGGCATGTGACCTTGCCGTGTATCTACAATATGCACTAACTTGACCGGTCATTTCCTGGTTTAACTTCACTGCTGTTAAAATGCACCTTTTCCTATACTCTTCTATTCCCAGCTTCCGGCCAATAAGGATGCATTCAGGAAGACATGGAATCCGAAGTACACCCTTCGCAGTCACTTCGATGGAGTGCGCGCTCTGGCCTTCCATCCCGTAGAACCCGTCCTGGTCACCGTCTCTGAAGACCACACTCTCAAACTGTGGAACCTCCAGAAGACCGTTCCTGCCAAAAAGCAAGTGGTTTTGTAGTTAGGTGGTGTAGAAGTGTGAAATGGCTTTAATCCTCCAGGTTATGGCTAGTTCTGAGTTTATTAGAGTGATCTGTTACAGGTCAAATCTGTACAGCGTGCTCAACCCATCTTGTCATAATTATTTTCTTTGCAGAAGTGCCTCTTTTGATGTGGAGCCCATATACACATTCAGAGCCCATGTGTAAGTGTTATCATGTATTATTTATTTTAATAACATTGTCATGTTTGAAGGAATCGAAAACATATGGTTTAGTGCACACTTGGGGAAAAATTACTTTCAGCTTCCTTAAAACAAAAATCATGTTTTTTCCAATTTGTTTTAACCCCCTAAACAAGCAAAATAGAGATTCGCTGTACACACATGCAGTGTTTTTTAGTGTCTGGTCTCTTGACTATAAGCAGGTATACATTTTTTTTTATTTTAATGGTTTTATGTGTTGCGATTTTTTCCCTGTTTTCATGTATTTTAATATGCAAAATATTTACCATGTATTTTAGGCTCCATCCCAAATTTACCTGCACTTCCATCGGGTGTGTAATAATGGCGTGTGCGCCTTCATGAGTGCATTTCTTTTCAAGGGATGTGCTATTTGGGACACAGCCTGAGTGTGCTTTGCCATGCTAAGTGCAAAAGCTAGATTTTTCATCCATGTGTATTTGCTTTGATGCAGATTAAAAGGATAAACTCAGTAAAGCTCATTTAAATAAATTGCACAGCTACACTTGCATTTTCTTAAGTGTACCCTGCTTGCAGGAGATGTGCAGAAAGATAGACAGCGGTTGGTCCATCACTTCATATCTACGAGACAGCACTTACACAGTGCAGCATTGTGCCTGGTCTCAGTGTTGGCACAATTCAGGAATATAAAAGTTGTTATAAGGAAGCACAACCCAGCAGAACTAGATATTATCGCACAAATGCTTAAAACGTGTAATTCTTGAGAAGCTGAGCTTCTCTGGGTCCCTATGTGGAGTCGGCAGGTCAGGGCACTGGGCTGCTGCATCATGATTGGCGGAGCTGTCAAAGTGGCAGGAACCTTTTTTGATTTACGGCATCATCAAAGCTTTTGAAGTTTAGTTGGTTAGAAACGAATGGATTTTTATTAAGTAACTGCTGCTCGTACTGTGTGTTTCCTAGCGGTACACTTTACTATTTTCATTGTTACTTGAATGGGATCTTCAAGTAAAGTTCACTAGCTAGCTGTGTGTAATGAAAATGTGAGAAACTCAGAATTAAACAGCAGGGCAAACATTTATTTGGCGTAAAAAAATAACAGGAAAAATAACCATCTTTTCAACTCTACTCGTTCAACAAGGTGAGCTGGCTGACAGGAAGTGCTGGAATAAAGTACTGCTGATGTGACTCATCGATAATGATGCGAAATAAATAAACAACTGATATTCTTGTTTCACTGAAAGGTTCACGGTTTCTTAATGGTGTACTTTACACGTGGAGACTAAGATTGCGTTTCTGGTTCCCTCATTTTTGTTCCCTTCTGTTATGTTGTTAAAATTAATTAATCTTGATTACTTAGGGAACATGTATGGGATTTGAGCGTTCCCACCAAAAACTTAAAATAGGGAAAATCATATGGGAGCTCTACTTTTAAGCACTGCCTAAATCTATAGATTATATACTCCTAAACACTAAATACACCAATTTTATGATTTAGACTCAAGATTTTCTTCTCGTTTGACAGACCACCAGCCGCCACTGCATTCCACATATGCATTTATAACGAGTCAGCTGATCATGTCGCAGCCACGCCTGCTCAGTATTTCTTCTGATGTTTTTATATATCTGGGCCCGACCATCAAACTACTACTGAAATATGTGACACTGACCTGTCACGTTGTTTGCAGTTCTAGAAAAAATATTTCCCATTTTTAATGTACTAGGCCAATATGCATTAAACCCTGGTAGATGCGGGATAATATTCCTTGGAGGAGCAGCATTATCAGTATGACGACTTGGTATGTAACAGTACAGGAAAAGTTACGTATAGTATATTGTCGTTCCCGTTTTAAGTCTGGTGCTTATTTACGAATTTTGCAAAAAAGTATTTGGTCAGCCACCAATTGTGCAAGTTCTCCCACTTAAAAGGTGAGAGCGGGCTCCAATTTTCATCATAGGTACACCTCAACTATGAGAGACAAAATGGGGAAAAAAAAAAAAATCACATTGTCTGATTTTTAAAGAAATTATTTGCACATTATGGGGGAAAATAAGTATTTGGTCAATAACAAAAGTTCATCCCAATACTTTATATACCCTTTGTTGGCAATGACAGAGGTCAAACGTTTTCTTTAAGTCTTCACGAGGTTTTCACACACTGTTGCTGGTATTTTGGCCCGTTCCTCCATGCAGATCTCCTCTAGAGCAGTGATGTTTTGGG
>JAQMYF010000023.1:28312937-28344962 GCA_030014195.1 Neosilurus mollespiculum | reverse complement strand
AATCTTGTTATTTTTATGTTCTTGGTGGCATAACTTCTGAAAATCTGAAATTTGTGTGGTTTTTTGCTTTGGGAAGCTGAACTAGTGATCCTCCAAGTGTGCACTAAATCATGTTTTTAATTATTTTATGGTTCCACTAATCCAAAAATAACCAACAACAAATTATTTCCTCTGAGCTCATTCCTACTTCAGGTGGGATATAAAAGTGTTCCGTTGTTCACTCCATTTTTTTCCTTATGGTTTTTCATAGTGGGCCTGTGCTGTCGTTGGCGGTCACTGCAAGTGGGGAGCAGTGCTTTAGTGGTGGCATTGACTCAACGATACAGTGGTGGAATATCCCCAGCTCTAACATTGACCCATATGACACATATGGTGCGGACATGTAACATTGTTTTTTTTGTAAAATGTCTTTTGTGGAATGTGTATAAAAATATAATCTATATTTAATTATAAAGTTAATTCAGAGATGGAATGCATACAGAATTGTGTGTGGTGATGTGGACACCTGACCTTCACCATGTGTGGTCCTTCTCCAACTTGGTGCCTTTGTATGTTGTTGCATCACAATTTTTATTTCTTTATTAGAATTAAGGGACGCCAACCTGTTCCAGCATGACATTGCCACGATCCTCAAAGAGATCTCTGTAATAATAGGCTTTACCATGTTTGGTATGGAAGAAGTCAAGTAGTCTGCACAGAGACAGTGTTCTCAAATAAAGCATAAAGCCGTCTAAGAGTGGAGGTGTTATTGCGGCATGATTAGATAGAGATGTGAAGCAGGCACGTAAGAAAGTGATGGATAGGTTTCATTAGACTTTTTTGGCATTATTGCATGTGTCACGTCATAACGCATGGAGTTCATAAAACAGCTGTTCGCCCCTTCGGACCTCTAAAGCGTCCTGTGTTTTTCAGATCCCAGTGTTTTGGCTGGCTCTTTACTGGGCCACACCGATGCAGTTTGGGGATTAGCATATAGTGGAATTAAGAGTCGGTTGCTGTCCTGTTCTGCTGATGGAACCATCAAGCTGTGGGACCCTCAGGAGAAGTTGCCTTGCCTCCACACCTTTAACTCTAAGAGAGGTGAGTGTGTGGGAGTAGATCCATGGTTAAGTTCAACACAATGTTACACAATGGACTTATTATATTAATTGACACTATATTAGTGGATATTAATTAATAAAAACAGCGTATAAGTCTAGATTTAAGTTTTTACAACTTTATAGGAGAAAACTGTATACAGTAGAGATGCTACTAGCAAAAATAATGGGATCAGTACAGCTGGAGGTGTTCAAAGATTTCTTACTTCATTCAGATCAATAAAATTTTATTTGTGTAGCACTTTTTATAAAAGCCTTACAGACTAAATAGATTTGGTTTTATTTAGTAAATAGATTTTGGTCTCTAAACGGGTTTCCAAGGCAACCAGATAATCATGAAAGGATTGTGTGCAAGGCAATCAATGATTTTTGTATTGAATTTTAAAGTGATTTAAAATGTAGTCAAAAGTTAACCCCTGATCATCAATCGACCCCAAGATCGGGTTACTTTGGTAAATGCAGTGTCCGTCTTCTGTTTTTGTTGCAGCCCTGACGTGGAAGCTAATGTGGGCTAAATTTCACACTCCTGTCTCTGTACTACCTTGTAAAGTAGTGCTTTAGATCTATTAGTAATATAGATTAGTCTATGGCAGCAATTAGTAATTTATACAGGGCACTTCTGTAGGGAGCAAGGAGTCATTTGGGATTCTTTTGTGTCAAGTTATATTGCAAGTAAATATAATTAAAAGTAAATGAGTTCTGGAATAGTCTCTCTCTCTCTCTCTCTCTCTCTCTCTCTCTCTCTCTCTCTCTCTCTCTCTCTCTCTCTCTCTCTTTCTCACATTAATCATTTCTTACGTTTTATGTTTAAAAAACACAGGGAAATGCTAATATATCAGATACCCAGCAGTGCTTCCAACTAGTTTCAGGGGAAAGTGGTGAATGCATGATGTGAATTTTTCCATATAACCTCCATACAAATTTGCATATTAAATGAATCATGATGATTTCCATATAAAACCTGTAGAGTTTAATCACAAAACAAAACAAAAAAAAAAGTTAAACTCTATGGGTCTGCTCGTATATAATAATAATCGATTGTTGATCATAATCTCTGGTAAAAACTTTATAGTATGAACATTAGTTTTGGTTTTGTAGAGTTATGTAGACAGTGAATACGATATTAATGATATTTGATTACGGACAACCAATTTACTGTCAGGGCTCTGTTTTGTCACAGTTTTTTTCTGTTCTTATAAGACATTGCTCTTTATATATAGCCCTAATGTCTGGCATTGGGATGGATGGAAACATACAAGAGCATACCTATAGTCTCACAATCAAATAAAAAAGATTCCTCCAAAATCTTGTCCAAAGCTCCAAAATTATATGAAAATCTATGCATATTTTTTCGTAATCCTCCTAACAAACACACACCAGGTGAGGATGCATTGCTTTGGTGGAGCGAAGTAGATCTGTAATAGTAGTTTGTATATAATGTTTTGTTGTGTGTTTGTGGCTTACAGAGCATGGCATTCCCACGTCGGTGGATTTCAATGGGTGTGATCCAGCATATATGGTGGCCTCCTACAACACGGGCAGAGTTCTCATCTATGATTTGGAGACCTCACAGTCTATTATCGAGTGCTTGTCACAGAAGGAGAGCAGTAAGACCAATAATATATATTAAGTTTACATCCTGTGGTTAAACCCTCGGTATTTATTCTGGTGAAGTTTTCTCTGGGTAGTTGACTTTTTCGCGAATGCACCTTCCTCCTGGAGGGTGGGGTTGGTTTGTTTTTTTTTCACTGAGAAAAACTTATTTATTAAGGTTTTAATTTATTATTATAATTTTTTTATATATATATAAATCTAGTCGATCATTTGTTCAGACCTAATGATTGTGCTGCCGCTCTGTTGGGTTTGTTTTGATTTTTCACCTTATAATGATTTCTTACTTCACTGGAACCGAGTCTGACACTGCAGCAGATTCCACATGCAACTAGATTTAAACAACGTTAAATCTACTCTAGACCTTTTATCTGCTTTATTGTATGTGAAGTAATGAAGGAAATCACAACTGGTTAAAGTACAGCTGAGCAAACAATTGTCAAATTAGTTTTAGCCCATTAAATGTTAGGACAAATAAGATTTTCTGTAATTCTTGCATTAATCACCAAATTTGGATGTAAAAGCTGTAAAATTATGAGCTGTTCATTATTTATGTGTGTGTGTGTGTGTGTGTGTGTGTGTGTGTTTGTTTCACTCTCAGCATTGCCTTTTGGGAACCACATTAATAAAGTTGTGAGTCACCCCACACTGCCAGTCACAATCACAGCTCATGAGGATAGACACATTAAATTCTTCGACAATAAATCAGGTAGGTGTTTTCTAAAGTATCGCAAGTGTTCTGCTAGGATCTCTGTCATCTGGGTTTTTTTTTTTTTTTTTAAATTATTATTTTCTTTGGATTTTTCCCCATTTTTCTCCCTAATTTAGTCGTTTACCCTAGCCCATCAACTTTTGCCTTCCCTATCACACGACCACCACCGACCAGGGAGGGGCTCAAGCAAGCACACGCCCCCTCCGTGACATGCGATGCTACCGCCCGCCTCTTTTCGAACTGCTGCGCATGCGTACTTGGGGGCGGCCTAACACACTCGGAGGGAAAGCACTATCCGTCCCCTCATATGAATGAGCTCACAGGCGTCCATGATTGGCTGGTGATCGCTGTGAGTTACAGGGAAGTGAGCGTATGCCATCCCTCCCTCCCGTGAGAGCTCGGCCAATTAGCTCCCATGGACTCCTGGTCACGGATGGCTGTGGCCGGATTCGAACTTGCGATCTCTGGGTTGTCGATGCGCCACTCGGGAGCCCCTCTGTCATCTGTTTTAATCCCATTAGAATATTAAACTTTATCCTTTAATCCTTTTTGACTGTGTCACGACAATAAACTTCACTTGTACTGTTGGGAATTGCCTTTTCAGGTTGGATATAAATGAGATTTATTTTGTGTTTGTCCATGTTAGAAAAAGAAATATTTGTGACTCTTGACCTGACTTTGCTTTTGTTCTTCAGGTAAAGTTATCCATGCCATGGTGGCTCACTTGGATGCTGTCACCAGTCTGGCAGTGGATCCTAACGGCATCTACCTGATGTCAGGAAGTAAGTGCTGTTCTTTTATTTGGTTAATTTCATGTATTTTACTGTGTTAAATTTTAGGCTGTGGTCATCGGCTATGAATACACGCACAAAGATATCTCTGATAAGACCCTGAGGACTGTGATGATTCAATAATGTCTGTTAAGGGACACGGCACAGGTTTAAATACGCACTGGTTTATTAATCATATTAATTAAATGAATGAGTAGAAACAAGTGACAGTAAACCGACAACAGGGAGGAAACTAGACAGAAAGACACACACATGGCTGTAAGCGAGTGACTATCAGTTCAAAACTGTGTCTGGTAGCACTCTGAGCTCAGAGCATTCAGCACGAGGGAGAAATATATGATCGCTATGAGCTATCTGTATTTAAAGTGGGCATATTTATTGTTGTTAAAGAAATCACCAGAATGCAGGCTTCCCAAATGATGAATGAGAAAAGGGATCATGTCCTCCTGTAAAGTCAATTCTTACACCAGGAAACTGTTGAATTTGGTATTTTAGATTTCTTTTTTGTCTGGTGTACAAAAATGGAAGCCAATGTCAAACTACAGGCCCCCGGTGTGGGAATTGCACCAGCTGCTACCTGGCCATTATAAACGTAGATGACCTTGAATTTGAACTACAATGACCTTTTCATGAACTCATTTCAGCCTTTGGTACCCAGTTGCTGCCCTGAAGATTTGACTGTGATATAAGCAGCTCTTGAGATATAGGCGTGCGTAGCCACAAATACCTAATCCAACAAGAGAAAACAATACGAGCTTTGCAGTCGTGGCTGGTAATAAGAACATGGCTCAGTGCGCGAAAAAACAAAACTCATGACATTCTAAAATATTGCAACCACGTCTGATACACTCGTCAAATGTAATGAATTTTTGTACATTGAAAACACTCCTTCCGTCTTTCCAGATGGAGGCGCTTGTACTAGAGTTACATTAAGCACGGGTGCATCATTATAACTGTCATAAACAATAACAAAAAAAAATCCACTCTTGCCCAGACGGTGGCACTATACTATGGAGTCTCTCTGGGCACGAGGACATCATTATAACCATCGTCATCAATGAATACAGCAAGACTGGTGTGAATCCAACGATTTGATAATCAAGATGGGCGAAAATTCTTTCTTTTGCCCTGTGAGAGTGAGAGTCATTCTAGGCGTGTGGATATCATCACAACCATCATACCTAATAACCTGTAAGAATGAAGGAGTTATGAGGCATGTCGTAATTACATGCCAAGATGTATACAATTATTATGCCGCCATTTCAACACTGGAATATATCAAAAATCCCCTCACAAAACTAACATCAGCAACATCTTGACCACATGTGTTCCAAATCCTACAGGAATCTGATGAATCAGCTAGTAGGAGTACCCCTGAGATTCGTTTAAAACGCCATACTTACCCTGGCCAGATGGTGGCGCAATACCAGGCTGTCACTCTGGGTATGGGGAAATTATTATAACCATCATTCTGTCAGCTGCCAGCAAAGCTGAAGTGATACATAGGGATCACTGTCTGACTTGCGTCGGAAAGTACGGAAACACATGCATGGAGTCCTAAACTGCTCCTCAACCAGTCAACTTATTTCAACCGAACCTGTCTGGCATCAATAATTCGGAACTCCCCCCACGTCCTGCGAATTTTCACAAAACTGAATCTTGAGAACATAACACTGTTGTGCTCCTCCTTATAAATTTTTTCAAAGCAACTGAAGATAACCTTTAAGGCTCAAATCAACAACAAAATATATTAACCCGTTACATTTGAGCTGTATAGAGCAGTGCATGGAGAAGTACTGAGGCACTTCCTGTTTGTGTGGAGTGATGTATAAATTACTCATGTTGCCATTTCATCTCCGTGCAGCATAAAAAAAAAACAAACATTCATATATTACCATCAGAAACTTCTTGATATATCATATAATTGCTTTCTTAACAAATCAGACTTGAATCCAAGAATCCGTCTCAGATCACTTAAAATGTATCAGCTGTCAAAACTACAAAATAAATCACTTCCTGTTGGGCGTAGCTAAAACGTGTTTGTCGGTGATGAGTCCATATGCCAGCCGAATGCCGTGCGTGGAGGTGAAACTATATATTAGGAACAATCCTCAGGAACGTATGGATGCACATTAGAGTCACAAGGTCACGCCTGGGCCCCTGAAGAGGACACGTGTCAGCCAGATTTCTCAGATTTGGGAAGGAAGTCAGGAACGAGTTTTAAGTCTTGAAGAAGAAACAGTACGGAAACAACAGTGTCTGGATCGCTGATGTGTATTTATCAGTTATTCAGTTGAAAGAAGCTGCTAAGCAGTTAACTGAAGCTGTTGTCACCATTCATGCAGGTCTTATTGTCCACATTTTTGTAATCACAGGATATACTGTGCCCGGGGTTTACACGTTATAGCTGAGTACCCCATGCTTGCTCTGTAACATTAATTAATATCAGAGGCCTGTTTTTCTTCCATCTGATTGAAAGATGGAGTGTAGCCTGAAATGCGACATCATGTGAAATAACTGTTTATCTTGCAGGTCACGATTGTTCGATTCGGCTGTGGAACCTGGACAGCAAAACATGTGTCCAGGAAGTCACCTCTCACCGGAAGAAGTCAGACGAGTCCATATACGACGTGGCCTTCCACCCCTCTAAGGCATTCATAGGGAGTGCCGGGGCAGATGCCCTGGCCAAAGTATTTGTATAAACTGCAATTCACAAGATTCAGAACAAACTCACCCTCACAATCAGACAGCGAGTGAAAGAGCTGGCTGCTTCACTGCCATCATGACAAGAGTAGCAATCGCCGCTAACGTAAAACCAGCCTCTGACTGCACCTGCGTGAGCGAGCCGGAGCTAAGCAGCGACTATCGGGGTAGTGAAGCCTGGGTTAAAATGCCCACTTAGTTTTAATGTGTTTTCCCTTCAAGTTAGAAGTTGGACAAAAAAAATGGTTAACTGTACCTAACTGTACGTCCGAGCTGGAGTTACGTGTGCGTGTGTGTATGTGTGTGTTGGATTGGGTATAAAATGAGGTAATGACATTGTATTTTGGGTATGTTTCCATGACCATGGATCGGTATAATGTTCATCAGAAGGTCATCAGTGAGGGCAAAGACGGGCGCACCAGAGGATTTAATCCCTCCTGTCACCTCA
The DNA here is from genome assembly GCA_030014195.1 of Neosilurus mollespiculum. Lineage (NCBI taxonomy): Eukaryota > Metazoa > Chordata > Actinopteri > Siluriformes > Plotosidae > Neosilurus > Neosilurus mollespiculum. Next base: position 28,337,600 of record JAQMYF010000023.1, on the reverse strand, counting down.
GGTGCACGAGTTGCCCTCATTTACCTTAATGTAGCCTTATATATAAATTAGGGAATATGATTCAACTGGGTTGCTTCATACCTTTGCATTAGCTTCAAAAGTTTCGTGTAAAAATGAGTATAGTTTTTATAATCCTTTTTTATATAATGGAAGACTCTGGTAGCAGGTAACATTTTTAAAATGAAAATGGGAGTACCTTCCCGTTTAAGCCCTCTATCACAATCTACTTTACATCACTGGAAGGTTTCGACTCATTATGCCTTTTCCAGTGGGAAGAACTTTATTTTACCGCATCACGGAAAAAAAAGTAGAAGCACACGTCCTCGGAGCTCTAAAGACATCAACACGCATACAGCAGCGTCCTATCACTATGTGATGGTTTTGTACATCTTAATGTAACTGAGTTTATTTATCACAGGTTAGACAACTGAACGCTTTAGGATTCTTATTTATTTCACTGTTTCGGGTTAGTCTTAGCCTCTTTTTGTAAAAATTGAGCGTAATTGTAAGATTTGGCTCTAAAAAAAGAAAACAGAAGAGCAAGCCAAAAAAAGGGGAGAGAGAGAGAGAAATGTTTTGCTCTTTTTAAAATACACTTTAATCCTAGGCAGAAGATAAGTTTAAATTTATCTTTATTACAGTTTTATAATTTAAGGGATGTGGATAACCTGTGTTGGGTAAAAGACAGATGAGTTATTCTGTCCCTACCTTTTATCTTATAAGCCATTTTATTTTTAAACCTACAGTTTATAGTGTAACTAAAGAGCTTTTGTTTGTGTAATGCATGATTATTACAATAAAGTATTTTTTCTAGTCTTCCCAAGAAAGCTTCTGATCAGTTTGAAGAGATTTGATGAGTTTTGTAATGTTTTTTTTGATCTGATTTACAAATTATGAATTAGCAGATTTTAAAGACTGTACCACATAGAAAAATTCATCTGTTGAAAAGTCATGTATATAAAATGTCTATAATAAATATTAAATGGTGTACCTGTATATGCAATCGGTTCCTTATGTCGCTAATTTATGCCTCTTTTTCTGCGTCCCCTGCAAATAAACGATGAGGGTCTGACTCCCCAGCTCCGTCAGAATGGGATGTCATGATATTTACCACACATTACCATCAGGGTCTTTAAGCTTTCATGACCTGAGACACATCAGTACAGATGCAATACCTAAACGATATTTTGCACTTTGGCAGTAGGTGACGCTTTGACTATCACAGAAAACTGACATGGATCTGTTGAAACTGGGACTGTTATTCATCTGAAGTTTGAGGCGGCTGTGATGTGGGTGTGAGTTCTAGCCATTTTGTGTGTTTGTGACGTTTCAAAACATCAAAATCAATGAAAAAAGGAAGGTGTCAGTGTTGGTGACAGTTTAAAATCCCGTTTCATTAAGCTGATTTTTACACTTCTAACACGAAGATACAGACAGAAGAGAACATAGTTAACGTGAGCTTATGAGAAGCAATATGGGTGACTGGATTGAAGTGATGTTCAGTAGGGTGATGAAGTGGTTAGCACATCTGCCTCACAGCAAGAATGTTGCAGGTTGCATGTTCTCCCCATGCTTGTGGGGGTTTCCTCTGGATATGCAGTTTCCATCCACAGTCCAAAGACATGCACATTAGGCTAATTGGCTAATGGCTGAATTGACCCTGGTTGTGTGTGTGTGTGTGTGTGTTGTGATGTTGTAACTTTTGTCTGGTGCTGTTCTGATGAAATGGTTTGTGATTACTGCCCGAAGAAAAAGATCAAATTTCCTAATTTATTTATGGGTTTGTATTCCCCGGCACCCTAACCACAACACTACTGGAATAGACGTGCCATTATTCATTTTCTGGAGCGCTTAATCCTAATTAGGGTCACGGGGAGGCTGGCACCCATCTCAGCCGACTCTGGGTGAAAGCAGGCCAGGCCATCGCAGGGCAGAAACACACTGACGGCACTGCAGCCTACTCTTAAAAATGCCATTAGTTACAATGATGTTTGTTTCATGAATCTAGAATGTTCAGCTACAAAAAAAAAAACAAAAAAAAAACCTGTTGAGATCTGAATTGTAGAATATCGAACAGGGTGACTATCCAGGGTGAAGGGTGGTGATTCCATCCATTTCGTCAGGGGTATGAGGTTTTAAAACCAGCAGTATACTCAGTGTGTATCTTAATATGGTTTCAGATGAAAACCTTGGAAGCACATGGATTGGTGGAGGATTCCGACTTTGAATATTAATCCAAACTTTTAAACAAATGATCAGCGAGTGATGTTGTAAAAATACCTTGTCCTTTATTGAGAAGAAAGTAATAAATTAAACAGAAATGTACAATCACTCTGCTGTTGCTTCTCAGTTTGCAAGGCACTTAAGCATGCATATTTATGAGGATATAGAAAAGACATAAGAGCATAATTGAGCGTTAAGCATAATTTATGAAGCAGAAGTAACTGTGTGTGATCAGGACAATGTTAATATGTATAATTCAAATGCATTTCTCAGCATCTCATTTGTAAACACACATGTAGAAGTATGAATATAAAATGTGACCATAACACATTATTAGAAGATGTAACTAAGGAGAAAGCTGTGTGCATTACAGTGCTTGTGTAAGTGCATGGTGTGATATAACCCAGATGATGCTATGGTTTGTTGAACCTTTAACCTATGGAACTTCTCTCAGGTTTCCTGTAGTACCATTAACATGCACAAGAGGGCAGTCTTTTCACACCTGCTGTTTTGTTGATGGACAAGCAGTCTCTCTTGAGCAGCCAATGATAGACACATCAAAATTTTTTTTTTTTTTTTTTTTTTTTTTTTTTACAGAAGTTCTTCTAGAATACCAGAAACCAGGATGCGTCTCTGATGATAGCATCGGTCATTGTAAGTATGAGTTTAATACAGAGTTACACAGTCTCAGAAGAAGTCATAGAATCCTTTGGTTCTATGGCGCTACTAAAGCAAAACCCATGCAGACTCAGCTGATGATGAAACAGTATAATAAAGGGGCTATCTCTGCACCTATACCAAGGTTGAAAAGAAAAAAATACAACAATTTCTGACTCTAATAATGAAGAAATGACCAGCTAAGCTAAACCTTTTTTTTTTTTTTCCAGCTAGCTTTCTCTTTATTACTTTCTTTTTTTCTACTTCCTACCCACTTAAATCCATAACATTCTAATTGAACTCTGTGAAGTCCCTGCAGATTGCTCGTACGATGGGTTGTTCGAATTGCTCGAGGCCAGTGAACTCACGGGTAAAGAAGGTGTGTGTGTCTTTGGGCTCTGATGCCATGGCTCTTAGATCCTCCATAGGAGCCCAAGCTACACCTACACTGAACACTGTAATCCCTGTAACAGGAAAGATTTAGAGGTCAGCAAGCCATCCTAGAAAATGGTCAGTTTTTGTATATAGAAACTTTATCTCAGCTGTTAATAACAGATTCAATCTCACGTTATCAAGCCTCAAGCATCCTGAATTTAGGGCTAATTACTCACCTTGCCTTTGGGCCGCTATGGCTGGCCCTTTAACATCATCATAGGACTGGCCATCAGTTACAATGATGAGGAACTTCTTGCCCATACCCATGCTACGGGGCTGGAAGAGATTCTCAATAGCATAGGTGATGGCATCTCCAGTGGCCGTACCACCGCTTAGGTACTGGATGTTCTGGAGGGCTCTCAAGGCTTCATCCTTTTTTGTATAATCACTGAAGCCAAACTCCATTCTCTGGTCATATGTAAACTGCACAGCCCCAATGCGTGAGCCAATTTCAGAAATTTCAAAGTTGCGAGAAATGGAGCTTAGGAGGCTTAGAACTAGTTTGAAGTTTGCATCTCCCACACTACTAGATCCATCAATTAGGAAGCCCAGATTGACCGAGTTATAGCAGGTCTTGCTGCAGAGCAACTGGTCAACAGAGCAGAGCTTCTGAGCCAGTGGCTTCACAAACTTGTTTGTGCTGAACCAACTTGGTATGGTCATTGAGAAGAAACCATTGTCTTTGCAGCCTGCCTGTAAAACAAATATCGTAGCCATCGTTTTCCTTTTTTTCCCCCTTGCAACTCAAGAAAGAGACTCAAATATTTTGATTCATTTAATCCACATTGTTTGTCTTTGAGGAACTTACCTTCTTCAGGAAGTCTTGATCCCTCACCAGTCCCATTTCCTCTGGGATAGGTTTGGCCACATTCACTATAAACAAGTTAATTCCAGATTCTCTAGCCATTACTGCTGCATCATCCAGGGAGTCAGAGGGCCATCCATCAACAAAGGTCACAATAATCCGCGGATGTCCTCTTCGCATTCCAAAATCAGGATTGAAAAAGTTCCTTACTGTATGGAGTATGGCCTTGCCTGCACTCAGAGTAACAAAATGGGAAACGGAGAAACTACAGGTTTGATCAAACAGTAAGGTGGTGCCAAAATGGCTTGTCACATGACCAACCATCATGCATATTATGCTATGTTTTAAAGCAGAACTATGCACCTGTATTGGTGTTGCCCCCACTGTAAGCTACCTCTTTGAGGGCAAAAATCACATCTTTGGGCATGCTATAGTTGCCCAGGTAAAATTCAGTGCGAGGTGTCTCACTGAAAATAAAAGAGGTGAACAGTTTTCAAATGTTTCTTTTTGTACACATTAATGATATTTATTGCCAAACGAAGCATCAAGACCTGATACACACCTGGCCTGGACCACTCCCACACGTGGTCCATCCGGCCCAACCTTCAGCATTGCTGCTAGTCTACCAATAAAATTCTTCTGGAGATTGAAGCGCCGATGTCCTATATGATAGCTGCCATCAATAATCAGAGCTATATCCACAAGACAATCTAGAGCAAAAGAAAAAACAGTCTTGCCATGATTAAAAAAAAAGAGACAAACTCTCCCTTTAGAATTGAGGTTTGATCTGTCAAATGCACCTCTGCTTGCTGAGACTTGAGGTTTCTTCTGGTTTTTCTTGACTGGTTTCTTTGCTGCTAGAAGAAAAACATTGTGGTCCCATTAGTTTGCAGCTTCGGCGCGATCCCTGTGACTTTGTGAAATGGATATTGGTACCAGAAGGGCTTCAAATACAGGGTGACACAAAAAACCTCCCACATTTCAAAGGTTAAAAAAAAAGTTCATGATAATCAAATTATTATTTGCACTCATGAATCCTAGTGGTGGTGGTGGTGTGGTGGGGTGGGGTGGGTTTTTTTTTTTTTGCTGAGGTCTGTGTTGGAGGCCCAGCCCCAACCTGAACACCTTGATGTTGAAGAAGTGGAGGTGTGGTTTCAGTAAGATGGAGCTACGGCACACACCGCTCGAAGATCATTGGAAGTGCTGAGTGGGGTGATCTCTGCATGGTGATGTCGGGTGGTGGCCCGTCCCCCTGACCCCGCCCCTTATAATTTTTTTTCTGTGGTGCTACCTTAAATCACGAGTGTATACTCATCCACCCCAAACTCTTGAAGCCCTTAAGGTTGCTATTCAGCAGGAGATCGCACTGTTCCAACCGACACGTCCTGTCGACCCATTGCAGCCTTCAGAAATCACCTCTACACGCCAAGAGTGTACAGAAGATGAATAAAAATAATAATGATATGAAAATAATAATTTGATTATTTTAAAATTTTTCTTTTTATTTACCTTTGAAGTGTAACAAAAACCAACTCAACAATCCCTAGAGTTTCCTCAAACTGGAGTGGAAAACTGGAAACATCGGGTGTATAGAAGGGTCTCCAGGCTGAGACAATTTGATGAGGGAAATTAGAGGAGAATTAGCAGATTGCTTTTAGCTGCCAGGAAGTCTATAATTACTCAAATAAGAAGGATTTACAACCGTGATAAGCAGAAAAGCATCTCAGTACACATGACGTATCAAAACGTGAGATGGATGAGTTACAACAGGCCCTGCGATGGCCTGGCGAGCTGTCCGGGGTGTACTCTGCTCTCGCCCAGAGTCGGCTGGCATGGGCGCCAGCCTCCCCGCCACCCTGATTAGGATTAATCGGTTCAGAAAATGAATGGATGAATGAATGAGTTACAACAGCAGAAGACCACATCAGGTTCCACTCCAGTCAACTAAGAGCAAGAACCCGGAGCTCCCTGAATCTGTGTGCAGACTCATCCAAGCTGGTTAGGTGAAGGTTGGAGAAAACACTACGAGATTTATAAAAGAGTTCAACTGTTCAGTTTGGGGTAGACTGTACTCATGATGACCTCTGATTCCAGTTCTTGGCTAACAAGAGCGGAAACAAATGTATTTTTTTGCTGTTGTAACAAATATCATAAAATTCAATGTTGTGTGCATGCTGAGGTGCCTTTCTGCTCACAGTGGTCATACAGAGTGATTATTTGATTTACTGCATCCTTCCTGGCAGTCGAAATAATCTGGACTTTTTCCTCTGACATCTGGCGAAAATAAAAAAATATACCACAGGAAATTAGCAGTTTATAAAATACTCAGACCAGCTCATTTGGTACAAACACCATACCATGGGTAAGGTCACAGGAATCACATCTTTTATTGATTGATTGATTGATTCTGATTCTGATGTGTGATCTCAGCTGAAGCTTAGCTGAAGCTTTTGACTTGTGACTTCCTGATTCTGTGTTGTGCTGGTTTCATATGTTTGGCTGATAGCCAGTTGTCCATATTAGAGTTGATGATGAATGTTATTAATAAAAAATTTTTTATGCCCACTCCAAATTGGCTACCTACCTGCTCCAGATGCTGGGACGTCAGCGGTGATGGTTTGACTGGCCACTTCCATTGGCAGACTGACTGATCCTGAGATAGAAGGAAGGAAACTTTTCTGAGCTTCTTTACTGAATGTGAGATAATAAAAACGAACAATAATTTTGTAGTTTCAGTAATGTCCCGTATTGTTACTGTCCCTTCAAATAACAAATTGTATTTTGTACACCACTGGGATTTATTGAATCGTACTGCATCATGGGATGACCACAGTGGAAAATCTCAAGAGTGCTTTTGATCACGGCTATAATATTCTACCAAAATAGTGCACAATATCGTGAACAGAGTGATCTTTAGAATATGACATAAGAAACAACATATGAAAATTCAACATTTAAAAAAACAAACAAATAAAAAACGCCTTCATGCTGCAGAGTGAAAATTCTGCCACCTACTGGTTACAGTGAATGCTGAACTCCAGCCGGACAGAGACTGGGTCTGGATGCCGTGTGCGTAGGAGCTGAGATAGTGACTCCTGCCTGCCACTTTCTTAATCTCTACTGCGCCTCCCGATGTCCCTATAATCCCACTGCAACATTCAGAGCATGGTTAGGAACAGCTCATTCTTAAAATATAACAATGACCCTCTTTATGGGATCAAATAAAACTGTAAACTGTGTAGAAAAATCACACAAGTTGGTTTTATGGAATTAAAAGGCACTGAATGGGTGTATTAACTGGTGAAAAGAATTTTAGACTGTGTGTACATATTGTACACTCGTGGATAAAATGCAGCTAGGATACACACACACACACACACACAATCAGAATATCAGCTTAATTGTACCAGGGTTGTGGGGAGGCTATCTCAGCCGACTCTGAGTGAAAGCAGGGTTCATCCTGAACAGCCCGCCAGTCCATCACAGGACCAAACACACACACACACACACACACACACACAAAACCATTAACACTCACACTTAGGGGCAATTCAGAACAGCCTGTTAGCCTAATGTGCTTGTCTTTGGACTGTGGGAGGAAACCAGAGTACCCAGAGGAAACCCACACAAGCACAGGGAGAACATTCAAACTCCACACAGAAACTCCTTCACCAAGTCTGACACCTGTCAGAGAGCCCAGGTCGAACTGAGTGGGATGCTGTTGATTCCTTGCCTCTGATGGTGTATTGTAAAATCACTCCTTTGACAGTGGAAGAGGAATCCAAAGGTTTTATACAATCTGATGTCCACCTTCAGACTGACCCACAATACACCCCCTTTCTAAATCAAACAACTCTTTTACTCCTGGTGTTCAGGGCATAATGAGTTACTATCAACAGTTTATATAGTGTGATGTAAAATAAAAAATAACTTGTGTAGTTCATCATGTGGAGTTTATTATATGTAGTTTTTATGTGGAGTTTATCATGTGGAGTTTATTATGTAAAGTTTATCATGTGGAGGTTTATTATGTGGAGTTTATTATGTGGAGTTTACCACGAGGAGTTTATTATGTGGAGTTTATCATGTGAAGTTTATCATGTTGAGTTTATTATGTGAATTTTATTATATGTAGTCTTTATGTGGAGTTTATTATCTGGTGTTTATTAAATGTAGCTTTAATGTGGAATTTATTATGTGGAATTTATTATGTGGAGTTTATTATATGTAGTTTTTATGTGGAGTTTATTATATGTAGTTTTTATGTGGAGCTTAGTATACGGAGTTTATTATATGTAGTTTTATGTGGAGCTTAGTATGTGCAGTTTATAATATGTAGTTTATTATGTGGTGTTTATTATATGTAGTTTTTATGTGGAGCTTATCATATGTAGTTTTTATGTGGAGGTTATTATGTGGAGTTTATTATGTGGTGTTTATTATATGTAGTTTATATGTGGAATTTATGCAGAGTTTATTATGTGGAGCTTGTTATGTGAAGTTTATTATATGGAGTTTATTATATGGAGTTTATTAAATGTTGTTTTTATGTGGAGCTTATTATGTGGTGTTTATTATATGTCGTTTTTATGTGGAGTTTATTATCTGGTGTTTATTATATATAGTTTTTATGTGGAGTTTATTATGTGGAGTTTATTATATGGAGTTCATCGTATGTAGTTTTTATGTGGAGTTTATTATGTGGAGTTTATCATATGTAGTTTTCATGTAGTTTATTATGTGCCATTTATTATGGGGAGTTTATTATGTGGAGTTAATTATATGGAGTTTATCATATGTAGTTTTTATGTGGGGTTTATCATATGTAGTTTTTATGTGGAGTTTATTATGTGGAGTTTTTATGTGGAGTTTTTATGTGGAGTTTACTATGTGGCGTTTATTATATGTAGTTTTTATGTGGAGTTTATTATGTGTTTATTATGAGGAGTTTATTATGTGGAGTTTATCATATGTAGTTTTTATGTGGAGTTTTCTATGGAGTTTGTCATATGTAGTTTTTATGTAGAGTTTATTTTACGAAGGTTATCATGTGGAGTTTATTATGTGGAGTTTATCATATGTTGTTTTTATATGGAGTTTATTATGTGGAGTTTATTATACTGAGTTCATCATATGTAGTTTTTATGGAGTTTATTATGTGGAGTTTACTATGTGCAGTTTAGTATGTGGAGTTTATTATGTGCAGTGTATTATGTGGAGTTTATTATGTGGAGTATTTATGTGGAGTTTATTATGTGGAGTTTACTATGTGTTTATTATGTGGAGTTTATTATGAGAAGTTTAATATGTGGAGTTTATCATATGTAGTTTTTATGTGGAGTTTATTTTGTGGAGTTTATTATGTGGAGTTTATGGAGTTTTTTCTGGAGTTTATTATATAATGTTAATCATATATAGTTTTTTGTGGAGTTTATTATGTGGGGTTCATTATATGTAGTTTTTATTTGGAGTGTATTCTGTGGAGTTTATTATATGTAGTTTTAATGTGAAGTTTAGTATGTCGAGTTTATCATATGTAGCTTTTATGTGGAGTTTATTTTGTGGAGTTTATTATGTGGACTTTATTATATGTAGTTTTAATGTGGAGTTTATTTTATGGAGTTTATTATATGTAGTTTTTATGTGCAGTTTATTATGTGAAGTTTATTTTGTGGAGTTTACTATATGTAGTTTTTATGTGGAGTTTATTATGTGGAGTTTATTATGTGGAGTTTATCATATGTAGTTTTTATGTTGAGTTTATTATGTGGAGTTTATTATATGGAGTTTATCATATGTAGTTTTTATGTTGAGTTTTTTATGTGGAGTTTATTATATGGAGTTTATCATATGGAGTTTTTATGTGGAGTTTATTATATGGAGTTTTTAATGTGGAGTTTTTATGTGGAGTTTTTATGTGGAGTTTAATATATAGAGTTTTTATGTGGAGTTTTTATGTGGAGTTTATTATATGGAGTTTTTATGTGGAGTTTTTATGTGGAGTTTATTATATAAAATTTTTATGTGGAGTTTTTATGTGGAGTTTATTATATGCTCACTGATGAGATTTAAATAAGTGAAACAGGTTGATGTGAGATGTTGTGAAACTCTATTTCCTAACCATATATTTATAAATATTTAAATTTAATTTATTATTACTATTGTTATCATTGATATTATTGTTGTTGTTGTTATTATTATTATTATTTTTTTAATCATTATTATTATTATTTTGTTGTTGTTGTTGTTATGTTGTTATTATTATTATGATTGATATCACTGTTATTATTATTATTATTGATATTATTAATATTATTGTTATTATTATTGATATTATTGTTTTTATTATTATTATTATTGTTATTTTTATGATTGATATTATTGTTATTATTATTATTATTATTATTATTATTATTATTATTATTGTTATTATTATGATTGATATTGTTATTATTATTATTATTGTTATTATTATGATTGATATTGTTATTATTATTATTATTGATTTTATGTTATTATTATTATTATTATTGTTATTATTATTATTATTGTTGTTGTTGTTATTATTATTATTATTGATTTTATTGTTATTTTTATTATTATGATTGATATTATTATTATTATTATTATTATTATTATTATTATGATTGATATTATTATTATTGTTGTTATTTTTATTATTATTGCAGTTAGATGTGCGCACCTGTGCAGCGCGGCTCCACAGATGCTGGAGATGGAGGCGTAGATTCCGGATCCGAACACAGATGGTTTCCACACCGTGCAGTTTGCGGGACACAACAGCAGCGCGCGCGAGTCCGGGGAGTCCACCAGGTCCGCCGCGCGCGTCCTGCATTCTAATGGCACCGCAACTACAGCACACACACACACACACACACACACACACACACACACACACACACACACACACACACACACACACACACACACACACCCCATTTAATAATTCAGTTTACATAATCTAATTCATTTCAAACTGAACTGAAAAGCAGATCTGTATAAATGGAACCGTAAAACCACCTAAATCAGCTCCAGAACTGATGGGTGTCAGAGACAGAATGCCTGCAGGAAATAAATACACATTTAAACATGAAATCAATGCTTACAATAACATAATACACGAATCATAACACATACATACATATACAAAAAGCATAAACTAAAAACTACACAAAACTGCATTAACACACACTTTACATAATTTAAAACATGCAATAATAAATCAGTGTTGATTATTATAATCAATACCTAGCCTACCTAAGGCAAGAAGAAATGCAAACCGAACTGTCATTAGTGAAGTTACTGACGACATCTGCAGAGACACACAGCAGGAGACTGATCACACTCCAGTAAACACACTGCTAGGAAAACAGGAGCACTTTATACTGTACTGCAGTTTATCAGATCAAATTCATTCAACAACACAGTTCTTCCTTACAGAAATTCATCCTGAAGGAGTTAAAACAATACCCCAGAAAGGCGATATATATAAAATTAGACTGTAAGATCTGTGTTTGGATTGACACTGGGATTAGATATTACAGGAAAACCTTAATTCCCAGACACATCCATCACAAGTGGCTCATTTAGAAGTGCATACTTCCCTTAATCCCCTGGTAGACACAGAGGAGCAGTTAACACCTACTGTGACATAAAATATTCAGTCTTAAAATAGAGGAAACAGACAAACCTTAGGTGAGAAGTAAAGCCAGCTCACAGGTGTTATAAAGGGTCGTGTTTCTTTGAGCCTTCAGAACCAGAAGCTTTAGTCAGATGAACAAAAAAATTAATTTAAATCCTTTGTAGATGATATTCCGGCAGTGTCTGAAATTTGAGGGTCCCTTAAGTCCCTTAAATAATCTCCCTGAAAGCCTTGGGGATATCTTGGTGACGTCGAAAGAGGCGGATCATCTAGCTCTAAGTGTAAAGTTCATCAATATACAGTATCTGGGTCTTTTGTTTGGAATTTCATACAAGTGAATACAGCAGAATTTAGACTGAACAACAAGCTTCTCATAAACTGAGATTTCAAAAAAAGAAATTAAGAGAACAAAAAGATACTCATAGAGTGGGAGTCTTTCTTTTATAGAGTTAAACAGTTCATTACAGGAATTATTAGCATTAATTTTACATTTGTAAATAGTGATAATAATAATAATAATAACAACAACAACAATAAACATTAATAATAATAATAATAATAATAATGATGATGATGATAATAATAATAATAATAATGTGTTCTGGACACTCAGGGTTTTGTGCCTGCAGCTGAATGTTTCTCTGTTTGAATTGTTCCGATATGACAGCTGAAAAGGAATGCAGAGGGTCAGGAGTGTTAATGACATTCCTCTAAATTAAGAACCATGGAATATATTTTGAACCCAGAAAAAGGAAGGAAGCTAGACAAGCTTTCAAGGCTTGTGGATCAAAGCTGATCCTTGGTGGTGTTCTTACAGTCAAAGTACACGACTCATAGAGCAAAACAAAAACGGATCGAGCTCTAAAGCCAAATAACAGTGTTCTCCCTCACAGGCATACATGCACTTACAGAGCGGTGAAGGAATCTGAAAGGTCGGTCAAATCGAATTTCTAACCTTCTTAGAAAACTTAAAAAGGTTTTATGAAAGTATTTTAGGTGCAAAAAAAGACTGAATGAAGCAACTGTAAAAAAAAAAATAAATTTACAGGAACCTAAATCCTATTATTGAAGCTTCCTGCAATTCCTACACTGTTGGGTAAACAGATGAACTCTAGAATCAGAAAGCCGTGTGCCTCTGGGGGGACACAAAGATTTTACATAAAACCTTTCCAAAGAATTTCCCATTCAGAGTGGGTTGCTGTAAGCTCTGCTTGAAAATCCCTTTTGTACAATAAATTAATTAAAAAAACTGTTGAAGTCATCTCAGATCAGTGTTTGTTATCTTCCTGAATTACACAGTCTAGTTCCCCATTTAATCTTCTTTAATCTCCACTGCACGGCCAAAAAAGTCCCTCTTTCTAGTATTTTGCTGTACTGCCTTTAGCTCTGATTACAGCATGCATTGGATTGGCATTGCTTCAACAACCAAGAGCAGCATCACAGCATTTATTTCCATCCAGAATCGCATTAATATTCTATTATTGGCGATCAAATTCGAACCACTCCATAAAGTCTTGTCCACAACATCGCAAAAGCTTTCAGTAGGGTTAAGGTCTGGACTCTGGTGCCAGTTCACATGTTACTCCCTGAACCACACGTTCACTATTTAAGCCCAAAATGTGTGTGTGCCTGTTGCATCAGGGAAGAAAAAGTCCATTGATGTGACAACCTGGTCATTCATCACATTCAGGTCATCAGCTGACTTCATTTAATTGCCATATTATGTTGCTGAGATCATAACAGTGCCTCCAGGGAATTGTTTTATACCGTGGCCACTATGCATAATGGGTACATTGCTTGATGCTCATCCCTTATTACCCTGACACGCCCATCGCTCAGGATTAGGGTAAATCACAACTCTTCAGACCACATGACCTTTTCCCATTACTCCATAACCAATCTTTATGCTCCTTAGTAAACTGAAGCCTTTTCTGTTGATTAGCCTCACTACCAGTTGGTTTTTCTTGTGGTAACACAGCTGTTTATTCCAAATCCTGCGAGTTCTTATTGCATTCATCACTCACTCTCTCACCCATTTGCTTAATCCTGTTAGGGTTGCAGGGAGGCTGGAGCCTATCTCAGCCGACATTAGGTGAAGCTCACCAGACCACTACAGGGCCAACACACACAACCATTTACACTAACACTCATGCCTAGGGGCAATGAGGAGAAGCCAGTTAGCTTAATATGCACGTCTTTGGACCGTGGAAGGAAACTGGAGTACCTGGAGGAAACCCACATGCACTTGGAGAAAATCACACAGAAACACCCAAGTCCAAGATTCAAACCCACGACCTTCTTACTGTGAGGTGGACATGCTAACCACCACACCACATTCTCACCGCATTCTGTGTGGAAATGCTTTTCCTTTCACCAGTAAACAGAGCCGAGAGTTCTACTGTTGAATATTTTTTTAAATAATAATTATATAATTAATTTATATAATAATATTTTATGACAGTCAGTCAATATTTTTTTCCAACCGCAGTTGACACTTCAGCACTATCTTTCCAGGTTTTAATAATGCGTTGGGCGGTTCTTAAACCAGATCCAGTAGTTTGTTTAGTTGCTGTCTTTACGTAAAGCAGGCCAATAATCTGATCTTTCTGAAACACACTGTATCTATTCTACAACCATGTGATACGTATTCCGAGACTGTGATAAGTATGGGTTAAAAGAACTACTGCCAGCTGAAACATAATCATTTAGTAGTTATCCAGTCAAAGTCTCTTAAGTATTTGCTTATTGGAATCCAAATGGTGACTTTCATTTTTTTGGGTCAGTCAGTGAAGATACACCAAACCAACAGAGCAAAGAACTTTATTTTATTTCCTATATTATTTATGCAATAATTTTGGCTTTAACTATGTAACCACTTATTATGTGGCTATACATAATTGAAAGGGCAGGCCAGGCAGTGTGATTGAATGATCTAGGCAGTCTGGGGAAATGATCCACTGCTGTTTACAATGGCATCTCCACACTCATTGGCATGCACTGATTAAGCACAGAGGAAGTTTGTATGGGAATATGGTGTATGACACAGCACTTATTCACAAATACAGATGAAGACCTCTCAAAGAACCATACTCAATCCATTTGTTGTGGCTTGAATAGAACAACTGCTTATTGTAATGACTGGGATCTCTCCCAGTTTCCAAATTAATGAATAGTTCATGGCACAGAAAGCCGAAGACTGAAGTGCTCCTCAACAACTAAATTATTACGAAGACTGTTCTGCTGCTTGCTCAGCCCTTCAGACTGGGTGTAATAGACTGTGCTACAATTCAGCTAATATTAGTCTTTGTTACACATTTAGGCTTGCCGAGGAGCCTTTGTCTTACTGAATGCTACCTGAACATGAGTTATATCATTCTAGCATGATAGGTGTAGTAGTCCTACAAAGAAAATAGTTCTACTCTGGAGCCCTTTAAATAGTTACTACTGTCATTAATAATCAGTAGCATTAGTTAAAAATCTGAACTTAATCCTTAATCCTACTAGGGCTGGAGGGAGGCTGGAGGTTATCTTGGATGACTCTGGGTGACGGTGGGGTACACTGTCGACAGCTCACCAGTCCATCGCAGGGACAACACACATACACCCATTCATACTCACATTCATGCCTAGGGACAATTTGGAACAGCCAATAAGCCTAATGTGCACGTCTTTTGACTATGGGAGGAAACCAGAGTACCCAGAGGAAACCCACGTGCTAACCACTACACCACTGTGCCACCCCAGGTTATTGTTAGGTTTTGCCTATTTCAGTTTTAGATACCCCTTCTCTACAAACTCCACTCAAAGTTTACCTTACCTCACAAGGCCAGAGAGAGAAACAATAAGACAACACACACAACCACTGTCCAGCACCTCTCTTGTTTATTTTACTACTTACAGGGGCTTATATACATAGACAGTCACTGGAATAAGGCAACACAGGATTGACCAGTTCATAGAAAGCGTGATGCCCAGTTCACAGGATAGGCTGGTTAGAGGTCGGTCACCTGTACAGGTGTGGCTTATTAGAATGCATTCATCTGCAGAGGCTTTCTGATTTCTACATGTGAGGCTTTGCTTACAAAGTGCATTAAAAAAGAGAAATAAAAGGAAACTAGTGTAGTGTGTGCCCATTTTTACCTAACAGTTACATACAATAATTATGAAAAACCTTTTAAGAAATAGCTAATGTCATAGTGCATCATTAAATAGCAAGCAGAAAGGTCATTTGTTTTTCGTACTCACTAAAGCAGGTGAATATATAAATTATCTTGAAGTTGAAGCCTGTGGACAGATGAGAGTATGAGTTTAAGGTGATACATGACACATCTATTTCTGCATGTGCAAAAGCAGCAGTGTCCCATTACCTAATGTGAGGCTTTGTGGGAGAGCCATTGCTTTCTACAAAGGAATTCATGAACTACCAATTTATTCCATATAAATGCTATTAGCTGTCCAATTCTTGGATGGATGTCTCATTTAGGCAACCATCTTCACCTATGCAAATATTAACTCTGGCTAATGTGATATACACTGGAGCCCAGATTTGTCTGAAAGGATTTTCTCAAAATAAAATAACTCATGCCACTGTCCTAATGAATTCTTAAATCTGTATGAATAGAAAGCATTTTCTCTAACAGCACATTTTGTCCGGTAGATTCAGGTGCAAGGCAAACTCAAAGGTTTTTTTTTTTAATGCAATTCTGGAAAAACACTGTCACTTGTATAGTAACAACTCACATAAAGAGTGGTGTGGAAGACACTGTAGATACATTTTAAAATATGTATAAGGCAAGTGGCACAATGGAAAGGTCTTCACTGTCCCCAATTCTCTACAAAGGTCACAAGTTTGAAGAGACAACATCCATGGCAGGGAGTAAAGGGATAGTGGACGCTCTTTCCCCTGTCACTAACAGTGACACTAATCAATCACGGGCATCTGTGAGCTCATGCATGCAGATGATGACAGATAAAGCTTCCCTCTGAGTGTGCCCCACTGCCCTGTGATGCTGCATGAGTAGCATTTGGGGAAAAATGAGGGAAGCATCACATGTCTCTGAGGAAGCACCTTCTAGGATGTCATTTGTTAGGAGAGAGTTGGCAAAATTAATTCGGGGAGAAAACAGGTGGGATAAAGACAGCTGCATTTAAAAAAACATGGAAACTGTTACAGTAATGAGGGAGGAACAACTCCATGCTCATAACTCAAAAAGTCAGTTGGTGCATTAAGACTCATTTTGTCATGATGGGTCACATATGCGATTTTGAATGATAGTGTTAAAATTGGTCTAACATCTCACCAGTGACACTAATACTATTTAATAATAGCAATTTAATAATTAGGTCTGTTGACAGTGGAGTGGCTGATTGCCCAATGTTACAAGGTGCCCTCATCTCTGCCTTCCTGTTTCTCTCTTTTTAGTTATGCTGCCATAGTTAGAAACCTTCTGCTTTCTGAGTCCTGTGGTCTGTCCTGGTGTGCTGACGTTGGCTGGACTTCTCATCTTGGAAGCCCTTCGCTCCTCGTGGGGAGGATGAAGCCTGTCTCAGCCAACTCTAGGCAAAGACTTGGTACACCCTGTTTATTACAGGACACACACACACACACACACACACACACACACACACACACACACTATTTACAGTTATACATGCACTTAAGGGCAATTTGGAATAGCATATAAGCCTGATGTGCATGTCTTTGGACAGTGGGAGAAAACCGGAGTACCCGGAGGAAACAAACGCAAGCATGGGGAGAGCATGTAAACCCAGGACCTTCTTGCTGCGAGGCGACGTGCTAACCACTACGCCGCTGTGCAGCCCATAGAAGAACTAATAAAAAAATAAGGGTAGTAGCTGAAAGAAGAAGAAGAAGAAGAAGAAGAAGAAGAAGAAGCAGTGAGGTTTATGGTACTAATACATACCACTGTTGTGTGGAAATATATTGTATATATTATGGCCAAAAGTATGTGAACATATGATCATCACACCCATATGTGCAGGTTAAACCTCCTATTCTGAACTGTTCTGAGTTGAATGTCCCTTGCTCTTATAAAAGCCAAAAAGAATGATGTGATTTTATTCTTTTTTTTTATGAGGTGACTCGTGAGGTGAAATGAAATGACTTCCCACTGGCTCTCGGAATGTAGCCTTGGAGATTTGTGTTCATTCATCAAAAACCTTAATAAATTGGAGCACTAATGAACCCAGCTATTGGAGTCACACAAGCCTGTGTACCAGGCCCTAGTTTGGGTAAATGCAGAGGCTTGTGTCAGGGAGGGTGTCCAGCATAAAATCTGTGCCAAATCAAACAAGCAGATTCAGAACAAAATGTTCATAGTGGAATGAACAAGCCTAGATAACAACCACCACCACCAGTGCTGTTGGCCAGTTGTGGCAACAAGAAGGAGAAGAGGAGGAGGATGCATAAAGAGACTGAGAGAAAGCAAAGAATTAAGCATGTCCAGGTCAGAGGATGGACCTTGAATGTTGGCACAATGAATGATAAAGAGAAAGAGCTGGCTGATATGATGGAGCAGAGAAAGGTGTGTGCAAGAGACCAGGTGGAAAGAGAGTAAGGCCAAGAACATTGGATGTGGATTCAAGTTGCTCTCCCATGGTGTGGATGGGAAGAAAAATGGTGTAGGTGTAATCATGAAGAAAGAGCTCATCAGTTGTGTTGGAATAAAACAGGGCGATGAGTGTCAAGCTGGAAATGGATGGGACGATGTTGAATTTTATTGGTGCATATGCCTCACAAGCAGGGTTTAAGAGGGAGGTGAAAGAAGACTCCTGGATGGAGTTAGATAAAGTGGTTGAGAGTGTTTCCAAAGACTGGTGATTGGAACAGACCTCAGTTGCATTGTGGGTGAAAGGAACAGAGATTATGAGGAAGTGATGAACAGGTACAGTGTCAGGCAGAGGAATGCTGAAGGTGGTAGATTTTGCTAAAAGAATGGAAATAGCAGTCATGAACGTTTTAAGAAGAGGGAGGAGGTGGACTATGCCCTATACAGGAGACACAACGTTTATTTAAAAGATTAGTGACTGTAAGGTGGTGGCAGGGGAGAGTGTTGGTAGACAGCACCAGATGGTAGTCTGTAGGATGATTTTAGAGGTGAAGAAGAGGAGGAAAGTGAGGAGTGAACCGAAGATCAGAGAGAAGATAAATGTTGTTGGGCAGCTGGAAGAGGATGCTGGACGACTGGACAGCTACAGTAGTTTTAGTGAGGGACAAAGCTAGGAAGGTACTTGTGGTGGCATCTGGACTAAGAAAGGAGGACAAAGAGAGTTGGTGGTGGAATGAGGAAGTTCAGGAAAGCATCAGAGAAAGAGATTAGCAAAAAAGAAGTGGGACACTCAAAGAGATGAAGAAAGTAGACTGGTGCATAAAGAGATGTAGCGCAAAATAAAGAGAAATTTGGCGAAAGTTAAGGAAGAGGCATATAATGAGCTGTATGAGAAGGTGTATGGAAAGGACATATAACTGGCCAGACAGAGAGATTGAGCAGAGAAAGATGTAACGCAAGCTGGGTTGATAAGGAATACATGGTAATGTGCTGTAAAGTGTTGTTAAGGTGGAAAGTTAATTTTTAGAATTAAGATAAATGAAAAAAATGAGACAGGCAGTTGGAGAATGTGGAGATAGTGAACCAGGAACTGCGAGAAATTAGTAAGGATGAAGTGAAAGCAGCTATGAAGAGGATGAAGAGTGGAAAGGCACTGGAGAGAAGTGGAATGTAGGTAAGCAAGGCAGAGAACATGTGTGTGAATAAGAGGAATGGTGATGGACGAGTGCAGTTGCAAGAAATAGGTGATGGAGGTGATGGAGGTAGATGGAGGTAGATGAATTTAAATACTTGGGGTTGACTATTCACGGTAGCGGAGAGTGTGTAAAAAAGTGAAGAACAGAGTGCAGGCAGGGTGGAATGGATAAAGAGTGGTTAAAGTGATTTGGGATAGAAGGGGATCTGTAAGAGTGAAGGGAAAGCTTTATAAGACAGTAGTGAGGTCACCTATGCCGTACTGTTTCGAGATGGAGCTGGAAGTGGCAGAGATGAAGATGCAGTGATTGCTTCTCTCTGGGATTGACAAGGATGGACAGAATTAGAAATGAATATGTCAGAGGGACAGCACGGATAGAAGTGTTTGTGGACTGATAACATGAAGGAGGCCAGATTGAAGTGGTTTGGTGAATGTTCAGAGGAGGGATGAAGGGTATATTGGTAGAGCAATGTTGAAGATGGAACTGCCTGGTAGGAGGAGGAGAGGAAGGCCAAGGAGTTATGGATGTGGTGAGGAAGGACATGCAGGTGATTGTTGTGATGGAGAGGAATGTAGAAGACAGCGAGATGAAGAAGGATGATCTGCATGGTGACCCCTAACGGGAGCAGTTGAAGAAGTTGAGCACTCCTGTCAGGCAAGGAGGCCTGGTGTGAGTCCGTGTTCCAGTTCATCCCAAAAGGTATTCAGTGGTATTGAGGTCAAGACTCTGCAATGCACTTCAGTTCTTCTTCACCAACCTTAGCCTTAAACCATGTCTGCTCAGCCCTTATTTAAAGTGAAATGGTAAAGCTGTCTGATTAAGCAGTTAATATACCAAATGTGGGCAGCACAGTGGCGTATTGATTAGCACGTCCGCCTTACAGCAGAACGTCCTGCATTCGTTTCCCAGGTTTGGGCATTTCTGTGTGGAGTTTGCATGTTCTCTCCATGTTTGTGTGGGTTTCCTTCGAGTACTCCGGTTTCCTCCCACAGTACAAAGACATGCACGTTAGGCTAATTGGCCGTTCCAGAATTCCCCTAGATGTAAGTGAGAACGTGAATGGTTGTGTGTGAGTGTACTGGCCCTGTGATGGTTCAGCATGTACCCCACCTTCGTCCAGTGTCGGCTGAGATAGGCTCCAGCCTACCTGCGACCCTAGTAGAATTGAGCAAGTGAATGAGTGAGTAAGAATACCAAATGTATAATAAAGATATGTTCTGCATAAGTTGGCATTTTTAATTGTTTTTGGTAATCTTTCTGCATCATGGCATCTTGTGTATCATTATTGCAGCTCTCTTCATACATACCTTTAAAATCTCTAATGGCTACCAGCCATCTGTTTAAAAAGCTCAAATCACTCTATGCTACTCGCTAACTGAAAGTGATTGAGCAGATTATGTAACTTGCATATTTCTTCTCTGATTACAGACAAACCACCGTCAACTATTCATGTCTGTGAAAACCTCTGAAATATTTCCCCGTACGGGCCATTGCACTTTTAAGCATTTCACTACATATTGTACTGTGTATAATTTGTATGTGACAAATAAATTTGAATTTGAATTTGAATTTGATCCCTGGATCACTGAATAAACTATCGATATTTCCAAACTGTCATTTTTGTGATGCAAATGCAAATATTGATGTATGCAAATAAAATCTGGTCAACAACAAATAGTGCATTATAGTTATTTTACATACAATTGTGTGGTTTGGGGGTAAAATCTTAGTCTTTCAGAGTTCGCGTGACTCGTTCGTTGTCTTTGTTCACCTCATGAGCTCGGTCACTGGCATCTTCATCACCCCTTCCTCTTACCTCCAGAAAGAGGTCCATATAAAACTGCACATCTGGATACCAGTGGCTGGTTATTTGTGGCTGCATTTGCAAGAGCTTTGACTTACTTTGTGCTTCAGACAGCAAAACAGAGCCTGGAGATCCTTCCGGAACTTGGAGCACATGCCAATATAAATGAAATGATTGTGGAAACTTGCTGACTTAGCAAAGAGGCTATCCAAGATACGACTAAGTGGGTGTATGTGGTAGCCCCAGGCAGACCACAAAAAGATGAGTGTACTGGGACTAGGCCAACAGATAGGCCACCAAAAATGAGCAACACCTACAGAGCGACATTAAGGAAGAGTGCAAAATATGACCATGGCGTGAAATATATTTGAGTGTCCAGATTAGCCTGTAAAAAAAACCCTGGACTGCATTCAATCATTCACGGGAGGTACTGATTTAAAATGGAATGCGTGAATGTGGCATACATACCTGATTACTGTGAACATTTATCGACGACTATAGTTTTATTTTTACAACTATATATTGATGTTTTTTTTTTTTATCATGATAAAAATGATCAGACTCTTAAGATGAGTCCATTCTTCTGTAAATGCCCCAGTCCAGGAGAGGTGCTCCAGTCCAGAACAAGTAGAAAAACGAGACTGTGGCTATGACAAAGCCAAGCTTATGCTTGCTGATGCGATGAGCCGAAAAACCAAACCCTTGTGTCAGCATTTTTCTTTGTAGTGTTTACTGATTTATCAGCCATTTGTACAGCCAAGTAAGATCTTTATCTGCTAACATAAGTCTGAAAAATATATCCACCAATTTATCAAATACTCTGCACATGCAAAGTTGAGATTAATTAACAGTCTAAGCATTAATGATAAAGGAAAAAGGAAATCTTGTCATATCTGTGATCTAAAAAGGCTTAACCATAAAGATAAGGCAGGAATGGACTACTGCTATTAGAAACAGGGCAAGCAGTGAAGAGAAAGAGGGCAGAATAGTGTGGGGGAACCAGAGAATGGGTTAAACACACTAACAAGGCAAGACTCTAGTCTTACTGCCTTATTGCAACCTGGACTAAAAGTTAGGAATGCTGTGCTTGGCAGAGCTGGGGCATACCATGCTGAAATTGACATTCTTTGATGATATTGATGAGCCCTGATAACAGGATCAAGAATTCATCTTCTGCACCACAAAGTTATATGATAGACTGTAATAGCTCTAGTTACAACTGTGTCATCGCCGTCTGCTTCGTCTTCTGAAGATCGTGCCAACAAGATACCATGATATCTGTCTACATGCCTATCTACTGGAACAAGTTCAAAAGATACAGCTGCTCTCAACCCTCTCACATGGTAACACCACCTTTCAGAGTAATAAAACACTTGCAAAATACACTGCCTGGCCAAAATTTTACTGTTCAGGTTTACATGAGCAAACTCTCGGTTGAATAATTTATGCAGGGATTAATGTTTCAACCCCCAGTGCAGCTAACTGGGTTATGAAAGGCCAGCCATGTCTCTCACTGTCTGTGGTGAGAGGCATGTAAAAGAACCATTGCTGTCGTTCATAAAGAGTAGGCCGTTGGGTTGCCGTCAGCATGTTTCTGCCCTGTGATGGCCTGGCGAGCTGTCCAGAGTGTACTCTGCTCTCGCCCAGTGTCGGCTGAGATGGGCGCCAGCCTCTCTGTGACCCTCATTAGGGTTAAGCAGTTCAGAAAATGAATGAACCCTAACTGATACAGTGCAGGCAGCACACTGGTGTAGTGGTTAGCATGTCTGCCTCACAGCAACAAGATCCTAGGTTCAAGTCTTCCATTTCTTCGGAGTCCCTATGCTTGTTTGGTTTTCCTCCAGGTACTCCGGTTTTCTCCCACAGTCTAAAGACTGTTCCAAATTGACCCTAGGTGTGAGTGTGAATGGTTGTGTGTTTTGCCCTGCAATAGTCTAACAAGCTTTTCAGGGTGTAACCTGCCTTCGCTCAGTGTCTGCTGAGATCAGCTTCAGCCTCCCCATGGCCCTTTCAGGATTAAGCAGTTTGGCAAATGAGTGAGTGAGTAATAAAGTGAGTGACACAGTGCATAGCTTCTTCCTTCTTCAACAACCGTATTCAACAAATAATGTATCCTGTGGACATGGAAAAGACGCAGCTTTCTTTCAGAAGGGTCACTTTATTTGCCTGCAAAGAACACAAGTAAAGAGACTGCTGAACTTACTAGAACTGAGTTAGGAACTATACAAAGCATTATTAAAACCTGGTTGGGGTTTAAATGCAAAGAGAAGTCAAATAATTGGGATTAAACAGTGGAGCGGCCAAAAGAAAACCAACTGTTAGTGAGGCTAAAGGCTATAAAAGGGAGCGTGAAGATTCGACTCTAGAGCAATGGAAAAGAGTCCGATTAATCCGATACCAAAGTGAAGGCCGTGTCAGGGTAAGAATAAAAGTGCACAAAGTGATGCACCCATAATGCACAGTGGCCAATGACCTTTTTATGATCTTGGGTTGCTTCACTTGATCATGTTCTTTAAATGCCAGTTGACTTGAATGTGCTGAATGACAAGTTTATTTTTTGCTCTGCTGACATGGGCATACTTTAGGTTTTTAAACGGACGGTCATTAAAAACTTTGAGACTATAATTTTTGACATAATTTTTATTCTGGCACCCAAAACTGGATTTTTGTAATATGGATAATTTGTTTAGCATGTTGGCTTAAAAAAAAAAAAAAACAAAACAATAAATTATGCACATTAAAATCAACAAAACAAAATGGCACCTGCCAAAATGAAAGTCACAACAGTCAGTATCGGATATGGCAGTGATTTGCGGTGATACAGGCGGTGATTTGTGATGATACAGGCAGTGATTTGCTGTCATACAGGTAGTGATTTGCGGTGATACAGATGGTGATTTGCGGTGATAGAGGTGGTAATTTGCTGTGATACAGGCGGTGATTTGTGGTGATACAGGAGATGATTTGCTGTGATACAGGCAGTGATTTGCTGTGATACAGGCGGTGATTTGCTGTGATACAGGTGGTGATTTGTGGTGATACAGGAGATGATTTGCTGTGATACAGGCGGTGATTTGCTGTGATACAGGCGGTGATTTGCGGTGATACAGGTGGTGATTTGCTGTGATACAGGTGGTGATTTGTGGTGATGCAGGAGATGATTTGTGGTGATACAGGCGGTGATTTGCTGTGATACAGGCGGTGATTTACTGTGATACAGGTGGTGATTTGCTGTGATACCAACCGGACTACATGTTGGACTGTAATGAAATTTTCTTATATGGTTTGTATTTTATGGTTTCACCCAAATGAGG
>JAQMYF010000023.1:28252245-28275276 GCA_030014195.1 Neosilurus mollespiculum | reverse complement strand
ATAGGTTTTATTCTTCAATTTTTAGGACAGTCGTAACAAGCATTTCACTACATATTGTACTGTGTATGATTTTGTACCTGACAAATAAAATTTTATTTGATTTGAATTTGACTTCTGTTGAACTCTTGCATGTGTGTGATCTGCTTTTTCTATGGAATCAAGCATTGTTCCTAAGCTTGTGTATTAGCTATGCTCATGTGTTAGCGAGATAAATAAATAGCATAAATAAACATTTTTATTTGGCTAATATTTTACACTGTTATGTCCCTATGTGGATGGGTTCAGCATGTTTGTGTACAAGAAGACATCCATGTTATTCTCTTCATGGTGGTTAGAAGGGATGAAAGCAAAACAAAACATGATGTCAGGGCCAAATAAAGCCCAATAATATCAATATAAAGTTTCATCCCCATTGGATTACTTGAGGTTAGGAAATTCTTTAAAGTGAATTATACTGGATGTTTGTGGTTCTGAGCACATCAGCACCACCGGGAGCCACAATAAAGATTCACAGTGATGTCAAGTGACTCTGTGTGCTAACTTTAACGAGCCACCCATTGTTTATTCACACAGCCTCCTAGATTTGCTTTCCATTTGCTCTAATAGTTTACAGCTTGTCAGACTTGCCAATGGCATCTCTATATTGTCATCAGCAGGCATGATCCGTGTTTACCAGGTTTTTATTCAAAGGAAAGGTGGATGAGACCAGAGATGCATTATGTTCTTTTGTGGGAAAAAACTTCCCCAACACATTGCTAAAGTTTCTTTGTCAATCTATAAACAGATATTAAATTTACATCTTCCACCACCACCAGCTATGAATGTATAGAATACAAAAGCAGTTATGCCTCATAATTTCACAACTTGCTCATAATTATATTGTAAACCTATACGTAAATGGCAATGTGGAGGGCAGCGATGGCTCAGTGGTTAAGGCTCTGGGTTACGGTTTAAGCCCCAGAACCACCAAGGTGCCACTGTTGGGCCCTTTCAAGTTCCTTAACCCTCAATTGCTCAGATGCATAAATGACATAAAAAAAAAAAGTACCTGCTGTTAGTATAAGGAAAATTACCTGTCAGTTCACACACGGTCACATCACTGTCTAGGACTTAAAAGCCATATGAGAAAGTGTATATTAGAGAATTTGCCCTTTGTCAAAAGTGGACTTGTACTCACATGCTGTTTCAAGACCAGATTCTTCACACCTTCCATCACAAATTGTGAGCCAGTGTTCATGACTCTGGAGAAAAGGCTGAAAAACAACGGACAGGTCACTTTAAATCTTGGCATCAACAAAATTACGTATTATTTGTTATTAATGCAGTTTGATATAACTTCATACCCCATTGGTTTCACACCACTGTTACCATAACTGGCTGGTGCTGCAGCCATCTTTGTGAAAGCTCTGGAAGATAGATCATACAAGTTGCAATACTACTGTTCCTATATTTTGCTTGCAGTTATTTATTGTGATATTATACTATGTGTTTGCTGACTCTTGCAAAAACTCACTTCCACTGCTTTATGTAGTTCAAGGGGGAGAGGTCACAGCCAGCATCGATCAAAGCCTTTTTATACTGCTCAAGGTCACCCTGCAAGGAACAATATTTATGCAACATTTTGAATCATGAAAAACATCTGAAAGGCGACTGACAGAGTAGTTATGGATTTCACCTTGATCACTAGTCATTAGGGTTGTCAGCACCCTGCTGTATGAAGGACGAGCACAAACCTCCAACCATCTTAAAAACACTTTACTTTACACCACATCAACAAGGAAGCCATTTTGATTTCATCAACATCATTACTAACACAGAAGGCAAGACAAAAAATGGTAGCGATCCAGCAAAGCCTTAGCCAAAAATAATGAGCTTCAGAGAGACTCAGATGAAAGGATGGATACCAGAAGATGTGGGACTAGATTTCCTGCTCAACTTCAGCTATTTTTCCTATAAACACAACATCCCCTTTTGAAAAGAACTTTCTAAAATAGTCTGCATTGATCGACATGATAATCAGAGACAGCAGGGGTCTCTGACTGTAGCCCTGATTAGAATACTTCCTAAACTCCCAGGGTAATCTGTGGTCACTGTTGTGGAGGAAGAGTTTGGACACTGTCCAGTCTGGGGCCATCCATATCCCAGCTCTTGGCTCCATGCACTACCTCTGATGACTAGAGGGAACACACACTATCATACCTCTGTCCGGTTAAGTAGCATCCAGCAGAAAGACCCTGCCATGAGTAGAACAATCCTGCATTATTGGCTACAAGAATAGTAAAGCTTGGCTGTGGCATCAAAAGAGTGTCATTGTTCCTCAAACCTGCACCAAAGAACAACAAGGCTCTTGAGCAGGATCTGAAAATAAGCTTTAAGCACACACAGAAACGGTATCGCACTGAGCCCACATACTGTGTCTGGCTTGGTTCTGTGCTACACATAGGCATCCATGCATCCACCGCTAATTACAATAAATCTTTTCCCGAAAGGGCAAACCAGGAGAGCCTACCACAAGCCATCAGGACTAAACACTAGACTGCTATGGGCCCACACCGTCCAGGGAGACTTGAGGATAAGTAGTGTGTAATTTTACCTCAGACGGAGGCTGCTGGGAGGTGATATAGTAGATCAGGAAAAGTCTCATCTTATCCTCTGGTGTTCCAGCTACCAACAAAAATTAAAAATCCATCATTAAAAGTTTCCTGTCCAGTAATAATTCACAAGATTTATTTTAAGAGCTGAAGAGACTTTGAGAGACAAACAGGTTTGTTCCTAAAAAAGCAAAATTAAAAAAAATCCCTCAAGTGCAGAACAATGGAACTTTGTAGAGTTTGAAAACTTGGCACTTTTTATGTAATTATTATTTTGATTATGTCATGGATGAGGCTTGTGTACATATCAGAAACATATGAATTTATAGAGCCTGGGGAGATCAAAAATACGTCTTCATAAACCTCAAAACCCTCAGCTCTGGCGAGAGAAAAAACACGTTCTGTACTCAGCTAGCATCACTGAACTCTAAAGCAGACCACTTCTCCTCAGGGACGAGATTCAGATCGAAGAGGAAAACCAGACGATAAAAAGAAAAGGAGAAGGAGTTCCTATGAAGGGAGGGTATAGTGTAATATTACAAAATCATTTTGTTTTATGCGACCTCATACCTCAATTGATCTGATCTTTGGAATTTAAACATCAAAAACCCATCAGCACTTCCATTTTATACTGAAACAAGAAGAGTCGTAGATAGATAGGACCTACTGCTGAATGACACAGAATCTCACCGTCAGGGTCACTGATAATGTCCAGCAGTGATTTATCCAGAGTGGACTTGCTCATTAGCTTCTCCTCATATTCAAAGTATAAATCCAGTTTGCGGGACTACAGTCAGAGAATAAAGACCAGATAAAAATTAAGAATAAGAATTTAGACCAGAGAAATACAGAGAGAAAGAGAGACAGAGAGAAAAAGAGAGACAGAGAAAAAGAGAGAGAGACAGATTGAGAAAGAGAGAGCGAGAGACAGACAGACAGAGAAAGAGACAGACAGAGAGAGACAGAGAGAGAAAGAAAGGGAGACAGACAAAGAGAGAGAGAAAGAGAGACAAAGGGAGAGAGACAGACAGAGAGAGAGAGAGAGAGAGAGAGAGAGAGAGAGAGAGACAAAGAGATAGAGAGAGAGACACACACACAAAGAGACAGAGACAGACAGAGAGAGAGAGAGAGAGAGACAGAAAGAGAGAGGGAGAAAGACAGAGAGAGACACACACAAAGAGAAAGAGAGGGGGACAGAGAGAGAGAGTGAGAGAGAGAGAGAGGGAGAGAGACAGAGAAAAAGAGAGAGACACAGAGCGAGAGAGACCAATTGAGAGAGAGAGAGAGAGAGACAGAGAGAGAAAGAGAAAGAGAGAGAGAGATTAAGAGAGAGAGAGAGAGAGCGAGAGAGAGACAGAGAAAGAGACAGACAGAGAGAGACAGAGAGAGAAAGAAAGGGAGACAGACAGAGAGAGAGAAAGAGAGACAGACAGAGGGAGAGAGACAGACAGAGAGAGAGACAGACAGAGAGAGACAGACAAAGAGATAGCGAGAGACACACACACAGGGAGACAGAGACAGACAGAGAGAGAGAGACAGAAAGAGAGAGGGAGAAAGACAGAGAGAGACACACAGAGAGAAAGAGAGGGACAGAGAGAGAGAGAGAGGGGGACAGAGAGAGAGAGTGAGAGACAGAGACAGAGAAAAAGAGAGACACAGAGTGAGAGAGACCGATTGGGAGAGAGAGAGACAGAGAGAGAAAGAAAGAGAAAGAGAGACAGAGAGAAAGAGAGAGACAGACAGAGAAAAAGGGAGACACAGAGAGAGAGAGAGAGAGAGAGACACCGATTGAGAGAGCGAGAGAGAGAGACAGAGAAAGAGAGAGACAGAGAAAAAGAGAGAGAGACCGATTGAGAGAGCGACATAGAGAAAAAGAGAGAGAGAGAAACCGATTGAGAGACAGACTGACAGACAGAGAGAGAGAGACAGAGAGAAAGAAAGGGAGACAGAGAGAGAGAGAGAGAGAGAGAGACAGACAGAGAGAGACAAAGAGATAGAGAGAAAGACAGAGGGACAGAGAGAGAGAGAGAAAGAGAAACACAGAGAGACAGACAGAGAGGGAGAGACAGACAGAGAGAGAGAGACAGAAAGAGAGGGACAGAGAGGGAGAGAGAGAGTGAACTCCATTAATACTCACCTTAATGTGATCCAAAACTGCTGTAGCAACATTGGTGTGAAGGTCAATCAGTCTCTTTTTCTCCAAAAGCTCAGGAAGTGAACTGATCAGTGAAAGAAATAATAAATTATTTGAAAATACTAACATTAAAAACACACAATATAATTGGGGCTTTTTTTGGGTCACATTTATATTAAATATTCCATATTTTACCCAACAGAATGAGGTAAAGGATATACTTATGTATGCATTCATTACTTTTACTGAGAGGATTAAAACAAGTTTCTTCTGCATGCCACACTTCACATCATCTCACCTGACGGCTGAAGTAAGTTTGGCTGTGTTATCTGACAACATGCTAATGGCTCCCTCATCTTCCCCTTCTAAGCCCTTCGGACAAAACCCAAATGTCAGCCATACAGCAATCTACACAGAAATAATCTGCATAGAAACTTCTGGAGTGACTGCACAGGAGGCAGCTTCTTTAAACCTACCATGATGCTCTTGAGATGCTTAACCTCATCCTCCTGGGCTCTGTACGTATCCAACTCTTCCTGTACTGATTCTGCAACCTCAGGGAATGGGCTGAAGAAATAAACAGAGTGAAAGGCTCAGTTCAGCACATAAGGCCAAGATTAAACTGTCAGACTAAAATAAAGACATTGAATCCTTTAATCTTTATGCTAAGCTATCGCTGCTCTCCGCTCATTCACCGACCAAAACTCTTAATCCCACCAGGGTCGCTGGAGCCTATTTCAGCCAATACTAGGCTATCTGGACAGGTTGCCAGATCATCACAAGGCCAACACACACACAACCATTCACACTCACACCTAGGGGCAATGTGGAACAGCCAATAAACCGAATGTGCACGATTTTGGACTGTGGAAGAAACCCAGCGTACCCAGAGGAAACCCATGAAAGCACGGGGAGAATATGCAAACTACACAGAGGGGACTCCAACCCACGACCTTCTTGCTGTGAGTCGGATATGCTAACCACAACTCCACCGTGTTACACGTAGCTCATACAGCTCATACTATTTATCTATTCTTGCCTATTCTGTGTACAGAAGTCTTTCCTCTATTCCTCTGAACACAAATCAAATGCTACATCATATCATGACAAGATCCAACACTGGAGATCTTTAGCTACTCACCTTCCTTTGTGCTTCTGCCAAAACCTGTCTGCAGCAGTGAGATCGTAGCTTTTTTTGTTCTTTTTTTTTGGCCGTGCCCCTGCTGGGCTAAGTTCTGATCCCACTGGTTCCTCCAGATTGACCCTGTTCAGATGGAAGTCCTGATACACACGAACACACACTATGAGCATAATATAGTACTTTTAAAAGACAAGTAGACATGAGAAAATCAATGCTACTTTTGTTTATGATCACATATCGTAATGTCATATGTCATGTAAATATCAGATAAATGCTGCCATCATCTGATGACATTCACCTAAAAAATGTGCTTCACAGTCTCTTTCACATTATTTTTTCCCCTAATATAATTTTCATATAGGTCACTTCCATGTATTATAACATTTTGAAAGAATCTATTTCTGACTACGACAAAAGCCTTAAACAAAAACATCATTCCACCTTCATTATTATTTTAACAGCTCTGTCCAGACCGGGAGACATGCCCCATTAAGACTGAAGTGTCTTTAGACGGATTCTGAAAAAATGTAAAATTTCATATTATAATGTACATTGGGGCGCACTAATGACTCTGTGCTTACATTCCACGCAAGAAATCTTTTTATCATACAATTGACAACTGCAAATGGCATTTTTCCATATGACTTGGAAGCAACTGCATTCTCCATTTTGGGCAGGAAAAATAGACACAAGCTTGCAGCCATGTCTGAACAAACCAATTGCATTAGCCTAATGATGCATACTGAAAACTGCATGTGAGATATTGTGTATCTGCTTACCAAGACGTCATGAATGAGAGCTTGGTAAGTCCATGTGTGATGGAGTGGGGTGGCAAGATCCAGATTGCGGTCGGCAAGAACAAATAACGGCCTCTGGAAACTACAAGAGAAGAAGAGGAACAGAAAAGGGTGCAAAAAAAAGAGAATAAGAAATAACAGCATATGATTCATCTGTCCTGGTCTGGGGTTCAGTTCTCAGCTCCAGCAGAGAAATTAATCTCTTCTGAATCTTTTCTCGAGTGTCTTAGGGTTCGGAGCGGGGTACTCAGGGAAGATGAACTGCTATTTTATTTCTCTGTAATTTCACGGTATACTGAAACTCCACCGAGCGTATGCAGGCTAAAAGAAAGTTAGCTGGATTTCTGGAATTTCTTTGTGGATTATCGCCTAGATACTTAATTCTTTATTTAAAAGTTACTGAATGAATACTCTCATCATATGCCTTTTGTACAGGTGTGTGTGTGCGCGTGTGTCTCACCTAAACTGGCCTGTGCCCATGGTATCGCCAGTAAACAGGCTGTTACGAGCATCTCGCAAATTTTCTCTCAGTTTCTTGTCAAGTTTCTGCAAAAACAATCGAGCCAGTGGTGAAAGTAGTTTGTAGTATGCAGCCATTGCATACAAGCATTATTTAATTGCCAAAATAAATCCTGAGCTGAAGTCTCATAAAATGAGCCTTTATACAGGAGTAAAGAGAAGACAAAGGTGCCTTAGACTGGCTTTCATGGCTTGAAAGGTGAGACAAGCAGCTTACCACAGCTACCATTTCAGCTGCGTTTCCTCTTGGACATCTAATTATTGGAACAGCACCTAGGGAAACAGGAAATCCCAATCACTTGCCAAAAGGAGGGCACATTAAACTCTGCACACATTTTCCAAGGCACACAAGAATGTTCCAGGGACTGATTTATTTTTGCATTTCAAATATAGAGATAACAGTGAAATCATTTCAAACTTCAGTAAGCCTCCATCAACCCCACCACCCACCTTCTTTTTTAAATGACACCATCTTAAAAAAATGTTTAGGAACAAATGCCTTGGCAGTAATAAACACTCAGCTGGCAGTATAAGACGTGTTAACTAGACAAATGTATTATAAATGATTATGTCTCATACATTTCAATAGTAAATTATATATTTTATAACTGAGTAGAGAGAAAAACTAAAAGTCTCTCATTTCAGTCCTGCTACTTTTGTCACACATACCTACCAAAACATACTTACTATTCATACATTTGTTTGGGGCCAAAAACAAAACTGCTTAACAGTACTAGAACTGCAATTTCTGTTAGACATGAACGACAAAATAATTTACAACTGCAAATAAATAAATAAATAATTATTCATTTACTCATACAAGTATTCAATCAGTCTTTTGATATTAAAAAATATTTTTAATATAAGGTGGCTGTTTATAAAGTTGTGAGTGCACAAACAATTTGCAATTCCTAACAGCCCCCAATATCTCCACAATCACCCATCCCATAATAATTTAAACTCTCCTGTTACACATATGCTTTCGTTATCAGGTGGTTTTTACTGACATTTACGAAGTCGCAACCTGCTAAAATTCGTTTGATAGTTTGCATTATCCGTTTCGCTCTTGCGAATGCAGGAACTCGCGAGAATAGGAAGTGAATCCGTCAGTTTGTATAAGGCAAGTTAATGGCAAAAATAACAGTACACAGATATTAAACTAACAAGTCAAATATAAGACAGTGATCTTTTGAGTAACACTAGGCACATCAACATATACTACAAGCTTCAAACATCAGTGCATTTACATGAACGAATGTGTAGCCTGCCTTTATTCATATGCATATTACTTCTGTATTTACCGTTGGAAGTTTTTGCAGTGCAATGTCGCTCCCATGTGTGCGGACTGATTACTTGCTTTTTTTTCCCTCTAAGAGAAGCTTGTAGGGCGTTTTGATGAGCAAAGACATATACGATGTATGCAAGCTTTTATTAAGTTTTGGTTTAAAGGGCACCTGTGGTGAATTAGTGTTACTAGGTATTTAAAACGATCAGGTTGGACATCAATGGTTCCTTCAGTCCTTGCCCCTGTTCAAAGTAGGTGCGAGTGCTGCAACACTGGGCATGCTCAGAGACATGTTGCCTTCCTCATTGGCTGTTCCAGCCTGGTAGTGACGCGAACTCATTGGATTGGCTGGCCTGCGTCACTGACTCTGTGCATCATAACACATTACCGGCCAGTGCTGAGCTGCACAAACAACAAACTCAGAAACCGCAGAAAACATTTCTTTGCGTTCCTAAACCAACTGATGACAGAAAAGCAGAGTTGGCAAAATGTTGGCTGCGTAAGACATTTTGGATTTACCATCACACACTTCTCTGGCAGTATTCTTATACTCAGAGTTGAACATGTATGAATGTAACATCTCACCATCTCCACAAGACTCCTCTCTTGAACATGTTTTTTTTTTTTTTTTTTTAATCACATAAAATGTCGCTCACTGAATAGATCTGTTTGTTTACTTGCGCTTTACAACCCCGCCCAATGAGTTCACGTCACTTCCGGGAAAAAAACGACTGCTAACCCTTGGTTCAGCCCCCGCTAGTAATCCACAGGATAAAATGACCCAGTTTTGTGCATTTTGTGGTTATTTATGTTAAAATACACGTCTGTATCGCTGAAACATATCACATATGCACAAATTAAGTGTGCATTACTCTTTAATTTTTCTTTCAACAGTAAACTCTGTGTTTTTAAAGTAGAACTATGCACACAATCGCAATGAATAAAGTAATACTCACCAAGAGTCACAAAGAAGCAAAAGAGACTGTCAACAATGGTGTCCATTATAGCCTCCATATCAGTGTCCATGATATCTGGTTTGTTGATTGCTGAAAGAAGGGCAGTAGATTAGCACTAGAATAACACATTGTTTGTTTAAAGGTAAAAGAGGAGCGTGTCCTTTTGATTTCTTAAATCTGATAGATATTCTTGAAGGATAATTAAAGTTCCCTAACCGCACAGCTGTGAGAGCAGTGCCAGCTGCATAACAAATTACAGGCTTACATTAATATCTGCTTTTTAATATATTACTGTTTCTCTCGTAACAGCTGATTTACAGAGACTTGCACAGCAGAACTTTCATATAATTCAAGACTAATATTCATACTAATAATAAACTCTTTTCAAAATGTGCTATTGTTTAAAGTAAAACCTTAACCTGGGCCCAATTTTCCAATGTGCTTTATTCCAGTTTTTACTAGAAACCAAAACAATTGAGATCGGTCCAGCACTGAGTTTGAACTCTATAACTCTGTAACCCTTATATGCAAATAATCATTGTTGTCCTGACAACATGGAACAGACCCCTACAGAGACACATCTGTGGGTTTTTTTTTAACCACAATAAGTATAAAAAAACAACAACCTTAAGAAATGGATTTTTGTTTTTTTAACCATCACTGATTTCACCTTTCTCCTCCTTTTGCCTCTGACAGCGGCCAAGCACATGCTGATTATCACACAGGGTTATTTTCCAATGTTTACAAAAGGAGAAGTCATACAGAATTCTTGAAGAGGTTTATTTCCAAAGTAACAAAGTAACTTTTGGCATGACTTTGGAAACAAACTTCTTGCCGAATTCCACATGACTTCTCCTTTTATATGGTAAGACTGTTCTAACTCAGAATTCAATCTTTTTTCCCCTAATAATAAAATTGGAATGAAACACACGGGGAACTACATAAAAATAGGGACAAATAAAAAATCCCGAGGTCTTCTATTAACGAGGAGAAACAAATATATAATATAGATACAATGAGTCTCAGGAGTCAAGTGCACTGTAATGGTAAAGCTGTGTACACACAGGAAGCAAAAAAGAAGGCGGATACGGAGCTCAACTGAGCTGAAAGTTTATGCGATGCAATTCAAGTAATAACCAATCAGAGCTTAAAGATACATTTGATTGAGAGGTGCCGACAAACACCGAGTTCCACAAAAAATTATTCATTGGGAAACAAGGAACACTAGTTTAATGACTCCACCAACACCAGCATGGAGGAACTGCTCATGATTGCTGGGTGCTTTATGACTGCACATAGAAATTTTAAAGTTTAGAGCATAGAAAGTTTCGCTCCATTTTTCCGAAACTATTGGCATTTCCTATGAGTTAATATTTATATACATTTAAATCTTCCCGGGTCTTGGTGCACAAGAGTCTCTGTTCTATAGTTGCAGTGCGATAATTACAATGATAACATAAGATAACACTTATGATAATATAGGCTAAAATAAAATAAGCTAATAATAAAATAAGCTAGTTAATACTGGACTAGCTAGATACTGCTTGCGAGCTACACTTTCTGCAGGGAACTAGCTGTTAACTGCTCACAGTTTCACTCAGAAATATTTGAAAGCAGGAAACATGCGAGAGGGTTAACTAGGCAACCAGAGCTGGTCATGAGCATGATTTGCTTGTGTTACGAAGCAATTTGCATGTAACTCCAAACACTTATCGGTCATCACTTCCTGTGTGGGTACCAATTAAGTTCTCTGCACAAAATATTTATGGAATAGATTTATTGTTTTATATAGAAATCAATATTTGAATGCTCTACTTTTATTTTTTTTTAAGATATAATGATTTCTCACAGTAAACTTAGCAATTTCAAATATTAATTTTACAATTTCTGCCTTCTCTTCTGCAATTAAATAATCATCCCAACTTAAAACTAACTGTTTAATACCATAGCACAGAACACATTTCCTTGCAAAATAAGAATCCTTAAATTAAACTCATTATGAAGGAAAAATGAAAAAAAAAAAAAAAAAAAATCCTTCTGCATACTAGTGTGACACATATCTGTTGAGTTTTGGTTTATTACTTCCCATGTTCTCTATCTACTGATCAGAATGAGAAGAGAAAAAACTGAACTAAGAAAGGATCTGCCTGTCTCTTTCTTCCACTTAGTGTGAAGCTGCAACTCCGTATCGAAAACACACCTACATGATTAAAAAAGCTATCGCAACAAGTAACCTAACTTTAGTTACATCAATAAAAAAATCTCTCTGCATGATTTTAATTATTTTCAATAAAAAGCACTTTATATGCTGGCCTCACAGCACCACTACCACAGCTGTATCAGTAAAAACAACTGACTAGTCATGTGATCGATGATGTATGAACATGAACCTGCCCTCACACAGTTGAACGTACATAGCCATACATACAAAGATGTTAACCTCCAACACAAACCTGTCAGTTTAAATTTTTTACATTTCAAATTCTTTTAGGAACACGATGACAGGTCAAATTAAATTTAGCCACTTTCCCACTATAGTGCCAAGGCAAGCCTGGGCTATCTCAAAGCTAACTAAAGCTTATAGCCTGGGGCTTTCAGCCTCAAGCTGAAAATCTGTTTGCTTTTCTATTATCACACCTATGGCTTAGCATTTAGCACACAATCTAGCTCAAGCTAACTGCAGCATTATGGAGTTATGGTCTAAAACTTGCATTCTACATAAAATGGAGGCAATAGAACTTCTTGCAAATAAATTATACAGACTTTTAATATTCTTATACAGTACATTTTCTTTTTAACAATATGCTTTAATATGACAACTAAAGCTAGTTCTGGCTATAACAGTTTAGCTTTTGACAAACATTTAGCGGAATCATTTTCATCACTCTGCCACCATTATGTTTTGCGGTGGGGATGGTGTGTTCAGGGTGATGTGCAGTGATAGTTTTCTGCCACACTTAGCGTTTTGCATTTAGGCCAAAAAGTTCAATTTTGTTTTTATCTGACCTGAACACCTTCTGTGGGTTTGCTGTGTCCCTCACATGGCTTGTGGCAAACTGTAAATGGGAAATTCTGATGGCTTTCTTTCAACAATGGCCTTCTTCTTGCAACTCTTCCATAAAGTCTAGACTTGTGTACTGCACGACTAATAGTTATCCTGTGGTCAGATTCTCTTCCCTGAGCTGTGGTACTCTGCTGGTCCTCCAGAGTTACCATGGGCCTCTTGGCTGTTTCTCTGATCAATGCTTTCCTTGCCTGGCCTATCAGTTTAGGTGGAAGGCCAAGTCTTGCTAAGTTTGCAGTTGTGCCATTCTCTTTCCATTTTCAGATGGACTGAACAGTGCTCCATCAGATGTTCAAAACTAGGGATATTTTTTTCAATAACCTAACCCTGCTTTAAACTTCTCCACGACTTGATCCCTGACCTTTCTGGTGTGTTCCTTGGGCTTCATGATGTTGTTTGTTCACTAATGTTCTCTAACAACCCTCTGAGTCCTGCACAAAATAGCTGTATTTCTGCTGAAATTAGATTACACACGGGTTAACTCTATTTATTAATTAGGTGACTTCTGAAGACTGTTTTACTGGATTTTATTTATGAGTAGTACAGTAAAGTGGGCTGAATACAAATGCACGCCACAATTTTAACATTTTTATTTGTAGAAACACTTTGTGTTGGTCTGTCACATAAAATCCCAATAATATTCATTCATGTCTGTAGTTGTAATGTGACAAAATGTGGAAAAGTTCAAGGTGTATGAACACTTTTGCAAGCCACCGTACAGTGATGCTTAAAAGTTTGTAAACCATTAGGATTTTATATATTTAGGTATAAATATGATTTTAAAACATTATCAGATAAAAGTAGATAAAGAGTCGTGGAGAGATTTGCCCTTCATCCACGTAAATTCGCCGATAAGCAAGGAACACCATTAACCATCAGAGAATCACTAATAAACTTTATTACACAGGCAAACCTAAGCAATAAAGGAGGTCCATCTCGAGAGTAAATCTGGAAAAATGTACCTCAGTGCATGAGTTTGAAAACCACCAACCCGAGAAACTTTGGCCTGCTCTACTTGATTAATACTAAATTATCTAATTCACGGTAACTCCAATCATTACCACTAGATGTACTCAATTTTTTACTTTAAACATTACACTAAATTAAGTCAGGTGAAGCCAATCTTAAGATATTATAATATCTCCATTAATGATGCTCTAGGAATTCAGAGTACATACGGTACTTTGTTTTATCAGGGTTTGACAGCCTTCTTCTTGAACAATTCACAGTACATTCTGATGTATACTGGTTTCATCAACTTGTTTATGTCAAACTGCTCTATTCATTAAGACCGACATCAGAGTTCCTTCCCGAGATATATCAACCCATTATAAAGTGTATTCTATGCAATATAGAAATTCTAAAACAATAAAAATGCATTTTTTGATTACTGTCCGCAAAAAAAACCCAATTAAAAAATGAGACAAATATCCCATTTGCTCATTTATTTATTGAGGAAAACAATCCAATATTACATATCTGTGAGTGGCAAAAGTATGTGAGCCTTTGCTTTTAGATCCACTTGAGCAGTTATAATTAACTAAATGTTTGTGGAAACTGTTGATCACTCCTTTGTACTTTCCTCTGTACATCTATGACCATCCTTTGGTCAACAGCTTTATGCTTTTAGTGTCATTGATTTGCTGCATGGCCAACTTCCTATTGAGACTCAGCTTACAGACAGATGTCCTGACATTTTACTTTAAAATTTGTATTGTATAGAATTTATCTGTTCCATTAATGATGACAAACTTTCCTGGTCCAGAAGCAGCAAAACAGGCCCAAAACATGATACTACCACCACCATGTTTCACAGATGGAATAAGATTCTTATGCGGGAATGCAGTGTTTTCCTTTTCCAAACATAACACCAATTTTTATTCTGGTTTCATCAATCCAAAAACGTTTTTACAATACACTTCAGCGTCATGACCTTTGACAAACTGTTGAAGGGCAGCAATGTTCTTTTTGAAGAGCAGTGGTTGTCTCCTTGCAACCCTTGCCATGAGACCATCATTGTTCAGTGTTCTCCTGATGGTGGACTAAACAACATTGACATTAGTCAATGGGAGATAGGCCTTTAGTTGTTAAGTATTTACCCAGGGTTCCTTTGTGACTATAATACACCTTGCTTTTGGACCAATCTTTGTTGGACAATCACTCTTGGAGAGGGTCACTATGGTCTTAAATTTCCTCCATTTGTATGATGATAGACTGGTGGAATCCAAACTTTAGAGATGGTGTAACATTTGTATAATTTTACAGCATCAACAACTCTTTCTGTGGCCCTCAGAAATCTTATTTGTTTAAGCCATGCTATACTTCCACAATCATGTGTTGTGATAGTCAGTCTTAAACAGATTCTGTTCTTTAAATAAAATAAGGTGCTCACTCACATCTGATAGTAATTTTACCTTCAAATTTACCTGTTTATCC
The DNA here is from genome assembly GCA_030014195.1 of Neosilurus mollespiculum. Taxonomy (NCBI): domain Eukaryota; kingdom Metazoa; phylum Chordata; class Actinopteri; order Siluriformes; family Plotosidae; genus Neosilurus; species Neosilurus mollespiculum. The sequence goes on along the minus strand of JAQMYF010000023.1, from coordinate 28,260,353 downwards.
AAGGGCTTCAAATACTGTTGCTACCTAAATATTTAATATTGGATGATTTTCCTCAACAAATAAATAACCAAATATAATACTTTTGTCTCATTTGTTTAACTGGGTCTTCTTTATTTACTTTCAGGGCTTGTGTGACATATTCATGCAGGAAAAAACTTTCAAGCATCTTTCACAAATGTTCAAAAACTTTCAAGGACCACTGTAATTTAGAGTATTTCCCTTAGTTTTACACACACACACACACACACACACACACACACACACACACACATATATATATATACACACACACGATATACCACAATGTTTTTCTGGAACCATTTGCTTACTCCTGTTCGCGATTGTCAACCCCTGCACTAAGCGCCATATTAGTAAACATTGCCATATTGAGGCGATCAAGAGTGCAGAAAACCTGATCTTGGACCCTCCCACCTTCTACAAATTGGTGTTGCCCGGCCAAGTTATCACACATGCACAGGATCATTCCTCCGGTCGCACAATACAGTAAACAAGCAAAGAACCAAAACAAGATGTAAAACAGGTGAAGAAGAGATAATAAGCCAGTGACCTGGAGTGGTTTTCCCAGGAAACCTTTGTATACAGACAAAATAAACTGATAATGGAAGTCAAAACACATCAGCTAGTCACTCGTGTATGTGCACAGTTAATACTTGCACTAGTAATACACTGGAATGTCATTTATTAGCATAAGCATTTGAAAATGAAAAAAATATGATTATCAGTACTGTGCCACTGTAAATATTTGTGCATCATTTCTCATTTATCTAAGACTGTTCAAAGAGTGAATGTATCTTTTTATGGAATTTACTCTGAGCACTGGCACAGTCTTACGGAGGGGACAGACAGGGGTCACACCACACAAAGGCAAATGTAATGACAGAATCGGGTCAATGAGCATGTATTGCAATGAGAAGATAAACTCCTAGGATAAAGCTCACCATGATAGGAGATCTGTTCTTTGTTTTGATTGCAGAGGACAAACATGTCATCTTCTAATGTTATAAAGTTCAAATACTGATCAAACACCTGCAGAAACACAAAAACAACAGAACAAAGAACTTTTAACTTGCTATATGTAATGATTTTTATGGCTGCAACAACATACGTAATAAAAGAAAACATATTTTGCAGTTTACCATTAATATGACATTATATGTAATTATAAACAGTGAAATAGTAAAATTTGCAAAAACATTGCACATTATACATACATATATATATATATATATACACACACACACACACACACACACACACACACACACACACACACACGTATGCACGTTCTAAAAAGGGGTGGTGTTCGTGTTATTGTGAGTGCTGGACCATTATGAATCAATGTGTCATTATTTGAACACTTGCCTCAGAGAGCGCTGCTCCCATTGCCACCCAGCAGCTTGAATCTTGGGATAATTTGGAAAAAGAAGGCTGCATGTCTTGGCTGCATTTGAACAAGTCTTCAAAATGAGGCAGCCTAGTTGCACCGCTGTGATGCTTTCAGTTGTGAATGCAGCCCTCGAAGGATGTGGCACCAGAATTGGGATTCAGAACAAGTGAACTTCATCACTCACTCATTTGCCGAACCGCTTAATCCTGCTATTAGGATTGCCGGGAGGCTGTTGCCTAAGTCAGCCGACACCAGGCGAGGGCAGAGTACACCCTGTACAGCTTGTCAGACTATTGCAGGGCAACACACAACCTTTCACACTCACATCCACACCTAGGGACAATTTGGAGCAGCCAATTAGCCTGATGAGTCTTTGGACTGTAGGAGAAAACCAGAGTACCCGGAGGAAACCCCACACAGGCTCGGGGAGAGCTTCACACAGAAACACTTGAGCCCATGACTCGAACCCAGGACCTTCTAGATGTGAGGCAGACGTGCTAAACACTACACCAGTGTCCTGCTCCAAAGTTTAGGATCATTTACCGCAAAACACTTTTACACGCACCATTTTATTAGAGAAACCTAACTGAAAGTACTGGTGATGAAAATAGGGATTCTGATTACCAAATACACGAAACAAACAAACAAACCGTCACACCAAGTGTTAAACAAGTGGTGTAAAAATACAGAGAAATGTGCAAAAGTCTGAGGCAAGTGCAAAGACGTGCTGTAAGGTATTTATATGCACATATAATTCATTAAAATGATATCAAGAGCAGTAAACATTATTAAAACTAACAAATTCCGTACTGTGTGTGACAGTCCCAAACCAGAACATCAACGACGTCGCGGTCATCAGGCGCCCGTACAAGATAAAATTGTGCAATTTTCAGCAAGTGCAGGTATTTGACTGAATATTTATAAATAGAATTATACTTATTAATATCGTTCTGTATTTGATGAATGTGTTTCTGAGAGTAAACATGAAGGATAAATATCTTTAAACATTTTTAAATCTGCAGGTAAGAGATTGGGAGGATGGGCGTTAAGACGTGTGGGAGTAGAAGTGAACAGAAGAATGCACAGAGCTGAACACTGTAATGGCCCATCGACCTCAAATCGGTCAAGAAATACAGGAGAAGGAACACGTTTTGTGATTTTTAAAAAGTTTGACTAGATTTGAATAATTATTGAATTTTTAAATTCTGCATAGCAGATTGAAAGCCCACACTGAGTCCTATCAGATAAAACTAGCAAAAAAATAAAAAAATAAAAATAAAACCACAGACAGACAGTCGGGCGCACAGACAGACGCTGCACCACCATATGGCATAAGCTTATAGCGCCTATGACCGGATAAGCTAAAAAAAAAAGAAAAATCCCATCAGTAGTCTTCAATTTGTGCAGTTTTACGAAGAAGGATCATTTTGGAGAATCGTCCACAGTTCTTCATTTCTGCTCTTTATTTTTGACATACAAGCATCACTCTGTAACACTAACTTCTTGAAATGTTCTAAAACGAGCATCTACAAGAAAACTAAAACGGTGCTTAAGTATCGGACAGATTCTGGAATATTTATACTACCTTATTATTCAAAGTAACTTGTGTTCATCTTACTTTGGTCACTTGATTCACAGCATTTGCTGCAAGAGCTGCACTTGCAATGTCTTCCAGTTTGCTTCTGGAGACTGCAGAGATAAAGTTCAGGTTGTACGACTCATAGAGTTGGTTCTGCAGGTCCTGGAGGTTTGAGTGAAAATGAAAAGAAATTTGTTGATGGTGAACATCACAAGCCATGGTCTGTGCAGTTTTGCACCAAGTTCAACTTTATTCAATTTTATGTATAGAGAATGTTTGTTTACTTGACATATCCTCTGTATGTTCTCCTCTGTGGGCATCACAAAGTAAATGGCAGGAACATCTGGAATAGGATCTCTGTCTGAGTGTAATAATCTGGAAAACAAAATAAGAAAGATTTTCAAGAAAACTGTAACCTGGAGAGACGTCAGTAGGAATGTTAAGCAGCCTTCATACTATAACGAATTAAAGAAACGAACATGAACAAACTGCAACAGTCCGAATAAAAAAATAATTCCTGACGAACTGATTCCCGAGGGCTGGACACAACAAACTGACAACCAATACAATGAAATTATAATGAAACTGAAACGAAATCAAAACGCGGTGATAACTTTCCATTAACCAACCAGAGCAAATGCTGAATGAATCATAATGAATATTAATGAATGTTTTAACAGATGGATAACAATAACAAAATAAAAATTTAATAAAAATGAAATCAAAACCAACTTCAGGGTATGGCAGCGAACGCCAAAAACTGTCCATACGCGGGTGTACGCTGGGCCAGTTCGTTACAGTGTGAAAGGTGCTTTATAGGTATTTGAGGTTCTTACAGGTGGAGAGTGATTCCCATGTCTCGTAACTCTTTCACAGACAGAAGGGGAGAGATGATATCTTGACCGAAACGGTCATAAACAAGTACCTAAACAGATAAACAAGCATCAATTCAACAGAGAACAGTTCACTCCTGTAATTTATCATAAGTAACATTGATTATATATAAATTATATTATATAGACGTAAGTTCAGTCACCTTCCATACTGGTTCAGTTGCTGTGTTTTTTAGTGCTGGTGCATTAAAGTTCAGCATTCGCTTCAAGGCAGCTAAAGAAACATCAATAGCAACATTTATTAGAAAATAAATCACCTATTGAATGATGTGTAGTTCTAGAACATTCATAAATTCACCGAACCACTCAATCCTACTAGGGAGGCTGGAGCCTATCTCAGCAGACTTTGGGTAAAGGTGGGGTACACCCTGAACAGCTTGCTAGTCCATGGCAGGGCCGACACATTTACACACACACACACACACACACACACACTCCCACCTAGGGGCAATCTGGAAAAGCCAGTTAGCCTAATGGACATGTCGTTGGACTGCGGGAGGAAACCAGAGTACCATGAGGAAACCCACACAAGCACAGGGAGAACATACAAACTTCACGCAGAAATGCCCTTGCCGGGGCCAGGACTCGAACGTAGGACCTTCTCACTGTGAGGTGGACGTGCTAATGTAGCTTTCTTAATCATTCATTCATATTCAGTAACCAGGCAGCACAACGGTGCATAGATCACAAAAGTTCTGGGTTCAAGCCAGTGCCTGGTTTCCTCCCACAGTCCCAAGACATGCAGATTAGGTCAAATGACAACCCTATACTGTTCAGTGGTGCGAAAGTGAGTGTGAATGCTTGTTTATGTCTGTGTTAGCCCTGTGACTGACTGGCGCCCTGTTCGGGGTGTACCCTGCCTCTTGCCCCATGTCAGCTCAGATCGGGTTCAACTTCCCCATGTCCCCGATTAATAAGTGGGATAAATAATGGATGGATAGACGGATCTTCAGGGACCATTTTATCCTGGTCAAGGACATGGTGCCTCTGGAGCTTATCCTGTGAACATGGGACATGGACTTTTTTTTTTACAATCATTTATATCTTGGAGCTAAAAAAAATTGCTTTCCTGGATTTGGGGCAGCCAAATGAAACTGGATGACCCAGAGGAGACCCACAGAGACAGAGGGAAAATGTAAAATGCTACAGAGATTTTAACCCAAGCTCAGGATCAAACCTGTGACCCTAGTGACAACGCTATCCGCTCCATCACCACACCAAGCCTTCCTTTATCTGATTATCAGCAGTTAAGTGATTATGTTACACTGGAACGTGAAACTCTGATGTATGGTGTGCTGTAACAACCTCCAGATCTGTAGTTATGATTAAGTCTTAGTTAGCTATAAGGGTTTAACTCCTACTGCGTGTCTCACACCTTCATGGTTACCTTATTAACTTTTTATTCATGAACTAGAAAGAATAACAAATAGGCTGTGACAAAAAAATAAATTAAAAATGCTACCGTTCACTCTTAATCTGTTTGTATAACTCCTCTACAGTTAAAAACAACTAGTTAGGGTTAGTTATGTGGACACAGATCTAGCATGTCGTGAAGTTTCATCAAAATATATATGTATATTTTGAAAATATGATAGAAAATGTAGCACAAAAATTCATAAATTACCTTGACAAACACAAACATTACAAATATTTAAAGAATTTTTAAAAAATGACTCTTTTTATGGTGATACTGTGATGAGACATGCATTATATTTTTAATTGGGCATCCAAATGACTGTATGTGTTTTGTCCATGTGCTGTTTGGGTCCCGTATGTAAGAAGTGAAACACTTCGATATAATTGTGCCTCATTTTACAACAAGACTAATAAGGGAAATTCTTTCACTTGCAGTGACGGACTCTTTAGTGAAAATATCAATATGCTGGTATAAGGAGTGTGACGCAGTTGAACACCCTTTGGTTTGTATCTATTTTAGCATATCATGAACATGTTATTAGTTCCTGCGAATGTGACTCTCGCTCCCGTGGCTCTCCATGAAGATCATTCGTCACTGTTTCTGCTCATTGCAGAAGGCATATCAATACACGCATGCCACGAGATAATTCCCCCCACTGTGATCTATCATGGGTGTTGGTGTTAATATCTATCCACAACTTGATGTCGTCACACCATCTACAAGCTAGGTGACCATGCTTTCTTTTCCCAGGTACAATACTGTCCAGGCAGACTTTTAAAAATCCTTTGTTGCAGCTCCAACGTTGGTTTCAATTTAACGATAACACGTAGATAGTTCATTTAAACCTGATCAGAAAGTCTTCGTCTTGTCATTAGTAACATGATGTTATTTTGGAAGACTTGTCGTGTGTAGAATATTTGTGATGTCTATTTCTGTACCATAAAGGACAACCGGTAATACTCATGTAGAGTAGACTCCCTGAGGATATGCAGTGCAGTATTATACACGTCAGAAATGAAGCACACGCCAAACTGTGATTATTAGTTTTGAATATCTGAAATTATTGCTGGTATCAGTGTGAATGGATTTTGAGGAAAAACTGTTGGCTTCTCTGAGTAAACAGGTTTGTTTTGGTGGTGTAGCGGTTAGCAGGTCCGCCTTACAGCAAGAAGGTCCTGGGTTTTGATTCCTGGGCTTAGCAAAGGTGGTTCAGTGTGGACTTGGCATGTTCTCCGTGTTTGCGTGGGTTTCCTCCGGTGTCCTCCGACAGTCCAAAGACACGCACATTGAATGGTTGTGAATGGTTGTGTGTGTGTGTGTGTGTGTGTGTGTGTGTTGATGGCCTGGCGAGCTGTTTGGGGTACCCAGCCTTCCCCCTGTATCGGCTGTGAGAGGCTCCAGCCTCCCCACGACCCTAGTAGGACCAAGCGGTTGGGTAGCTGAGTGAGACAGTGAGAATGTAACAACATAAAATAATTATTTTTGTATTTTAACCCCCATGTCACGTTTCTTTTGTGTGTCACAGCCCAAATGTGTTCCACCACAGCAGCCCAGAGACAGAACATATAGGAACTGTTAGGTATTTCAGTCTGAGAGGAACATTACGTCTCTCCCCCTGTCATAACGGTGCACTTTCCTAAACTGGGGGTTTCTTATGTATTTTAGGAGATTACCGAGCTTCACAACCCCGGAAGTACACGTCACACATCCTGCTTGTTCCAGGTTACACAGGTGTCTTTAGAACCCTGCAGCAGGAAACCTTCTCCGTGTTCACAGCTAAACGCCAGAATGTTATTTAAAGGGTTTAAGAATTCTGTAAGATGTGTAAAATGTGTAATATAAGAAGTAAACAACGAGTTTCCGATGTTTTAATTAGCTAAGCTAGCCAAGCCTGTGACTCTGAGGTAAATTCATCCGTACGGCTAGTTTATCACTGCCTACACAAGTTTACTCACTTCCTATGAACCAGCAGCACAGTGCTATACTCGGTAAAAGATACACACTTTAATAACATTTCGGAAATATTGCTTTATAATACTTCATAACGCTTAATACACACACTGACCGGAACATTCGCTAAAAGCGCAACACCTTCCACTTATTATTCACCATCACATAAGAACACAGAGATGCACTTTAAATGTGACCTCAGTAAGATATATATATATATATTTAAAACTTTAAAACACTCTCTAAAATAATTTACAAACCTGTCTGTTTTTCCCGGACGGACGCCGCCATCTTTACTGTTTACGCACTGACAGGGTGGCGGATGACGTGGCAACAAGGCACGCGAGTACAGCGCCATCTAACGGCCGAACGACTAATATCCAAAACCAGTTAAAGACATCAGCACCGGCATTTCTTCATCGAATGTTCTCAGCTAAAATCCATTCACTCGTCACGATGGATCATGAGCCTCTCCCGGGAACCCTGCGCATAAGACGGGAACTGCACACTGCTTAGGACAGAATAGAATGGGGTATAGTGGAATAGGGTAGGATAGAATGGGGAATAGTGGAATAGGGTAGAATAGAATGGTGTATAATGGAATAGGGTAGGATAGAATGGGGTACGGTGGAATAGGGTAGGATAGAATGGTGTATAATGGAATAGGGTAGGATAGAATGGGGTATAATGGAATAGGGTAGGATAGAATGGGGTATAATGGAATAGGGTAGGATAAAATGGTGTATAATGGAATAAGGTAGGATAGAATGGGGTATAATGGAATAGGGTAGGATAGAATGGGGTATAATGAAATAGGGTAGGATAGAATGGGGTATAATGGAATAGGGTAGGATAGAATGG
>JAQMYF010000023.1:28200811-28221692 GCA_030014195.1 Neosilurus mollespiculum | reverse complement strand
ACTATTTCGCTTGCAGGAGCAAATTAAGACACAACATTCAACTCCCATCTTATTGGAATGGAGGATTTTAGTCCTTGGTAATATGGCGGCCATCAAAGGCACGGCATGTGAGGGTCTTGTGTTTATATCTGTGAACGGTGGCTACTTCAGTCAGTTTATAACGGAGGCGATAAGATGCTGAAGAATTTTAATATCAGTGGCGGCTGGCTTTTCCAACAAATAAGAGATATCGGCACAGGTCTAGGTGGCATGGTAGTCGTTAGCACTTCCAGCTTGTCACAAAAGGACCCGGGCTTGGTGAGGGTGTTACACTGTGGAGTTCTCCATATTTGTGTGGGGTTTTCTCCGGATACTCCGGTCTCCTCCCACAGGCCAAAGACATGCGCATCAGGCTAATTGGATGTTCAAAATTGTCCCTAGGTGTGAGCGTGAATGGTGGTGTGTGTTGGCCTAATGATGGACTTACAATCTATTCAAGGCACACCCTGCCTTTGCCCCGAGTCGGCCGAGACAGGCCCAGCCTCCCCGTAAAATTCATGAATTAATAATTATTTCTGAATTTTTCACCAAAACCCTGTTGCTGTCAGTTTACTCATTTGTTTGAATTTATTTTATCAATAAATCACACAGCGGAAATGATCCTGTATAACCCGAATCCCTATTACAATCCCACGACTTGAACGGAGACCTGACAGATAAGTGTTCTGCTAATAGTTAGTTCTACTAACTTAATCCAACAAAGGCAACACACACAATCTTTTAAAACACAGTGTACACATTCACTGCTCCTTACCAAACAAAAATAGTGCACAGTGAGATTGTGCTCCTCCAGTGTGATCTTCTCTCCGTACTTGTTAGGGCAATCATCACCTCGCCTACACAGCTCACAGACTATAAACACAAAACAAAACAAACTTTGGTCAGTAAAACGTTTGAACATCAACTTTAAATAGTCAGTTTCGTAGTCTTCACCTTTAAAGAGGCATTTAGGGCTGTGAGAAAAAAAATCTCCAAAACATGACATGAGGTCCAAAATTGAAATCATATGATATCCGACTACGTTGTGAAAAAAATTATTAACAACAATTACTCCTAAAAGCCATTCACAAGTATACCGGCAATAATTTCAGCTATTCAAAACTAACAATCACAATTTGCCGCGTACTTTCTTTGCTGGCGTATACAACATTGCATATCATCCTGGAGAGCCATGGAAGAGAGAGTCACGTCCAGTTAACATGTTCATAATATGCTAAAATAGATACAGTACAAACCAAAGGGTGTTCAGCTGCGTCACCCTCCATGCACCAGCATATCGATATTTTCACAACAGTCATCTTCACAAAGAATCAGTGTTACTTTATGGTGACACAGCAAGGTCAGAAAACAAAGGGGGATGAAACTGCGAGTCGTTAGATCTGTGTCCACTTAACTAACTGTACATAGTGTTTTTTTATACTGTAGAGGATTTATATAAACAGCAAAATGTAGCATTATTGGCCAGGAGACTTTGTTTTATTGTTGCAGCCCATATGATGAATATTGTAAGAGCCACACAATGTCATTAGAGAGACATTTCAGACACAAATCCTCCATCAGGTCACTCACTCATTACCCTAAACGCTTAATCCTAGTAGCCTCTTGATTCAGGAAGGGTACACCCTGAACAGCTCGCCAGACCATCTCAGGACCTCAAACCTAGAGGAAATTTGGACCAGCCAGTTATCGTAACATGCTTATTTTTGGACTGTAGGAAAGATCAAAGAACCTGGAGGAAACCCACTCACTCATTTGCCAAGTCACTTTATCCTTTTAGGGTCGAGGGAGGCTGAAGCCTCTCTCAGACGACACTGGGTGAAAACAGCCCTAAACGGCTCGCCAGACCACCACAGGACCAACACGCTCACACCTGGGGACATCTTGGAACAGCCAATTAGCCTACAGTTCATGTTTTCAGACTGTGGGAGGAAACGAGAACCCTCACGCAGGCCTTCATCAGTTCACGCACTCACTACACCATCAAACTGAGTATTCAGTGGTGTACCTTTGTAAACAGTGCTTTTGTCTTCGTCCAAAATGGCTGTTCACATGTTCGTGTAGGCGAAAGTGTACGCATGACGTACAGGTCCGGCTCAGAAAACAGTGACTGTCCACTACCCTGCCATTTCCTCCTATAATCCTAAAGGACCCAAACTGGTGGCAGAGAAGAGATCAGGACAGTTCTCACTCACTCGTTCATCTGCCGAACCGCCTAATCCTATGAGGGTCACAGGGAGGCTGGAGTCTATCTCTGCCTGCACTGGGTGAAGGTGGAGTACACCCTGAACAGCTCTCCCTACCACCACAGGGCCAACACACACAAAACCATTCACAGTAACAGCTACCAGAACAGCCAGTTAGCCTAATGTGCATGTTGTTGGACTTCAGGAGGAAACTAGAGAACCCGGAGGAAACCCACACATGGCTTCATCACGTGCTCACTGTTTCTGAAGGTGAAACCTGGCTATTGTTGTGCCTGGATAGCTGAGGGACTTTTATTACAACCGTCCTGTTTATTTAGTTTTCAGTTAATGTTTATAATCTGATATATTAAAACACAAACACCCACCTGCGTCCACCGACTCGACCTGCTCCACATGAAGGCTCTTCGTCTTGGTCTTCATGGCTGGAGTTGAAGAGTTAACGACTCAGGGTTTGGTTTAGTTCAGACAGACTGCAGTTTAAAAGCACACACAGGTCTCCGAGTGATTTTCTCTGTGTTTACATTTCCCTGATGAGACCTGGGCTCGCCATTTTCTTCCACTCAACACAGTGTAAACTAACCAAAGTTCTGAACTCACCGCATGTTAAGAACACGGACGAGTGCGGATAAAACAAAACAACAAACCACTTCAGCCGTAAAGTCCCAATATAAACCGTTTTTGTTGTTCTTGGAGATGTAACGCAGTCTACTACCTCAGAAATTTTGAAATCCTTCTGCTGAGAAAACCCCGCCCCTACTCGATTCTGATTGGTTAAATTCAAACAGAAACAGTTTATGACCCGCTTCCGGGTTACAGAATCATAGTTTCATAATAAAAGTGCAGAGCTTAGTGAAATGCCCCCCCCTAATTCTTTCTTTCTTTCTTTTTCCTTCTTTTTTTAAAAATCAATTTATCACAACTTCTAGCACACAGTAAAACGATGTTACAAGTCTAAAATTATAAGATAACATGCATACAAAGAACACACACACACACACACACACACACACACACACACACACACACACACAGGGTCTGGTTTTGATAACTTCATTACATTCATTTCTTGGAGACATACCTTAACCCTTGTCCAAATCTTAAAACATATTTTAACCTTAAAATGTTTATCATTTACATTATGGGGACTTGTTATGGGGTCTTTATTCCATAATTTCATGGGATAATACATAGACTTACATTCATTTTCTGGAGATGTACCCTATAACCATAACGAGTACTTGCCTAGCCCTTCTATAGCCTTACTCTAACCTAAAACATGTCCTTACCTTAATATTTTATGATTTAGGCCTTCATTATGGGGACTTGAATTTTGTTCCCATAAGGTACACAAGTCCCCATAATGTGACTGTGCAAACAGTCCATACAGCATAATGAATACCTAGATCACACACACACACACACACACACACACACACACAGAGTCTGGTTTCCATAATTTCAGGGAACAATTCATAGACTTACATTCATTTCCTGGAGACGTGCCATAACCCTTCCCATGACCACTACTTGCCAAACCCTAACGCTAACCTTTACCTAACTCTAACCATAACATAACCCTAATCTTAAAACATGTCTTCACCTTACAAATTAATGATTTAACACACACACACTCACCAGGCTTGTGCAAAATTTCTGAATTTGGAATTTCAATTCAATTGATTTGAATCATTGCAATTCAGAGAAATTCCTTATAGCAGAGTAACAGGAGGAATTTGTCAAAAATACTTTACAGACACTAAAATTAAACACAAATTCCCTCTGTTTTGAATAATTTTTAATATTCTTTTTATTTGAAAATGAACAAATGACACAAAATTGTAGGAAATGCAATAATAATTCATTTCAGTTCTTAATTTAAAGGTAACATTGTTGCATCTAATTGTTAAGTTCCTCAAGGGTTTTATCACTGAGACGACATCTTTCTGGTCAGAATATCTTTCCTGCAACACTAAAGATCCTCTCAACAAGTGCAGACTGTAATGATCGACCAGGAATCAATCCTCCTGTTTAGATTTAGCTTTACGTTCAGTAACTACGTAGCTTTGAGGGCTCTCTCTCATTTACCTTTGTGGTTTTTCTCATAAAAGTTGATAAAAACACAGAGTTTATCAACTTTTAAGGGTGAAAACACAGAGAAGAAAATAGTTCATCGGCTTGTTTTGAAGTAATGGGTGTTTTGTTTGGAGATGGGGTTTAAGCTTGCTCAGCACCATGGCACTGTTGGACTTCTCGCCACACACCAAGCACAATGGAGTGGGTGTCGTCACACCCCGGTGAAAGTAAAGCCGAACAAAAGATAGCTTTCACTGTATCGCCTCGAGCTCACTGTCTGTGCTTTCTTTTGACCACCAACTCATATTAAGGACCTCATCTGGGTCAGAATTTTGTCCAGGGCCCAGGCTTTTAAAAACCTGCATGCATCACTACGGAGCCCCTAAAGGGACATGGGGGGAAAAAATTACATAAAAAGTTTCTAGTGCACACGAGACACCTTAGGTAGAAACCCATCTCCCCCCTATGTCCCTTTAGGGGCTCCATACATCACTAATTCTCTTGTCTCTAAGAATAATTAGGGCAAATAAGCTCCCTACTGCCACACTCTGACATGGAAGAGTATTACATTACTCTGCCAGTCACTGCAGCACAGACACTCGACAATGGCCAACGGTAATTGGATAATTTCTCACGGTACACCTGACCATCTCTCATGGCACACTAGTGTGCCGCGGCACAGTGGTTAAAAACCACTGGTCTATGAGGAGGCAGTCAGTTGGCCCTCTTCTTGCAAAAAACCTCACATAAATCATGGTACACAACAGGGACTCGGGACAACTCGAGAGGACTTGGGGACATCGGGACAGAGGGTCTAGCTTTGGAGAGGAGACAAGAAGCTTTACAACTGGGACCCCATTCTACCACAGCCCCAGAGGACCAATTGATGTGAGGACTGTGGTGAGACAACCAAGGGAACCCAAGTACTATGGTGAACTCAGGGAATCAAATAAGGTTGAACTGGATCCTCTCCTGATGATTCTCCCCAATGGTCACGAGGACGGGACCAGTAACATGATCAACGGTGCCATTACCCAAGAGTCTTCCATCTAGAGCAGATATAGAGAGAGAATGGTCTAAGTGAACTATGGGAAGGTGAAGATGACTGGCTAAGGTGAAGTCCATAAAGTTCCCAGCAGCACCAGAGTGTATAAGGGCCTGCAATGGATGGTATTGTTAGTTTTGCCAGGAAATCTTGACAGGGACTTGAAAACATGAGACTGAAGTCATGGGAGTAGGGGTTGTACCTGTCACAGTTCTCCCACTTCTGGACGGGTTCGTTCGTTTCCCGCAAGCTCCGGGCATGACAAACAAAAGTGGTTTGGTCTCCCACAGTATAAACAACATTTCTCCCATCCAACGGTTACACTCATCCTGCGAGAGGCGAGTTCTGCTCAAATGCAAGGGTTCTTCAAGGCCAGGAGGTAATTTCAGAGGTTCTTGAGACCATGATTGAGCAGATGAGCTGGGAAGGGGACTGGATCGACTCTCTCGCTGCCTTTCTCTCAATCTGTTGTCCAGGCAAATAGTTTGATCAATCAAGGATTCCAAGTCTTGGGCTGGTTCTTTAGCAGCAAGCTCATCCTTGATTGCGCTTGAGAGGCCATGTTGAAAGGTTGCCATCAATGCTTCCATGTTCCACCCACATTCCACTGCCAAGGTCCAGAAATTGATGGCATATTCAGCAACACTAGAAGTGCCCTGACGTAGCTGGAACAGCCTATTAGCCGCATCTCTGCACCCTACTGGATGGTCAAATACCCAACGCATCTCCTCAGTGAAACTCTTGTAATTATTGCAAGAATTTCCCTGTTGTTCCCACACAGCAGAAGCCCATGCTCGGGCCTTCCCAGTCAGAAGGGTGAGAATATAGGCTATTCGAGACCGATCGGTTGGAAAGTTGGAGGCCTGAAGCTCAAACGTTAATGAAAATTGGGTCAGGAAAGTGCAGCAATCTCGGGGATTCCCATCATACCTCTCAGGAGCAGGGAGTCTAGGCTCAGAGACAGACTGCGCTGATGCAGGGAGTGGAGAAGAGGGAGCATTAGGGAGTGATGGCTGGAGGGCAAGTAGAGCACTCAGGGTTTGCTTGATCTCTTGAAGTGTCTGCTCATGTCTACTGTAGGCGGCTTCATGAGAGAGTAAGCGATGTTCATGACGACTCACAGAAGCATCATGACTGGCAATTGCTGCAAAAACCTGGTTCAAGGTGACAGACAGATCTTCCAACTGAGCAGTCTGAGGAGGCTGGGGATCTCTTTCCTCTGCTGAGTCTTTCATGGTTTAGTCTTGCTGTAATGATTGACCAGGAATCGAACCCGGGTCTCCTGCGTGACAGGCAGGAATCAATCCTCCAGGCTACCAGGAAGGGTGTGTGGATTCAGATGCAGAGTGTAGAGAAGAAGGCACAGAGATAAATGGGCAATAAGGATCTTTACTGAGAATCCAGGCAGATGTAATCAAAAACAGCAGGCAAAAATCAGAATGGCAATCCAGGCAGAAGTCAGTCCATACAACAAAAAAATCCAAACAAATAGAAAACAAAGAGGAAAAAGTCCAAAAGCCCAGCAAGGGCAGAGTTCTTAGCAGGGAGAGAAAAAAACAGGCAAAACAATGTAATGCAAAAGATTCAAAATGTACTTCAAGACAGGGTTGTGTCACAGACCTCAAGAGAAATCAAGACTGAACAATGAATGCAAAAAAACCCACACAGCTTGTAAAATAAAGGCAACGAGGCTCAGGTGAACATAATTACCAATAAGACAGGGTAGCACAAGGCATGTGACATGCCACAAACTTGCTGACTGAGGGCCCCTAGTGGCCAAAAGTATAACAGTTCAGATCATGACACAGACGATGCAGGTATGGCCAGATATTAGCAGGCAAGTGCAGCTAGGTTTGGAAAGCTGCTCTGGTTTTCTTTCCAAAACACCAAAGGATCAGCATCCTATGTCAGGCCTGGTTTACTCACACAGGTTCATGCAAGGCTGTGTCAGCTGGCACAGTAGCTGACTGGCTTTCCATGTAGGAAAAGAGTCTTGGGGGTTTCCTTGCAATTCTACTTCCCGTTTGCAACCTCAATTCAAATTGTATTCAAATTTATGGAATTGAATTGGAATTTGGGAAACACTGTCAATTCAATTAGGAATTTTACACAAGCCTCACACACACACACACACACACACACACACACACACACACACACACACACACACACAGTTTGGCTTCCATAACTTCAGGGTATAATACATCGATTTAAATTCATTTCCTGGAGACGTACTCTAACCCTTACCATAACCATTACTTGCCTAATCCTACCCTTACCTGGATCTTAACCCAACTCTCCTTATCCTTAAAACGTG
Organism: Neosilurus mollespiculum; assembly: GCA_030014195.1. Classification (NCBI taxonomy): domain Eukaryota; kingdom Metazoa; phylum Chordata; class Actinopteri; order Siluriformes; family Plotosidae; genus Neosilurus; species Neosilurus mollespiculum. The sequence continues at coordinate 28,214,014 of JAQMYF010000023.1, read as the reverse complement.
TCTTTACATAGATTTAATGATATACATTATGGGGACATGTGTTTTGTAAAGAAACAAAAAACAAACAAACAAACAAAAATATTGTTCCATACTCCAAGTATGTATTTGTAGAGGTTTCATAATGAAATAAAAAATATTTAACACTAAGGGTGTAGATGTCTTCAGATGGTAATGCATTATATACTGGGTAATAGCCAAGCTTCTCGCCAATTAATGTCCCGAATCAAAAAACCCAACAAAATTTCCAATAAACAGATCTGGCGAATATGTTTGCTGTTACATTTTCTGTCTACCACGTCTATTCCATCCAAGAGTAGCTTATGTTGTGTTATACTGCTCATACCAAAAGAAAGGTGACTTTTGATATGTTGTATTAACTCCATAGGGATAGATTTAATTAGTGAATTAAATTCCCTAAATGCGATCAGAAGGCCATGGTGTGACAAAATTTTTTATATGTTAATATAGTGCCAGAACTATCTAATAATGAGATAACATATGAATATCATCCTCAAACCCTCTAGAGAAAATACAGATTTGCTTTTGACTGTAATATATATATTTTTTTAAATAAATAAAAGCATTTTATGAGGCATGAAATTGTGAATGAAATACAGTTTCAAGCAAGAAAATGCTGTTGGTGAAGCTTAGATAATGTTACAGGTAGTTTAGCAGGTGCATAATTACATTTTAGAATAAAGAAAATAGAGCACAGATTCAGTTTAGATTCATGAGTAGGTAGGTAGGTAGGTAGGTAGGTAGGTAGGTAGTTAGGTAGGTAGGTAGGTAGGTAGGTAGGTAAATAAGCAGGCAAGCAAGCTAGCAAGCAAGCCCCACAAGGATTTGGATTGTCAAAGGTTTCTCCCAATCCATCATATTTTGCAATAACTGACAGTGTATGTAAAGTCCAAACATTTTAAACCTCCCAGGGCTTTGCGATCATTCATCATCTCCTTTTAAAGTATGTGTGGGTTATTTTTTCTGGATTAAATCCAAAGCCTGGTAAAGTAGTGTGAAAATGTATTAAAGAAAACTATATGGAATACGGAATCAAAATAAACTATACCGAGTTGCCAAGCACTCCAACCCCCATCTGGCCCGGGAATGCCTTGGGATCCCCCAGGAGGAGCTGAAACTTGTTGTCTCTGTGACCCGGCCTCGGATAATAGATGGACGTTCTAAAAATAACTTACCAATATAACAATGTAGTATGTCAGAATAACACGAAAACATTTTGTTATAACCTGAAAATTTTCACATTATAATGTAATAAATATTATATAGCGAGAACATGATAATTTTGTATGCCAGAATTTTGTGTTGCCGTTATCACGATAAGCTTTTCACACTATAAATGATACTCATTTTCTTTTCTTATACCTGAGTAGCAGCAATACGCTGCCATAAAAACCTGAATATTTAGAATGTCCTGTAATTCCTAAAGCTTAAGAAATTCATTTCAAAACCTTAAATGATGCCTATTCATCCACTGACTTGGTTGAGACAACAATTTGTAATTGAAACAAACAAAACTGTCTACTTGAAGGTACTGACCATTTATTTTCCAATGTATGTGATGCTTGAAAGTTTGTGATGTTGTGAAAGTCTTAATATATATATTCACACAAATACTGCAAGTAAATAAAAAATAAAAAGATTAATTATTAAAAAAAAGCCCAATTAAATAAACGAGTCAAAATTTTTTACACTTGGTTATTAATTTGTTGAGAAAAAATGGTCCAATATTATATATTTCTGGGAAGCAAAGTATGTGAACCTCAAGGATTTGAAAGTAAAATTAGAATGAGTTTTTTTTCCAGTCAGCTGGATGACAATTAGGTGTGAAAATGCACCCAGTTTAATTTAAAGTACAGGGACCTGTCAATGTATGACCTTTGCAGTACAAGTCTGTTGAAGTATATTATGCCAGAAACAAATAAGATTAGTGAGGACCTCAGAAAAAGAGTTGTTGATGCTCACTAGGTTAAAAAAGCAACAAAACAATCTCTAAAGTGTAGGGATTCCACAAATCCATCGTCAGACAGATGGATAGAAATTCTCCATTAGTAGTTAACCAACAAAGATCAGTCCAAGAGGAAGACGTATACAGGAGCTCTAAAAAGAATCCAGGGTAACTTTTGAGCAACTAAAGGCCTCTTTCCCAGTGACAAATGTTAATGTTTTTGAATCCACCATCAGAAGAATACGGAACAATAGTGGTGTGCATGGCAGAGCTGCAAAGAGAAAACCACTGCTAAAAAAAAAATAATAATTGCTGTCCTGCTATAGTTTCTTAAAAGATCACATGGACAACCCACAGGACTTTTGAGAAAAAATTGTGCCCAAAATAAAACTCATTAATTCATTCTCATTCATTAATTTTCTAAGCTGCTTAATCCTAATTATGGTCGCGAGGAGGCTTGTGCCCATCTCAGCCGATTCTGAGCGAGGGCAGGGTACACCCTGGACAGCGCACCAGGCCATCGCAGGGCCAACACTCACACAATCATTCACACACATACTCACACCTAGGGGTGAACAGCCAATTAGCCTTCTGTGAGAACATGCAAACTCTACACAGAAATGCCCGAGCCCAGGAATCGAACCCAGACTTTCTTGCTGTGAACCGGACGTGCTAACCACTGCGCCACTGTGCCAGCATAAGAACCTTATTCCATCTGTGAAACATGGTGGTGGTGTCATAGTTTGTGCCTGTTTTGCTAGATCTGTGCCAGGACATTTTTGTCCTGCAATAACCCTAAAAACATTCTAGTTATTCTACCAAAGAATGGTTAAAGCAAAAGAAATGTATTGTTTTAGATTACAGTTTACAAAGAGTTTCTGCTTTTTGTTAAAGCCCTTAAATTTATGAAAATTAATTAATACAAAACTTTTTATCGAGGGACATGATTTACATGAAAGGCCAAGCCTCCTCTGCATTTATTTACTTAACTCCCCTTTGTGGATACTCCAGTTTCCTTCCAAAGTCCAAAGATATGGACATTAGGCTAAGTGGCAGTTCCAAATTCCCACCTAATGTGAGTGTGAGTGAGAATAGTTGTTTGTCAGTGTTGGCCCTGCAACGGACTGGCGAGCTGTGCAGGGTACACACCACCTTTGCCCAGAGTTGGCTGGGACCGGCTCCAGCCTCCCCGGGATCCTGAACAGGATAAGCATTATGAATCATTTATTTATGTATGTGCATTCAAATCATTTTCAGATTCAGACCAAAGCAACAGCACAAGAATAGCTCTGAATCACTAAATAGCAGCACTTTTGATACATGAAGCTGGCAGTAGATGGCGATAAAACACAACAATTCACATTGATCTCACTCATGATCATCACCACAGTCTACCTCAGAGCTACTCAGATTCTTCCACAGGAAATGTCATCAGCTTGTTGGAGTTTTTTTTTTTTTTTGAAAGTAGATTTAAAAACTGTTTCCATACACACATTTAGCTGTGTTTTGGGCAGCTGGTAGCTGCTGGATTTTTTTAGCAGGCTATGAGTGGACATTATGGGAACATTCCTGTAGAATTTATTTGGTGTTTAAAAAAATTCATAGCCCCTGTACACTCAACTTTTGGTGATTTGTTCCTTGTCAGATATTGCCATAATAGTACACTGTGTAAAAGTTTCATGAACAGCACCTTTTTTTTTTCTTTCAAAAACATTACGGGGCAGAAAAAGGTCCTCGGTTCAAATCCCAGGCTCGGGAGTTTCTGTGTAGACTTTGCATGTTCTCCCTGTGCTTGCGTTGGTTTCTTCTGTATACTCGGGTTTCCTTCCACAGTCCAAAGACAGGCACATTAGATTGATTGGCTATTCAAAGATGACCTTAGGTGTGAGTGTGAATGGTTGTGTGTGTGTGTGTGTGTGTGTGTGTGTGTGTGTGTGTTGGCCCTGCGGTGGTCTGGCGAGCTGTTTAGGGTGTACCCCACCTTTGCCCGGTGTTGGCTAAGATAGGCTCCTGCCTCCTGTGGCCCTAATAGGATGAAGCAGTTTGGCATATGAGTAAGTGAGAGAACATTATGAAAGAAATCATGTCCTGTGTTTGCTGTGCAGTGAATTTGATACAAAATTGAACACCAGACATTTGGAAAAATTAATAAGCTCTATGGGGGAGCACTGTTACTAACTGGAGAAACACAAACTTCTGAATTTTTTTTTCTTTCCCAGTATGTTCTTTAGCATTAATTAAAAGGAAGGATGTTTTGTCAGATGAACCAGACTAAGTAAAATTCACATGTTCTCATTAATAAACTGTTACCACAACATTTCTGCTCAAGGCTAAGAGCAATGATACAGAAATGTAATGCTCCAGCCATGAGAAAAAACGCTTTATAGCTCAGGATGAAGTACTCATGGGGTTAAAGGGCATCAGGATGCTATTTTTGATTAAACGTGGTATGTAAGTACAGCTTGCTTGCATGTCTCCTTTTTACATTTGATTTATTTGTCTGACGTGTTACTAAAACATCTTACAGAATTAAACTGGTGGCATGGTGGTGTGGTGGTCAGCACATCTGCCTTACAGCAAGAAGGTCCTGGGGTTGGGAGTTTACTTGTTCTCCCTGTGCTTTCATCTGGGTACTCTGGTTTGGCAAATGAGTGAACAAGTGAGATAAGAATATGACTGAGCATTGGAGGGTTTAAGAGCCTTATTCAGTGGCTGAAAAGTAACAGTTTGTTGATGCTGGGGTTTAAATTCACAACATTCTGTTTAATCACATACCCTTAAACTATCCAACTAGCGACCACCACTGAACCACTTCAAACCACTCCATAAAGTCTTTTCCAACACATCCTAAAAAAATTAATAGGCTTAAGGTCAGGACTCTGGGGTGCCAGTTCATATGTGAAAATGATTCCTCATGTGCCCTGAACCACTCTTTCACTATTTGAGCCCCAATTTTATATCCATGGCATCGGGGAAGAAAAAGTCCATTGATGTGATAACCTGCTCATTCCCTACATTCAGATCATCAGCTGACTTCAATTTATTGCCACATATAAAGCATATGTGGACAGCCGTAACCTAATGGTTAGAGAAGCAGCTTTGTGACCAAAAGGTCGCTGGTTCGATTCCCGAACCAGCAGGAAAAATGTGTGGCAGTGGGGGAGTGAGCTGCACCTTCCCTTCCTCCACCTTCATGGCTAAAGTGTCCTTGAGCAAGGCACCGAACCCCCAGCTGCTTTCCGCGTGCCCCTGTGTGTGGCAGCCCACCTTTCCAAGTGTATGTGCTGGATGGGTTGAATGCAGAGGTAATAATTTCTCTTGCGGGATTAATACAGTATAGCGCGCACACACACACACACACACACACACACACAATAATCCTGCTGAACCTTGACCTGACCAACTGAAGCAACAATGTCATAAAAATTACATGCCGTAATCAAGGCCAACAAAATATTGAGGTGCATACATTTTTTTTTGGCCAGGCAGTGTTCTTTATGACTAAAGTGGTGAGTTCCAGATCTTCTTTAAAAACAGGAAGATGGTTACAAAAGCATACAACACAATCAATTGAGGGTTAGGAACTTTAGGCCGGATTAAAAACAAAAACCTGGTTTCTCATCAGAAAACCTTAATGCAGCACGTTTTTTTTTTTTAATAGAGAAATGAGGTTACTGTCGAAGCTCAAAAGCTTTTAAAGCTAAATGTAGGTAAAGTGACTGTAGCTATTCATTACTCCCTAGATGTCCAGTCTTTTAATTGTACATTAAACATGTATTAAATTATTATTAAAATGTATTAAAACAACTGAATATAGAGCAGCAGTCTTGCAGTTCCAAAAATCTTTAGAAAACATAATTTTTTACATTGTTTGTGGTGTTTTCCGAGGTTTTGAGTGTGGTTTTTCAAAATAAAACATTAGATGGATTAGATTAGACCAATTTGCGGGTGCAGGCGCTGATGAAAAACTGGGAATTTTTTTAAATGTAGCCTTACTCAGATAACTTGCTGCTGATCTTACTAGAAAAGAAACTAAAGAAAAAGAGAGGTGAGATTTACTTACTAGGTATTTTTGAAGCTTTTACTTACTTGGCTGTTGTACAGGGTAACCCTCCTGAAGCAAAACTAAATACACCAGGGAGTCTCATATCTGATAGCATGTTTTTGTCATCATATTATACATTATATGTTGCATATCTATCCTTACATGTGCATAATATGTACACACAATGTGATAATGGATCACGTTTTGTTTAGAAGTGAAAAAGCTGAAGTATTATTTTGGTTTGCACACAGAAAGTGCAGACCACCACCAAGGTAGTAAAATCTTTAAACTTCTCAATCCAGGCTGTATTGGAAGATGATGTAGAATTACATTAAACATTACACCCTCCTTGGTGGAGGTAATAACGTCTTTTAATAAATCTCCACCTAGTGATCAACCAGAAAAGCTGTTCTCAAGGTAGTCCTTAGACAGTTACAACTGTTTTAAATACTTTACTGATAAGTGAAACAGAAAATTTACCAGCAAATAAGTGCTGGGTTGTTTGCTTCTTTTTCCTGCTCAAACAGATCCACGAAAACTAGATCAGCACCGCAACTTGCCTATTGTTTGACAACACTTACGAAGGGGGTCCTCGAATGCACTCTCAGCCTGAGCTATAAGATTACAGGCCATGCTTGTCTTACTCAGACTGAAATTCCAGGGGGAGTCCAAACAACTCCTGAGATTCACCATGTACCACTCCCTCCCCCACCAGCGACCAATGCTGATCTGCGCTGGCATTATGCAAGCTAATTTAGCCAATTATGCACAGGTGTGATGCTAATTCTCCTCTCACACACTGAGCTGCTGGCAGTAAAAATAGTATAATTACACAGCTGTCCCCCTGTTTGCATCCACTGCCACTGCGACAGCTCTTGTCTCACAAAAACACCTCTTTGAAAAAGGCTGCCTGGAAGAATTTGCCACAACTTTCCCAACTTCTGCTTGCTTTGTCGCACCTGTCAAAGGGTGAAGAGGTCTTGCAAGGGAAAATCTTGACACTTATTACACATTATTGTGGCATGTATTCATACTTGGTGTTTTACTTTTGGCAAGGACACACTGAACGTGTGTGTACCTGAGTGTATAATATGAATTGAAAAGTCATTAAGGTGCAAGAGACAAGCATCTTAGGATAGAAAAATATAACTGCTTTATTTATGTGCTTATTTATTTGTGATAATTATTAAACAGATTAAAAATAGCCATTCTATAGAACGGTATAACCCCTCAGCCAGGACACCTCAAGCGCACGGAGGACAAAAGCTACCCCCCATACAAACAGTTTCGGATAATTAACATTTTATTGGCCAGCCTACGCATAGTTTTAGTTCATAGGGAGTGCCTATGCAAAAGTTCAGAAAGCTAAAAGTTCAGAAAGCTATCATGCATATGAGCCGAGCAATGGTCTGGACAAACTTTATATGTTCAAGGTCACTGAGCCAAGGACAAAGGTCACATATGCAAATTAGCTATCTCACACACAGGTTTATATCATTGGGAATGCCTATGCAAAATTTCCGAAAGCTTGCCTGTGCATGAGCCGAGCAATGGCCCGGACAAACTTTATATGTTCAAGGTCACTGTGTCAAGGTCAAAGGTCACATATGCAAATTAGTTACCCCACGCACAGGTACAACCGGCCGAGGGGTAAAAACATTCAGGATTAGATAAAGCTCTAAGGGGTGGATTCTCATTCGATAGGTTTTATAGACAAGCTGGATTGACTCTTGCTACACCATTCATAGTTTAAAACATTCCCAACTGACTATCCAACTTATATCTATCAGCTCAAAGTTATTTTACAAGAGGATTAAGCATTTTCCAATTAGCTGAGAAATATAATCTGGCAACCCTGCCTGACATTTTGTATGGAGTAGTTAACAAGACTCATACAGCACATTTCCTACCTGTTTTTCCAACTCTTTTTAATGCATCCCTGATGGCATTTTGGTTTAGGAAAAAAAAAACCTCCAGCTTTTGTTTGGAGCATGAACAAAAGCATGCACAAGGGACAGCAACCTCATCATTAAATTCTGCCACATTTGATAGGCTAAGTGAAGGTTGTGACCTCAATGCACAGCTCTGTCCGCAGAAACGAATGGGGGGGGTGCAGAATAAAGACCTGGCATGATTATTGAACTGTGTCAGAGCTGTGAACTAATCCTGGAAATTGACAGGGTGCTCCCTCAGAAAGAATGAAATGAAATGCTCCAATCCACCCCCCATCCCTTCCTTGTAACTTTCAATACTCAAATTTCTGTAGGGAATACAGGATGGACTCCAACCCCAGGCGGAAGGCTTCCCTGGTGCACATGTGCAACAGCTTGCGATGGCTTGTCTCGTGTGGCTCAGGGAAATTGCTGTCTACACAAGCCAAATAATTCTGCCTCTTTGACCCTGGTGGTTCGGCAGAGTCTAATTATCAGCTTCGGCAGCCGGCCCGCCGGGGTCCTCGATGTCAACCATCCCATATCCCTCCCCCTCTGAATGAAAATTGAGTTGTCTGTGGAGTGATAGAATGTAGTTGCTAATCAGAAAAAAATGTTAAAAGACAAAGGGCAGAAGTACAAATAAGAGCCTGTGGAGAAATGGTAACTGAAATCACAAGAAAAGTAACTAAAGTTAGGTCAGTCTATACAGAATGTGTGTATATGCATGAATGTGTGTGTGTGTGTGTGTGTGTGTGTGTGTTTGCATCACAGAGATCTCCACCACAGGTGATAAAGGTAATACCTTTCATTCCATTTTATTTACTCCACAGCTCCATCACCTACATGAGACCTCTCTGCTATAGGAAGTCTTATTGACTTTATGTATTATTATATTTTACTGCTTTTACTTTATTAACTCAGATGCTAGTTGTTTCATTTTGAATATCCAACAGTGATTAGAATATATTATTGAATGAAAATTGTATACGTCAGTTTGATACTGAATTACTGTCTATTATGAAAAACCTGAAAAGCCAGATTTGAAAATACTTCCTGTCTAAGAACATCTCAATTCAACCTTTGAACCTATCGTGAATGCTGATGTTTGCTTCCTCACTCCTCTTAGGCTAATTAACACAACTCCGGATTGACTTTTTTTTTCTCTCATGCTCATGTTTAAAAGAGAGGGAATAAGCAAAAAAGGGAATAACTTATGAGATTTTCGCCCTCACTGAACGCTGCTCATTGCATTGCTTTGCTGAAATCTAATTTGAGAGAAAAATGGCAAACCAGCTGTTCTTTTGACAGCAAATCACCAAAACATGGGCTCTTTCAGCTCAACACCCCATCCAGCAGTCCACCCTCATCTGCACATCAATGGAGCCCTTCTCTTGTCTTGAAGGCTGTAATTAAAGTAGTGCACGGCACTCGGGGTAATTTACCGTCCCTTTCCTGGCTCTCTCTCTTACTGAAATCAGGTAGCAGCAAATGATTGCGGTGGATAGGGCGTTCCTCCTGAAACAATGCAGCCCAGCTTTGTGTTTCTCTGCAGTGCAGTGTGCGTCTGTATGTTGGACGTGCTCCCATTAAATATCCAAATTTATTATGAAAACAAAGAGGGTTAATTGTCCATATATTTGCATGCTGAGGGTAAATTAATTATCCTGGGAGATTAAAAAAACCAACAATGTTTCATAGCAACCACAGGAGGAAGGCAGCTTTGGGATTGATGTTGGTGGTGAGGGGTTGTGACATTTGAATTTGATGATGAAGGCAGACCTGAGAAAGGTAGAGAGGTGAAAAATAGAGAGACTGATATAGTATCTGAATTTATTCCTTGTGTAGTATTTTGGATGTCACAATTTACATTCCCTTATAGTTCACTATATTATCCATTTACAAAATGTAATCATTACACGGGAACTAATGACACGATACATAGGTTGCTAGGCAATCTGTATTTTTAAGTTGTAATGTGTTGTTACACATAACAGTGTCTACCTTTCTGCTGGCTGTATAATAGACATCAATAATAAATGGTGAATGAGGTGGCTATCGGTGTGTGTGTGTGTGTGTTGAGGTTTGTAAAAATGTAATACCCTATTTTTCAAGTCAATTTTATATGTATTTCACTCTTAACAGTGAACATTGTCACAAAGCAGATTTACAGAATACATGAATTCTTTATATAATGCTTTAGAATATTAAACATATTAACTTACACATTTTATATGTATATGAATTCCTTATGAGCAAGCTTTTGGCAACAGTGGCAATGAAATACTTCCTGAGGTGACGTGAGGCAGAAACCCTGAAAGGAACCAGACTCAAAAGGGAAACCTATCCTGATTTGGGTGAAACGAATAGAGTGACAATAGACAGCTGGCTTGTATAATTGTGTGTTGTGAGATTACTCACTCACTTGCTTACTCACTTATTTGCCTTAACTGCTTAATCCTATGACGGTTGCAGGGAGGCTGGAGCCTATCTCAGCCGACACAGTTCACACCCTGTACATATTATCGCAACACACACAAGCATTCACACTGAGATTCAGACCGAGGGGCAATTTGGTGCAGCCAATTAACCAAAGGTGCATGTCTTTGGACGGTGGGAGGGAACCCACACAAACACGAAAAAAACATACAAACTCCACACAGACACACAAAAAGCCCGACTCGAACCAAGGACCTTCTTGCTGTGAGGTGCCACCGTGCATCCCTGTTGTGACATTAAAAAGTACTCCCCACTGTAACATGATGTCCAGTTTGTGAAAGTTATCGACTGTTCATTTGTTTGAATGCAAATATGATTTAAATTTTCTGGCCAGAAAATTACTCATTTTGGACAAATAGCTGACTACAAAGTCAAAAGAACAGAAATCTAAGATAGAAATAGACATGTGTATCAGGAAAATCTGTGAACTGTGTGAAGAGGAATTACGGAAGTGGGTGGCACGGTGGCATAGTGGTTAGCCTGTTCACCTCACAGAAGAAGGTCTTTGGTTTGAGTCCCAGGTTCATGTGAATTTTGTGTGGAGTAAGGATCTCCCTGTGCTTGCGTGGGTTTCTTCCAGGTACACTGGTTTCCTCCCACTGTCAAGAAACATGCACATTAGGCTAACTGGCTGTTCTAAATTGCCCCGGGATGTGGTTGTCAGGGTGTAGACTGCCTCCTCCCATTGTCGGCTGAGATAGGTTACAGCCCCTGCAATGCTAAGAAGATTAAGTGGTTCGAGTGAGAGAGTAAGTGAGTGAGTAAGTGAGTGAGGTATGGAAGCCAATCTGCATAACAGGACCAATTCATCAAGTACTGTATTTAGCTAGAAGCTAATACACCAGGCCTCCCAAAAAAGGCACACACTCTACTATTTTGCTGGGCTGTATTTAGCTTTGATTACATTTGCATTTGCTATAGCATTGTTTAATAAATTTATGCAATGTCACAACTTTTATTTCAAATCAGAGTTGTATTAAGGTTTCATTTAGATGTTTTGTTGAGGATGGGAGAGTTGAATTACTGCATAAAAGCTTTTTTTTTTTTTTTCAAAACATCCCAAACACTTTCACTGGGGTTAAGGTCAGGATTTTGTGATGCTAATTCATGTGTGAAAATGATTCGCCATGCTCTGTGAACCCATCTTTTAGTCAGAATTTTATAGCCGTGTCATCATGGAAGTACAAATACCTGTCCATTCACTACATCGGTTGTTAGCTTGTTAGCTGGCTTCAGTTTATTGCCACATAATATTACTGAGCCTCGACTTGACCAAAGGAAGCAACCCCAGATAATAGTACTGCTTCCACAGGCTTGTGTGTGTATAAATGCGCTTATTTTTACTATTAAACATAGAAATCTACTGTACTGTTTTTAACCATTCAATTTCACCAAGCCTTTAGATGATCTCATATCATGGTCAGTCAAGTGTTTTTCAGATTACATTTCATGCGCAAAAGGCTACAGTTCAGCACCATACTTCTATTATTGTGTCGGACAATTCTTAACCCAGTTTTAGTCATTTCAGCAATCTCAGTTCTGTGGCACCATGCAAGAACCAGACAACCCACAAAATGTTCATTTTGAGAAAGTTTTTGTTTTTCTAAAATTACAATTTATTAAAAACAAACAAACAAACAAATAAATAAATAAATAAACAAAACTTGGGAACTGGCATCTTTCTATGAGATAGAAACACTGTGCAAAATTTATGTAAAATTATTTTTTATGAAAAAACTCTTGTTCGAATTGCATACAGATATCAATTTAATACATCACAGTAAGCATTTAGCCTTCATTTTCCTCACTATCAGATGATGTTTGGTCAAGTTCTGATTCGGAACCCTCTGAGACACTTGCCTCATCACTACTTGCCACATCACCAGACTGACCAATCCCCCTTCTGAGATGTCTCGGTTTTCTTGAAATTGTGGGATATCTGCTTCTTGCATGGAAATTGACAAGTATCATTATGCTTTGAACTGCTAGTGACACCTATTGTCCTTTGAATGAACTAATACTGTTCCAACAATTTTATAGATTATACTGTGATGCCTAAGGTCTACAATAATGCACCGGATTCACTTTTAATGATTTAGTGGGTTATCTGGTTCTTGCACGGTGCCACAGATTTGATTTATTTGCTTGATGCAGGCCAATAATTTGACCATTCAGAAATATCTTTTTCATGTGAAACTTTAAGCTATGTTGAGCTCTGTTTGTCTGCTGGAGCCTAGGACTTAGCCCCAAGTAGGACCTATCACAAAATATATCATACCACTTGGCTGCTGCCCTAATGACTAAGCAGTGTGTGTAGCCCTACACTCTCAGAATATTGATCCATCCAGCCATCCATTATTTACACTACTTATCTGTCACAGTTGCGGGTAGTCTGTAGCCAATCTGGGAGTACATGTGTGACTATTAAAGGGTTTAGAAATGATGCCTCTTTGCCCTTGCAAGTATTGGAAATTCTAAGCAATTGAATCAAAACCTCAAAAAATGTGGACCTCCACAAGACTGATTCTGATTTCTGACAGATTTATGGAGGAAGAGGCAAAATTTTATGTAGGAATTCTATGTAGTCTGACACACCAGCGAAACTATTTCTTGACTTATGTGCTTTTCTTATGTATAACAATTTTTTTTTGACAAATGTAAAATAAATTTGTGTTAGGAAGTCAGACATTGACAGTGCTCCGACTGGGGACTCCATTGTTCTACTGGGGGACTTCAACGCTCACGTGGGTGACGACAGTGATACC
>JAQMYF010000023.1:28174209-28195811 GCA_030014195.1 Neosilurus mollespiculum | reverse complement strand
GCATAATATATTTCACATGTGAACTGCACACAGTAGAAACCTAATTTTGTTTTGCTAGTCCAAAGAACCAGTTCACTGGATCAGCTGACAGGTGACATCCCTGTTCATTTGGTTTAGAAATAGTAAGTGGTAAAGATAGTGGATGGATGGATGGATGGGTGGATGGATGTACATCCCGAAAAACATCTAGAACCTTACAGATTAAAAAAAAAAGTCAATAAAAAACAGATTTCATTCAGATTCTATTCTAAGGCACACCGCCCAGAGTGGAACACCTTGCAAAACGTGTCAGGATAAGGATTGGCTCAAAAATACCTTACATTTGCTACCTATAATTACAGTGGATTCAAAAAGAATTGCCCCTTTAGTATATTTACATTTTGTTGCTTTGCAGCCATAAATGAAGACACACATACATACAAAGTATTTTTCTAGCTGAATTTAATAACTACAACTTATATTGTTCAAAGAAAAAAAAAATACAAAGATGGTGAAAGAATCACCACTGTGTGTGAGTACTTGTGAAACCACCATTTGCTTTGATTACAGCCATGAGTCTGTTGGGGCACTTCTCTACCAACAGACAGTTGATGTTAATACTGCGATGTCTAGTGCAGATCTGATTTGAATTAATGAGCGGCAGCCTTTTATACATAACGTCATGTGATCGATCATCTGGGATACACTGCTGCATAAGTTAGTCTATCACTGGTCATATGTTTTGAATGCTGTCAACATGCTAGGCATTCTTTGGTATAAGTTATATGTAGGTTCAAAGTACACTAGACATTATATTCAGCTTATGAGTAACTTACAAATAGCGTGTGTGAATAATCACAAAACTTACCTAAAACTTATGACAACTTACCTACAACTTATGGCCAGTGTATAGGGAATGCATGAGCCATACGATAGCATACATCAAAAATTTTGTGCATACACAAAACTTTTGAACAACCTCGCTGTACTACAACTTATACCATGTATAACTCATATATATTAATTACACAAAACTTACCTATAACTTATTCGATGTACGCCGGTGTCTTTTCCAAATTCCTCATATGCTGTCTAAGTCGTCAGAGTGTGAAAACAGCAAGGAGACAGCCCTGATCAGAGGCCAGCAGTAGTTCATTTACCACCTTAATGAAAGCCGTCTCTGTGCTTTGATGAGGCCTAAATCTTGTCTGATACATTTCATGAATGTTATTCCTACATAGACATGGACACAACTGCTTTACTTTAGGTTTTCAACTGTTTTACTTTTCTAGGATATTGAAGAGAAAGGGGAGGTTTAATATTGATCTATAGTTGGACAGCTGACAGGGGTTGAGGTCAGGTTTTTTTTTTATTTGAGGTATAATTGCTAGTTTAAAGGAAATAGATACATAACCAAAGTGTTATGAGACTTCTATCAGTTTCAGTTTGATGAAACATGTAGGTAAGGATCCAGCACACAGTTTGAGGATTTTGAAGAAGAAATAATGAAATCTGTCTCTTATTGAGGGCTGAAATGTCTGACTTTAAGTTTAGACAATACATTTTTGCCTGATATATTCAATTTTAACATTAAAATAGTTCATTCATTGATTTTGATTTGAGAATTTTGTTGCACTAGCAGCACTAAGATGTTTTCTACAGTTCAGGAGACACTTCTTCCATGCTCACTGTAATATAATTTATTTAGTTTAAATATTTGCTTACATTTAAATTGGAACATGGAAATCATAAATATTAAATACCCCACAATGCCAAAAGTATTCACTCATCTGCCTTCACATGCATATGAACTTAAGTGACATCTCATTCTTAATCTATAAGGTTTAATATGATGGCCCACCCTTTAGCAGTGTGTTTTTGGGAATTTTTGACCATTCTTCCAGAAGCGCATTGGTCAGATGCGGTCAGACACTGATGTTGGATGAGACGGCCTGGCTCGCAGTCTCCACTCTAATTCATACCAAAAGTCTTCTATTGAGGTCTGGACTCTGTGCCTGCCACACCAAACTCACTTATCCATGTCTTTATGGACCTTGCTTTGCGCACTGGTGCGCAGTCATGTTGGAACAGGAAGGGGGGCATTCCCAAACTATTCCCACAAAGTTGGGAGCATGAAATTGTCCAAAATCTCTTGATATGCTGAAGTATTCAGAGTTTCTTTCACTGGAACTAAGAGGCCAATAACAGCTCCTGAATAACAAACCCACACCATAATCCATCTCCACTAAACTTTACACTTGGCACAGTGCAGTCAGACAAATACCATTCTCCTGGCAACCGCCAAACCCAGACTCATCTGTCAGATTGCCAGAAGGAGAAGTGTGATTTGTCACTCCTGAGAACGCATCTCCACTGCTCTAGAGTCCAGTGGTGGCATGCTTTACACCACTGCATCTGACGCATTGCACTTGGTGATGTATGGCTTGAATGCAGCTGCTTGGCCATGGAAACACATTCCATGAAACTCTTAACGCGTTGTTCTTGAGCTAATCTGAAGGCCACATGAAGTTTGGAGGTCTGTAGCGATTGACTCTGCTGAAACTTTGCGACCTCTGCACAATATAAGCATCCACTAACCCTGCTGTGTCGTACCCAATTGCTTCCACTTTGTTATAATACCACTGACAGTTGACTGTGGAATATTTAGTAGCTAGGAAATTTCACGACTAGACTTTTTGCACAGGTGGCATTCTATCATGGTACAACGATGGAATTCACTGACCTCCTGAATGTGACCCATTCTTTCACAAATATTTGTAGAAGCAGTCTGCATGCCCAGGTGCTTGAATTTATTCACCTGTGGCCATTGAGGGAATGAAGTGATTGGAACACCTGAATTCAATTATTTGTATGGGTGAGTGAAAACTTTTGGCAATATAGGGCCAGATCTACTAAAGGTTTGCGTGTATAAAAATGTAATGCAGAAAAACACCTTGATTAAACATATTTTGTAGATTAAAATACGAGTGCCAGACTGTTCCCTCTGGTCTAGTGTGACTCAATAAAACACAGAGTATTGCAAAGTTAAGCAAATCAACATTTATTGACTTTCTAAATTCATATAAACATATTATCAAACGAAATGCTCAGTCTCATTAACGTTGAATTTGGTTAAGTCCCGCAAAATCATATCACACACACATTTCTTCAGTCACAAAATATATTAGAATATAGTTCTAACATGTGTGGGGCAAAAAAAAACAAAAAAAACCCACAAACAAAAAACCCAGCTCTTTGTCGAATAGCTTTTTTTACACAAAATAAATATTCACAGCAGTGTAAAAGAAAACTTAACCGTGACAATTGTGTGTTTTATTTCCCTCTTTTCTTTAAAGGGCCCACTGCTTGTTTCCTTCTGCGCAGGTTGAACCTGCCCGCCATGTGCACCTCTCCTCCCTTTCCGGTCCGCGGCTGCCAAGCTGTCGCTGAAGGACTTGGTCGGACCGCTTCGACACCTGGATGGAGCGCAGTCATTGCCTGCAGTCCTCTTGCCACAGAATTGACGGCCATCGTCAGGGCAGATACTGCACTGACCATCTGTCTGCAGTGTGTGGCAATGGCCTGAGTGTCGCACCTGACCGCCTGTGCCAACGATGATGCTGCGCGCATCTCCCGTGCAATTGTCTGAAGGGCTGCAGACTGCTTCTTTTTTTCCCGCAGCAACTCCAGATCAATGTCCTCTGGACCCTTTCGAGGATCTGCAGGGGTGGCGGCTGCTTTGGGGGATTTGAGGGAGGTGGCTGAACTTCTGATGAAGATATACATATACATATACATATAAAAAAGTTTTTTTTGCTGGGGGTTTGACTTGAAAGACTGCAAAATGTTGCCACAGGAGGTACATTAATTTTTCATTTATTAAATAAATATCTTTTCAGAAATAAAGGGTGTTACTGTGCGACTACCTTGTTCTGCTAATACGTCCAGTGTATCAATCCTGGCAATTCCAGCGACTTGATCTTAACAGATCGCCAACTGCACCTGCTCCTCAATGCTGGTCAGAGGCATCTCATCCACTGCGCCCCCACCCGTTTTATTTGCCGTCGTTTTATTATACACCAATTTTTCTTTTGTTCTTCTTCTTATGTCTTGATGTCTTCTTTTCACTTCATCCACTGTTCACATCGTTTTACCATGACACATACTTTTTCACAGATTTTCTCTCATGTTGTGTTCCTTTGTGCAATCATCAGAATAATTTGCTGTAGCTCATTTAAGAGTTTATTGGCTTCATCTACCAACACCTCTAATTCTGTAGGGTCGAATTTCATTTTGCTCTCCAAACTCGCCATGGTGCAAAACACGAAACACGCAAAACCCTCATTTACATGGGCGTGTCTCCAACACGTTTGAACTTGTTGTCATTTACGTAATCACTCTTAGTAAATCACCGTAGCTATAAATAGACTGGCTCACTTTTGTTTTGGTTGGAGGTAGAATTATATAAGATGGTGGAATGTCATTAATATGTTTACTGTATGTGTAAACTGTAGTGCGTTCCCACAGAATGGGCTGGCCTAGGCCAAAAATTTATCAGAATATAAGCAACTGTGGACTAAGTAACATACAGTAAGAAAGTGAAAAGAAACACACAGAAGCAGAACCTACATATGGTGCTGTGAAAAAGAGATTTATAAAATTAGGCAGATGAAGTTTTATGAGACCTTTTAATGATGTATTGCAAAGGTCCAATGATGTCAATTTGTCCACATACACAGTGATGTATACAATAACAGCACACAATCTCCACAACTAGCACTGACATATGTTGAATTAAATTGACAATGAACTCATCACATGATTGATGGTTGAATTCCTGTATCTACCTTGTAATTTCACAATCATTCAAAAATCTATGCAAACTGAATTGCATATTTATATCCAAGTAGGGTCATAGTCAGATGTCCTGATACTAAACCTGATTTGCATTTTGTGCAGACATACAGATGTAGTTCTGGATCAACTGATCAACTGCAATATAAACAGATCTACTGCAATATAAAATGGATCTACACATTTGTCTCATGTTTGTTGGCATGCTGCATTTTAAAATGCTTGTCCTCATCCTGGTGAATATCCAAAATACATTTCATTCTCACAACATACTGGTGTGATATAATGAAAGCTTAATACAGATGTTTGCTTTAATTAAAGCTAGGAAAGGCCATGTTTTTGGAAACCGCCAAGAGTATCCTAGATTTTGAAAGTGTTCAACAAAAATTTCCAACCTCTCTCTGTAAGCCTTTTTCTGTAAGCCATGGCTCCAAAGCACATGAAAATACACTGCCTGACTACTGGGTCAATTCACATCAATTCCCATTCAGATTTTTCTGATTTTTTTTAAACGGGGAGGCATCTCACTACAGACAGTAAAAGACATGGCTGGTCTTGATAACCCAGTTATCCTAAACCTGGAGGTGAAATTAACACCCATAATATCCCACATGCTGAGTTTGGCCATGGACTCCAATGGTCCGACAGAAATTAAAAATTTTTAGTTTTAGTTGGTCATAAATTAAAAACATGTTCATGTCACAAATGTGGCATCTCGTAATTTTCTAAAATCCCAAATCTGACATTTTATGTAGCATACTTGGTCAAATTCTTGAAAATGGTCAAGAATTTAAAGTACTCATTTTGGCCGCAATCCCAGCTGACATCAGGCACCATTCAATTGTAGAAACATCATCATAATGAATGTGAACAATCTCTCTGCCTAGCATTGTGAAAGACTCTGGTCACATTGAATGCATGGAAAAGTACCACAGGTGGACAGGCAGTTCAAAGGGCTATAGGCTTTTTACAGCCCATAGATGGCCATAGATGACAAATTTTTTGTTTTCATTGATGTATCGATTGTTGACAAGATGTAAAGTGGATTTCAAAATATATAACAAAAAATGTAAAATAAATTTCCTCCCCTAGTTTAATGATACATTTATGAATGTCGCAGTGATTGTAGGCTTTATTTGCTGCTAGTAAACAAATAAAAATAAAATTAATTGTTGTTCAATAGCTCATCATAAATTATACTCTTGCACTAACACTCATTCTAAAGCTTCTTATTGGCTATAAAGATTTTTAGGTTTATTTTAAAAGAAAACTAATCCCCCCCCCCAAAAAAAAAAAACAACAACAACAACAACAATAACAACAACAACTACAATAACAACAACATTAAAACACTATTTAAATCTTATTCATTGATTTCATTTGATTGAGTGAAATAAGTATTTGCTCCCTTACCAATGATGCCATCAACTGCCTACGGTCTGGCAATCCATGCAAGATCTCAGCTAATGGGGTTAAAATGATCATGAGAAAGGGATCAGCCCAGAACTATATGTGAGGAGCCTGTTAATGATCTCAAGGCAGTTTGGACCAAAGTCACCAAGAAAAATATTGGTAACACACTACACCATAATAGAGTAAAATCCTGTAGCACCCTCAAGGTCCTCTGCAAAAGATTCAGAGCAGGCTTGGCAGAACATAATGTGGAAAGATAAGACCAAAATTTAACTCTTTGGCATCAATTCATCTGATTATTTTTGGAGGGAGAGAAATGCTGACTATGACCCCAACACATCATCACCACCATTAATCATGGAGGTGAAAACATTATGCATCTTTTTAAAGGATACAGGACAACTTGACTGCATTGAAGGAATTATGGACAGAGCCATGTAAAATCTTCCCTCAGCCATTGATGGATTTTCCAGCATGACACTGACAAAAAACATACAACCAAGGCAACAAAGGAGTGGCTCAACACTGACTTCTGTGCTTGACAACAAGCAATTCTCCACCAAGTGCTAATTCATTTTTTACCTGGGAATCAAATACTTATTTAATTCGATTATGTACAGTTTAGTTTGTAACCTTTGTACGGAGTTTTTTCTTGATTTTTTTGTTTAATATTCTGTAACCCTCGGTTAAATTAACCTACCATTAAAATTATAGACTATTAATTTATTGGTAACTGGGCAACAATATAATTTGGGCATCAAATAATTGCTTTCCCCATGTATTCGCTGAAATTACATGTGAACATATGACTCAGAAAGCAAGTTGCTCTTTTCTAAGCATGAAAGGACTAACCAAAAACAGTTACTGAATTAAACATGCAGTTAACCCTGTTGAAAAATCCAGCTTGGTCTGAGCAGCTACAATTGTCCAAAACATAGCTGGTTAATAGAAATGGCTCCAAATTTAATACTTAAAACTATTTAAGACTGATGCAATGTAGCCCTTGAGCAAAGCCCTTTACCATCAATTGCTCAGTGGTATTAAAAAAGTGTAAGTCACTCTGGATAAGAGTGTCTGACAAATGCCATAAATGTAAAAACAATATGGCACATGGGTAATATTCTGTATAATTGTGTGGATCTTCCACCCCACCTGAACTTTGGTGTTAGTTGGGTGCTGCTGCTGCTGTAACAAAGTAATTTCCTGTCAAGGATCAATAAAGTACTATTCTATTCTATTCTATTCTATTCTATTCTATTCTATTCTAATATGAACAAATCTTAATCTTTGGAGTTATTTTCCACAAGTTGAGGGCATAAAATATTTACTAGTGCACCTACCACTGGAGGCACAAGGCGCATCTCTCATCCGAGTCAAATCCAAATCTGAATTATTTTGCATAAGCCATTCAATTTGCGAGTAGCAGCACTGTGTCATATTCGAATTATGGTAATTATTCATAATAAAAAATAACTAATAAAATGCCAATTTACAAGTGTTGTATTTTAAGGCTACTTGGCATACACAACATGAATTTTTTTTAATGCTAGTTGTCTTTTGCGGAAAGCTATTACATGGTTTGTTTCTTGTGCCCTGGGGGCTTGCATGTTTGTGTAGGATCATATAAAAGTGTTGATACAGTCAAAGCGGGAACAAGTGACCATCACCACACTGACAACCGTGGCCTCCTCCTCTCCATTTCCCTTCGTACCCTAGAGGTGGAGAGATGGATAAGGGAGGGAGGTTACTGTAGTGTTTCTGCCACCTTTGGTTTCAAAGTCAACACGCTTTGACTGCAAGGGGCTTGTGCCGTATATCTAGGCTGTTTGTTTACGTATCACAAAGTGATACATCCTACCTTTGTTCCACTTTCAGGACATGACATACACACAGAGCGTCCATGACTTCTCCAGGTCTGCTACTGTCACTTTAATAAAAAACAGTGTGCTCCAAGAGCCACATCGCGTGCAAAGGCAGCCTCCTGCTCGAGATGCGTGCTGCCTGAGCCTAATGCAGTCTGACATGTTACAGTAAAAGTACGTTATTAAATCAATATTAAATTCACAGCTTCTGACATCCTGGTCCGTGCAAGATAAAGAGGAAATAAGGCGTAGAGTAAATAGTAGTACAGCTCTAGGTGGAA
This sequence comes from Neosilurus mollespiculum, assembly GCA_030014195.1. Classification (NCBI taxonomy): domain Eukaryota; kingdom Metazoa; phylum Chordata; class Actinopteri; order Siluriformes; family Plotosidae; genus Neosilurus; species Neosilurus mollespiculum. Next base: position 28,187,422 of record JAQMYF010000023.1, on the reverse strand, counting down.
GACATGGGGGAGAATTAGTGCACTGCTACTCATTTTTTAGACCAAGGTCTTGACATCGATTAAAACATTATAAAACAGCACACAAACAACTCAGAGAGAAGAGAGAGAGAGAGAAAGAGAGAGAGAGAGAGAGAGATAGAGAGAGAGAGAGAGAGAGAGAGAGAGAGATGATTTGTTTTGCCCTTCAGGAGGAGAGCACATGAATGGAAGTGTAACTAGGCCTATGTATTCTCTATTCCAAGAATTTGTTCATCTGAAGCCTTTAGACTCTATTAAATATCCTATTTATAGCATAAAATCAGTGATAGGACCCTCAATATTTACTAATACACTTTAACAAGGATTTTGCTTTATCGTATTCCCAAGCCATGACCTAATTTGCACTAGCATAAGGGTGTTTTACGAGAGACACATAAAGCCGTTCCCATCTTTAAATTTTGTTGCAACAATTTGGGGGAAATACCAAATCAGATGATTTTAGCTTTACTAAAAACTCAACACTTTAAAGTAACTGCCTCTATATTTCTAATCCATTTACACTTGGTAAGATTCTTAAAATAAGATTACTTATTTATATAATTTAAAAATATATTATATTTGATAAATATTACTCAGTGTAATTATCTTACTGCACTGGCAGATAATTTAACTTGATTTAAGAGGATACAAAGTATAATCAAGAAAAATATTCTTAACACAATATTAATAATTTTACATATTCTGTTCTTACATAGTATATAATTCCCAAAACAAGATCAAAAAGAATTTTTGTCTGGAGATAAGATTTAAAAAGTTTTGCAAATTTTTGCAATTTTGTTTTCTCCCCATGCATGTGTGGGTTCCTTCTGGTTTCTCCAGTTTCCCTCCACAGTCCAAAGATATTCACATTAGGTCAAATGGCTACTCTAAATTACCCATAGATATGAATGTGGGTGTGAATGGCTGCTTGTCTCTGTATAAGCCCTGCGAGTCTGGTGACCTATTCAGGATGTACCTTGCCTCTTGCATTAAGTCAGCTGGGACTGCTTCCAGATCTCCTTATGACCCTGACAAATAATAAAGATAATGGAAGCTTGGGTGGATAGAAGAACTTTCATTTATCCATAGATATCCATAGATTTTCATAGATGGATAGATATCACTTTTAAAGGACAAGTGATGCTTTTCATATTCTCCCTGTGTGCAGAGAAGCTGATACTCTATTTAGAACAGATGATTGACTGTTTTTTCTGGATGTTCCACAACCCAAGTTTGATGCCGGAATTTTAATGACAAGACTAAATTATACATTTAAATTGAGTGAGCATATTTTTCTTTACTACTTAATTTATACCTAATTAAGCACTGAAGGTACGTTTAGAAGGCAAGCACATCAGCAAGCCACCAGTGGCCTGCCCACGCTTTTAAAACACATCACAGTACATTATAACTGGAGGTTCGATGTACCAGTTATGACAGCTTGTTTCATGACCTTCACAGCGTCAGTCATCTATAGCTCGGAATATGGTATCTTCAGTATTTAGAATACACACTACCCCATGCATTTACTATTTATATATTATCATTCCTATCTTCTTTGTTTATTTATTGCAGGGTCTGGCATGTTGCGAGAGGCATTAGGGAAACCATATGCATTTCACAATGGATGGTGGGAATGAATGCTGCAAAGGAGGCCTTGCTGACTGCATGAGTTCAGCTAAGTTGCAAGGGCCAGTGCAGTTTATTAGGTCAGTGCCAGGAGGAGATGTGTTGTGACAAGTATGCAAGTTTTCAAAGGTTAGTGTAAAGAGAGCTTGGCAGGACTACTCCCACCCCACTGGCTCCTGCTCCCTTCAACATTCTCCAAAAGGCCAGACTTATATATCTGAGAATGGATTTACATACAAGGCAACACACCTTTCTTGTTACTTCAGAACCTAATTGTGTTACATTCCACAGTATGGAATATTTCTTAGAAAATGGTTGGATGATCAAGAAAATGGGCGGCACAGTGGTGCAGTGGTTAGCACGTCTGCCTCACAGCAAGAAAGCCAGGGCATATCAGTGTGGAGTTTGCATGTTCTCCCTGTGCTTGCGTGGGTTTCCTCCGGGGACTCTGGTTTCCTCCCACAGTCCAATAACATGCACAGTAGGCTAAGTGGCTGTTTCGAATTGCCCCCTAGGTGTGAGTGTGAGTATGAATATTTGTGTGTATTGGCCCTGCAATGGTCTGGCGAGCTTTCCAGGGTGTACCCTGCCCTCACACAGAGTCAGTTGAGTTGGGTGCCAGCCTCCCCTGTGATGGTCAAGCAAGCTGTTCTTTGTGTATCCTGCCTTCGTTCAGAGTAGGCTAAGATAGGCTGCTAAAAGGATTAAGTGCCTTGGCAAATAAGTGACTTTCAACATTTAAAATAAATTGTACAGACTATTTACACAACTCTAAGCATCATTAGTGCATATATGTGACTGGAATCTCATCCATGGTGTCTAAAGCCTAGTGTTTCCAGGATGGATCCACCATGTTTTGGCCAGGACAAGCACTTACCACATATGCAGCAGGCTCCAGTACATTGTATATTTGGACACCATTCTTTCATATCTAATATTAACACTTTCAGCAGTTTGTGTTACAGTTTTTCTGTGGGATCAGACCAGTTGTATTTGCTTTACTCCCCATTTGCATCAGTGAGTCTTGGGCACCATGAGTGTTGCGAGTTCACTGGTTGTTGTTTCTTGTACACTTTTGGTTGGTACTTACGACTGCATACCAGGGACACCACACAAGACCTGCCAGTTCAGCTGCAGCTGCCAGTGTAATGAGATTATCAATGTTGTTCACTTGACCTGCCAGTGGTCATAATGTTATGGCTAATCCATGTATACTTTCATTATTTATTAAATGAATGGGATGTTAATTATATTACTATAATTTATGATTTATGTAATTTATCCAGGTGAGGAAAGCATAGATTTAATTGAGCTATAAATGCTCTGTAAATAATTTTATGGCATGCCGTTAAAACATAACTGTGGTTTATCACACCTGAGTTAAATTTTTCTAGCCACACCCAGGCCTGATTACTGCCACACCTGTTCTCAATCAAGAAATCCCTTAAATAGGACTTACCTGACAAAGTGAAGTAGACCAAAAGATCCTCAAAAGCTAGACATCATGCCGAGATCCATAGAAATTCTGGAACAAATGAGAAAGAAAGTAATTGAGATCTATCAGTCTGGAAAAGGTTATAAAGCCATTTCTAAAGCTTAGGGACTTCAGCAAACCACAGTGAGAGCCATTATCCACAAATGGCAAAAACATGGAACAGTGGTGAACCTTCCCAGGACTGGCCGGCCGACCAAAATTACCCCAAGAGTGCAGCGAAGACAAATCCAAGAGGTCATAAAAGACCCCAAAACAACATCCAAAGAACTGCAGGCCTCACTTGCCTCAGTTAAGGTCAGTCTTCATGACTTCACCATAAGAAAGAGACAGGGCAAAAATGGCCTGCATGGCAGAGTTCCTAGACAAAAACCACTACTGAGCAAAAAGAACATTAAGGCTCATCTCAATTGCCAGAAAACATCTTGATGATCCCCAAGACTTTTGGGAAAATACTCTGTGGACTAATGAGAAAAAGTTTAACTTTTTGGAAGGTGTGTGTCCCATTACATCTGGCGTAAAATTAACACCGCATTTCATCACCGCACCAATAGTAAAATATGGTGGAGGTAGTGTGATGGTCTGTGGCTGTTTTGCTGCTTCAGGACCTGGAAGACTTTGATAAATGGAACCTTGAATTCTGCTGTCTACCAAAAAATGCTGAAGGAGAATGTCCGGCCATCTGTTCATGAACTCAAGCTGAAACAAACTTGGGTTCTGCAGCAGTACAATGATCCAAAACATATTAGCAAGTCCACCTCTGAATGGCTGAAGAAAAACAAAATGAAGACTTCGGAGTGGCCTGGTCAAAGTCCTGACCTGAATCCTATTGAGATGCTGTGGCATGACCTTAAAAAGGCAGTTCATGCTCAAAACCCCTGCTAAGGGCGGCCCAATCAGTTATTAGGTTTAGGGGGCAATCACTTTTTCACACAGGGCCATGTAGGTTTGGATTTTTTTCTACCTTCAGTTAAAAACTGCATTTTGTGTTTACTTGTGTTGTCTTTGACTAATATTTAAATTTGTTTGATGATCTTAAACATTTAAGTGTGACAAACATGCAAAAAAATAAGAAATCAGAAAGAGGGCAAACACTTTTTCACACCACTGTATATAGAATGTATATAAAGTCAACATCGACTGTAATTTTTTTCCTCCAAATGTTCACACACACACACACACACACACTTGTACTTCAATAGTTTCTATATTTCTAGGGACACTTATTGACAATGCAGTTTCAAACTCTGCACGCAAACCTTAATCATCACTATAACCTAAACCTAATCCCAATCCTAATCCTAAATTTATCCTGAACATTAATACCTTAAACAGCCCAGCCAAATGTTGCAAAAATGTACTAACTTTGCTGGTAAAATCTGTATTAAAGTCCTCAATATAAGAAAAGAAAGAAACACACACACACACACACACACACACAAATTATACTGTGCATAAGCATGATTTTTGTATAGCATTATATTACTTGTGGGTGGCATGGTGGTGCAGCAGTTAACATGTCTGCCTCACACCAAGACGAAGGTCCTGGGTTCGAGTCCCAGGCTCGAGGATGGCATTTCTCTGTCATTACTCGAGTTTGCATGCCCTGGAATGGACTGGGAAACTGTTCAGGGTGTACCCTGCAGTAGCCTGGAGTTGGCAGAGATAGACACCAGCCTTCCCGTGACCCTAATATTATTACCATTTTATACTATCTGACTACCGAGAGAGAACCCATGCAAGAGCGGGAAGAACATGCAAACTCCACACAAAACCGACCGAGCTTAGGACTTGAATACATGACCTTCTTGCTGTGAGGCAGACATGCTAACTACTGCACCTCCACCCATTTGTTTAGCTTTGGTTGCTTAAATTTAAGCCGTTTAAAATTTACTTTTGAAGTGTAATTTTATTGTGCTGCCTCCCTTATTGTTACTTCTAAGCCATTCGTCCTTTAGTGTTTACAGATTTTGTTGTTTAAAGGAGCTGTTATGTTGCGGGCTGTTATGTTACTGAGTTGTCTTACTATGAAGTGGCACCATCTAGTTAGGTCTGTTAATATGAAATGCTTGTTGGCTACTATTTTGGATTTGGACTGATTAAAGCCTAGCTCACATGTAAGTAATCACGGCCGAGTGTACAACGAATTTTAGTTCGAGGGTAACTGAATATACTTTCGGTCAAATTTGAGGTAAATGGTCCGTATTCGTGGTCTTTGAAAAAGTTTTGGACATGCTCAAAATTTGTTGCAAATTCAGATTGGATCGAATACGAGCGAAGCGCTTCGGAAGCAGTTTGGTCCTTTTTGCTTGTTTTTGTCTCAGCCGACTGATTTTTGCACATCACGCAAATCTGCCCCTTTTGACAAGGAAAAACCCATGAAATTATGACACACCACGTGAATCCGCCCCTTTTTTACAAAGAAAAACCCCCAAAATGAGTCACAGGTCACGCAAATCTATATAGAGTCTTGTGTGCCACCATTTACACTTTTGTTTAAAAAAAAATCTGCATTTTCCTACACGCAATGTGCCTCTTGTCATCACACACCTACATAAAATATAATATTATTTCTAAATATAAATGGTTATTCCTGTCTCAAGCTGCTTTTCACAACAGACAGCATCTCAGATGTGTTTCATTTGCGCTACGATCTGATTCTTTGGGGTGTATTACGTATTACAGGAGACATATGGGAAATATATATATATATATATGGGCTATGCAGTAATCTATTGCTGTATTTTTTTTATTTACTTTTCCTGGAATAACTAGTTCAACTTGGATTTCCCACATAATTTCTCCTCTGATATAATACAGGATGGACACTTGGAAAGCTGATCTAGTCTGTTATGCGCGTCAAAATAAATTATAAATCCCCAGGTTTAATTATTCAAAACCTCTAACAGATAATTACAGTCCAGTCTGACATGGAATGAACACATTGTAGGAAAGCGAAGGTTTTTCCACACAACTCCGTGCTCCACTATCTCATACACGTCCGTGTTTTAGCCTCAAACCAATAGTGCAGGCTGAAATAGCGGCCATCCCATAAACCAAAGCTGAGCTGAGCATCCCATAAACCAAAGCAATTCATGCTGGAATACACAACTAATTAAAAAAAAAAGCATAAAAAGTCAATGGAAAGAATGAACTTGGATTTGTATTATTACATTTTAAGAGCAGGTTCAATACAATGCATGACACACAGCGAGTGCAGGGTCAAGGATCCTCAATGATAATCTATATTAAAGGTTTTTGATGAGACCATGCATTTTTTCAGCCAACCGAAACCGAAAACAACTGAAAAAAAGGTTGCACTATTTCACAGCTATATCGCTTACATGTGAGTACACCCTAAGTCATTTGGAACTCTTATCCCTGTTAGGCCTAAGCGGTGAAGGGCACTAGCTGTCCCCAATGACCATTTTTTGTTTTAGTTTGTCATTTTTGTGGCGTAGTGGTTAGAGCTTTGCACTTCCATGACTGTCAAGATAGCTCTCAGCATGCTGAGAGTTAACTGGGTTGCTGGGCTTTGAGCCTAATCTATTCTGCCATAAACCTGCATGAAATTCAGTGTTCAGCTAGTATTTGGTAGGCAGTTAGTAAGAGTAACTCTTCATATGTAAAGCAGTCAGTTTGTTGTTTACTGGCCTTTGTTTTTTTATTGTTTTTTTAATAGTTTTGGTAAATTTTTGGTCTTTGGTGTTATGTTGATGTTTAGCACTCCTAGCTGGAGAAATGGTTTCAGTTGATTTTGTGAGGTAACCTTATAAAAAGAGCAACTGTTGAAGGTGGCTGAAGATTATCGGGTTGAAGTTCCAAAAAAAAAAAAAAGAACCTGGAATGTTGGGTAGAGTAAAAGCTCATTTGGTAGAGGCAAAGGTTATAGCCACTTCATTGGCATCTTCCAGTGTGTTTGATGGAGCTTCTCCAAGTGTTAATGATTCAGATGGTGTCCCAACAGCTCCCTGACTGACTGGTTTGGTTAATGGACTCACATTTGAGTATCAGAAAGAGATTTGCATGCCTTTGTGAACTCAAAATGACGCTAGCCAAAAATGAGGCTAAATCAAAATGAGGCTAAGCAACAATTTGATTTGGTGCATTATAAGCTTGACCATATACATGAAGGAAAGCTTTAGCTCAAGCCGAAAATGCTGCACATTCAGTATAATGTATGTTTCTCCTCCATTGTTTGATGTTGCTGTTATCTTGGTTAGTAACCCAAATTCAATGAGAAAGACACTGACATCTTTTTGTGCTATTTGATGTATTCATCCGATGGGCCAGGAAAACTTCCAGGTAAGGTAGACCATGGTTACAGGAGAACATTTGACCGATTTGATTGGAGGAATGAATGTCCACTGTTGAAGAAAACAAAGCCGAGATCTTCAACAGCAAGATCATCTGGGGCTGTGGTGAGGAAATGGGTGTCACAGAGGGAATATTTTTAACGGAGATGAGATTGTGCTGTTTTTCTTGCTATTTAAGTTAAGATCCACAGTACTTCAGGTTGCCCATGATGGTATCACTGATCATTTAGGTGTGAGAAAAACCTTCGATCGAGTGTTGAGGTATTTTTACTGGAAATCCAACCCAGGTAATTAAGCCTGCCCTTCTGTATCACATACCAGTTGTAACATCTATTTGCGTTGCTGAACATCCATTCAGCAGCTCCCAGGACCAGATACAAAGAGACTGTTTACCGGGATAAAGCAACTCATGCTCTCAAATGAATTGGTGTTCAAAACCACAAAACATTTGCACTAATAGTTTCCATTGTTCAAGTTACATATACTAATTATATTTATTTATTGCACATAGAGTTTTATAAGTGTATGTTTACATAAACGCATCCAACTGTGCTCTGCTTGTTTACATACGATTGTTGTTCACATATCAAATAATCTTAAAATTGTACATGTTCATCTAAAGTATTGCATTTCTGTGTGAGAGAAAGATTTTACAAACCTGTTTAGCATTACGGCAGCAAAATTAAAGTGTTCCTTCACAAATATGTCAAGTACGCATCTTGATTTACATTCTACTTCTACTTTTTCTTCATATTCCATGCCTCTTCCAGGCTTCAGCTGCCCCTGTTCATGGTTAACTATGCCTGTAAATAAAATGAAAGGTCTTTTTAAGATTATCATCCTTCAAGATGCATTCTCAACACTTTCCTTTGTCCTCAGCACAGGGGCGGATAGGGATATAGGGGGCATGGGTAATATAGGTGATATGGGTGACATAAACCCTAAATGGTATATTGCACACTTCCCGACCAGAAGAAAAGTCCTGCACTTGTTGGACCACCTTTAGCCTTGATTACAGTGTGTAATACCCATTGCATTGTTGCTTCAGTTGGTCAGGTCAGTAGGACTCTGTGGTGCCAGTTCATGTGTGAAAATGATTCCTCAGGTTCCTTGAATCACTCTTTCACTATTTCAGTTCCAATTTTATGTTTGTGCCATCAGGGGAAAAAAGACCACTGATTTGATAGCCTGATCATTCAGTACATTCAGGTTGTCAGTGGGGGACTATTTTTATTTTTATTTTTGCAGTGCACATATGTGGCAAACATGCATCTTAATAAACAAAAACAAGTAAATAAATGCAATGATGAATAAAAAAATTAATTAAACTACTGTATGAATAAGTATGTTTTTATCTATAACAGACGTGAATGAAATTAATAAGTGAGTCAATATATAACAAATAAGCTATACAAATAGCTCCCTGAAAAAGATCTTGTATGAAAGTTGTGTTCTATTCTATTTTTGATATGGAGTAAAATATACAAGCTGAAACCAAGTTGATTCATAATTTACAGGCATTTTAAAATTTCCACATCTGGAATGCATGCTTACTGGCATGCCATTTTACCAACAGGATCGAATTTCAAACCCTTCCTTCCACTTATACATACATCCTGTTTTTGTCTAGTCACTTCTGGTCACTTAATACAACACCAAATGCAAACCTCTGCAATCCATTCTTAAATTATAGTGGGGGAATGATGAGATGTGTAGAGATATGTACTGCTCAATAAAAGGATGAAACTACTGCTTATATGTAGAATTCATGAACTAATTTTCTTTTCATAAAACATACTACATGTATTAAGTGGAAAAGTGATCAAATATTGTATACTTGATTGTTGACTGAACTTTAAATTGAAACCCAATAAACTTTGGTGCATGCCAAAGTTTCACGTTTTTACCTTCCACCATTAAAACTAATAAAAGTCTGAAGCCACATACACACAATAAAGGCATGGCTCTACATTCACCTCATTGCTGACTGCTTTGGAAGGAAAGCCTGTGCTTTCTTTGACTCTCATTAACACCATACCTATGTCCCTCTGTCTTTCTCTCCCTCTCTGCCTCACTCTCTATGTGTATGTGTGTGGAGTGATAGACAGCTTGTTACTCTCAACCTGAGGCGCTGCCTCGTTAACACAGCCTTTCGGAAAATATGGCCATAATGAAAGAACCTGGCAACACATTGCACTCACTCTATTAGCCTCTCAGTTTCCTCTCTGGGAAACTGCTCAGGGCCTCCATTCAGCACCGTGCCCGAACAAAGGGCCCGATTCTTCTCGGCAGCAGACAGGGCCCACGGACAGCTGGGTAGGAAATGTCACACAGTGTGCGGAATGCCCATTATCAGACACCCTCATTTGTTCCCTGGGCCCTCCAAACCTTGTCAATCTCTCTTGTTCCCCTTTTTTCCTTCTGCTGCGCACACACATTCTAATACCGAATTGACAAATTGAGTCTTGCATCTGTGACAGAATATAATAAATTTGAGAAAAGGAGGTGGATGGGGTGTGGTGGGTTGGTGTGGGGGTAGTGGTGGTGAGAGGGGGTAGCATCAGGTCTGCTTCACTCGGCCCAATCTAATTGGTTTCGGCATTAAAGATGTCAGTCAACGCACAGCTCCGCTTTTTTATGCTGCTTCTCTCTCTCTCTCTCTCTCTCTCTCTCTCTCTCACTCATTATGCCAATGGCTCCCATTATAGAGGCCATTAGTGCCTACTGCACTATAAGATTTTGGTGGAGGCCGTAATTAGCAATTTCATTTGACAGAGCGTTTTGATCCCTATTTAACTCAACACCCTTGAGCTAATCTTTGCATGGCTAGCTGTCTCAGACCTTGCGAACAGTGCACCTGGTCTCTGGTATAGGCTGTTGCACTTTCTACATTTTCTTTTGTGTACCGCGTGTGTGGAGATAGCCTAAAAGTCCAGACAATGATGTTGAAATTCTTTGGCAGTCCAATGTAAACAAAGCTTGCTATGTAACTGATGTGTTCAGGTTTTAATACATTATTGGCTATTACTTTTAAAGTTGGTTAATCATTTTAGTGTTATGCACAGATAATGGTCAGTAAAATGCTTAAACATTACCCAAACTGACAGAGACTAGCAGAATATTTGTGTTTCTCTCCTTGTGAGTGCCTTCCACTGACAGTTATTTATACAGCTAATTATTGCAATGCTCACACCTAAACCTTACCCTACCACTCATCTTTGTAACCAAAAGGAAATGTTTTGGCTTCTATTTGGTCCCCACCAAGATATGAAAACAATCGCTCCTCCCATACCCCCTCAGCATCTCAAAGCATGCTGTCAGGCTGCTGTAGGACCACCAACTGTTTCAGCAGAATGCTTGCTGGATTTTGCTAATTCCTGGAATCTGTTTAATGTGGCAACACCACTACATTCTCTCAGGCAGCAATCACATGCCTATTAAAGGTGGATTATGAGGTCATAATCTGTCATGTGACTTCTGATGTTTCTCTAGAGTTGATCTGTTATATATCATGAGTATATTCTATTTAACAATTTTATGAATTATTTAATTAACTAATTTATAATTAATTTAACTAATTTTAAGTTATTATTTTTTCCCAGGGGAGAGAGATGGAGGAACACAAATACACTGCAACTAAGCAAGATACACTGTCACAGGTTCCCTCTTGTGTACGGTTGCCACCCATTTTGTGTTTTACGAAATCGCTTCATATTTGAATGAGAGACGTTGCATTGTTACATGGAGAGATATGGAATGCTGTTTGTTCTGTATTTCCAGAGGGCCTGCCGTAACTAATTGATAAAGTCTGAACCAGCAGAATTAGTAACCCTATTAAACCATTTAACTCTAGATCTTTCACCAGAGAGTAAATAAAAAGTTTGTAGTAAATAAAGTAATGGTTTACCCTTTTGTGCACGAGCTAGTGTCCAATGCTTGTTGCTTAGTTATGCTGAAGCCAAACAAAATATACTTTTATATATGTTATATTCACTTTATTTTGTGTCATTTGTGCTATTTCTGCAATAAACATAGTGCCAAAGTCACTAATAGGTGAACCTCAGACTGTTTCCATAACCAGACTGTCCTATCCAGACCCAGAGCTGTAACCATCATACTACTGAGTTTTTAATTTTAATATTTTCTTGCCATTATGGTAGTCTATGTGTCTGTGTGTTCTGTGCTGGCACTGCAGGCACTTCTGTGGCTGTGACAGTGACAGAGAGTGGGGAGAACGAAACATATAAAAGAGAGAACTTGTTCTCTGTCAGCAGTGTGAAAGTCAAAATGAAGGAACATGATATGACTTGTTCCAAATGGTCCAAAGTAGAGAGAAAAAACAGAGGTTTTTATTCTGAAACGGATAGATTCCTACATGTTCATCCTTCCTGCTAGAAGCTCAAAGCAACTGGGCCTTGTATGCTCTGAGACAGTGTCACTGCTGTATTTGGTTTGAGAATGTTGATGGAGAAGTTCAGGGAAAGTCAGAAGGAGTTGCACTGTGTGTTTGTGAAAATGGAGAAAGAGTGTGGCAGGGTGCTGAGTGAGGAATTGTGGTACTGTGTGAGGAATTCATACAGTGAGGGTGGTACAGATATGTATGGGGACATTGTGACATTGGTGAGGTGAGTGGTAGGAATGACGGACTGGTGCAAGGCGACGGTGGGATTGCATCAAGGATCGGCTCTAAACCCTTTATTGTTTGCAATATTCGTTGACAGGTTGGCCAATGAGGACAGACAAGAGTGTATATATATATATATATATATATATATATATATATATATATATACACACACACACACACACACATGTATGTTTAATGTGCATGTCTTTGGACTGTGGGAGGAAACCAAGAGCACTCGGAAATCCACGCAAGCAGGGGATAACCTGTAAACTCCACACAAACACCCTTCCCAACCATGGGGCTTGAGCCCAGGATGTTCTTACTGTAAGGCACAAGTGGTAGCCTCTATGGCAATGGCAATGTCTCCTGTTCCTTTTGTATTTTTCAAAGGTGGCAACCAGACTCTTGTCTCTTTCCATATCCAGCAAAGTATCTGTGAGCAGCGCAGCAGTGCCTACCAGGTTTTTCATGGCAGCAAAACTACAACACCTCCCAGCATGTTTGGTGCACTGTGCACATGCATAGGTGTAGACAATCTGTGCAGCAGGCGTAGACAATCTGTGCAGCTTTTGGGAGTATTATATAAACATGCTGAAAGTAAAGCATGATATGAAGTGTCCTTGTTGACAGTACTCTGAAAGGTTTGGTTTCTGTATGTGAATCTTTGTGTATTACCTGGTTAGGTTCTCTGTTCCTGACCCTTAGCCTGGCCTGTGACATTGCCTGCCTTTGGTATGGCCTTTCCATGCCTGTCCTATGACTGTGAGTTTGCCGTGCCTTTGATGAACTGTTTGTGTAATTGTTTGACCTATGCGTTTATGTAGCTTTACAAAAACAAACAAACAAAAAAAAACTTAGCTTGGGCTCTGGAACCACCACTCTCGAGAGGGGCTGGACCTTATTTCATTCTGGAGTTTCTTATGGGGAGAGGCGGCGAGCTGGTGTGGGCGTCCTAGTTGCCCCCCACCTCGGTGCCCACATGTTGGGGTTCTCCGATCTGAACCCGAATGGTGTTTCGTTGTTGGACTTCTGTGCTCGTCATGGTTTGTCCATTACGAACACCATGTTCGAACATAAGGGTGTCCATAAGTGCACATGGCACCAGGACACCCTAGGCCGCAGTTCAATGAT
>JAQMYF010000023.1:28163721-28174109 GCA_030014195.1 Neosilurus mollespiculum | reverse complement strand
CAGGCCCAGGTTTCACACTGAGTGAGTTTAATCTATATTGTGATTACACAAACTGTATTAAGCTACAGAGTGTCGTTCTGTAACATTTTTGGTTTGTGGTGTGCCGCAAGATTTGTAAAAAATATGCCGTGGCTCAAAAAAGGTTGAAAAACACTGCCATATAACAAATGCATTGTCAAGCAGAACTGGAATAAAAACATACCTGTGGCAAAATGATGTCTGTATCAGGATATTAGTGACATAAAAGCTATATTAAACTTGATTCAAAATCTTCAATAAATTTCTGACCACAATTTTGTGACTTAATAATTTAACAGCAGATATAGGTAAATTCCAGTTTTAGCCACATGGGGGCAGAATTAGGTGATTCATCAACTGGAGTATGTCAAGGCTCTAACATTGGCAATTTGGTAACAACCTTTAAACACTGGAAGACCTCAACCCCCATCCAAAGTATACCTAAATATTTTTTTTAATTATTCATTTTATAGTAATAAAAATTTTTTTATAACCCCATATGAATGACATAAAATTACTGACCCAAGCTTCTTAAAAAAATCAGCAGTGATCAATATCAGGAATTTTGAAACACAGAGAAGTTTTGGCAAAGATATAATCTTAAAAGAATTTACTCTTCCAATCACAGATAAGAGCAAAGTTCTTTAATAGTTTATGCCATGTTTCCATATGTTCTAGCTAATTTAGCTCTTAGATTTATTTTATTTTAAGTCCTAAAATCATAATATAATCCCGAACAACCTTAATGGGGCAATTCTGTAGCCTCTCTCCAACAAACATAAGAGAAATCACTTGGCAGACCATCACAAGGCCAACACGCACACAATCATTCACACCTAGGGGCAATTTGGGACATCAAATTAGCCTGATGTGCATGTCTTTGGACTGTGGGACGAAACATGGGGAGAAACACTTGACCTCAGAACCCTCTAGTATATATACAAACACACAGAAGGATATACTTCAATATACTTTAACAAGCAAATCATCTGCATAGAGCATGAAAAGGCACTGTGATGAACCAGCTGGAATGCTAATGTCTCTAAAGTTACAGGTGAAATTTAGAATATCGAGCAAAAGTTAATTTAAAAAAATGGATTTTAAATACAGAAATGTTAGCCCGCTGAAAAGTATGATCATGCATATGTACTCAGTACTTAGTTTGGGCCCCTTTTCCATGAATTACTGCTTCAATGTAGCATGGCATGGACACTATCAGCCTGTGGCACTGCTGAAGTGTTATGGTTCTCTATGGGGTTCAGGTCAGGTGAGTTTGCTGGCCACTTCAGCACAGTAATCACACAGATATTGAACCAGGTTTTGGTACTTTTGGGAATGTGGGCAGGTGCCAAGTCCTGCTGGAAAATGAAGTCAGCGTCTTCATAAAGCTTGTCTGCTGAAGGAAGCATGAAGTGCTCTAAAATGTCCTGGTAGATGGCTGCGTTGACTCTGAACTTCACAAAGCACAGTGGACCAAAGTCCCCTTTTCTGATGAGAGCAAATTTTGTATCTCATTTGGAAACCAAGGTCCCAGAGTCTGGAGGAAGAATGGAGAGGCACACAATCCAAGATGCTTGAAGTCCAGTGTGAAGTTTCCACAGTTTGTGTTGATTTGGAGAGCCATGTCATCTGCTATGGTTGGTTCACTGGGCTTTATTAAGTCCAGAGTCAACACAGCCGTCTACCAGGACATTTTAGAGCACTTCATGCTTCCTTCAGCAATCAAGCAGGAAACAGGGGGCTGATATCTGAGACAACACTCAAAGGGACACAGGCCTATGAAGGCAGAAGGGAAGGAGTTTTCTACCCAGGGCAGCTGATGACTCCAGGAAGATGACCTTTCAGAAACCATGCATGGCAAGGTCATCGCCAGGTGTTGATTAGCCCTCTCCATCTGGCCATTGCTTTGTGGGTGGAATCCTGAGGATAAACTGACAGAGGCACCAATGAGTGTACAGAAAGCTCTCCAGAAGTGCGATGAGAACTGTGGACCTCTATCAGAAACCACGTCCACAGATAAAACATGGTACATCAGGTCAGCAGTCTCCTTGCCATAGGAGAGTTTAAATAGAGGAATAAGGTGCACAGATTTAGAAAGGCGATCAACAGTGAGTATAGCGGTGTTACCATATGACAGAGGAAGGCCAGTAACAAAATCCAAGGCAATGTGGGACCAGGGTCTCTTGGGTATTGGCAAAGGGTGCAACAGGCCAGATGAAGGCTGTGTAGAGGTCTTACTACGGGCACAAACAGAACAGGCAGAGAAAAATTTGTGAATATCTGCCACTAGAACCTCCTGCTGATGAGTTTTGCTCCAGGGTGGCAGGAGAGTTGGGAGGAGTGGCACTACTGCAGGATCTGAGAACAGACAGACATAGGCACAAAATGACGGTTAACAGGACATTAACTAGGAGCAGCATTATCAGATTGGGCAGATTGAAGCAGAGACTCTGTCCCACCAAACTGCTCCCACAATGCTAAGATCAGGGAGGATTTTCTCTGCTTCTCCATTATTGTCTTGAGAAGGGAATATGTGAGAGAGGGCATCTGGCTTGCCATTCTTGCATCCAGGGCGATAGGACAGGGTGAAATTGAACCGTGAGAAGAACAGCAACCAACAAGATTGACAGGAATTCAAACGTTTGGCAGTCTAAATGTATTCGAGGTTCTTATGGACTGTCCATACCAGAAACAGAATCTTAGAACCCCCGAGCCAGGGTGGCCACTCGTCAAGAACCAACTTAACTGCCAACAGTTCCCTATTGCCAATGTCATAATTACACTGAGATAAATTAAGGTGATGAGAAACTGGGGCTTGAAAGACATTAGGGGCATTAGTGAGCCCAAATGGCATTACAAGGTACTTGTAGTGTTCCGTAGGTGTGTTAAATGCCATTATCCATTCATCCCCCACTTGTATCCGACCCAGGTCATAGGCATTATGTAGATTAATTTAGTAAATACAGATTATTCATGAAGTAGCTCAAATGCAAATGACATGAGGGGAAGGGGATATCTATCCCTGACAGTGAGTGTCATTGAGGGACACCAGACAGGTCAGGGAATTCTCATGGGGGGGTCTATTAGTTGTGAAGCTGGTACATGAGCTTGGCAGAGACAGGTCGACAAACAGGCTGGACTCTAGCCCAAAATCTTGTTCTTGAGCCAGTCAGTATGAGGGTTGTGTTTCTTCAACCAGGGTTTACCAAGAACGACTAGAGCATGTGGTGACTCAATGATGTGAACTTATTTGTTCATGATGGTTGCCTGAAACAAGAAGAGACACAGGAGGGATCACAGTCAGAAGCTTTCTCCCAACTTAAGAGGTGGCCACAAGAGGTGGTTTAAAGGGTGAAGAGGCAGTTTTCATTGAGTGGCAAATGAAGCGTCAATAAACTTCTCATCTGCCGCAGAGTCTATGGCAACAGGGAACTGAATTAAGTAGGATTTAGAAAAAGTGGAACTCACCAGTGCTCCCTATCTTAATAATGAGCTATGCTTTCTTGCTGGACACAAAGCAGCGTAGTGGTTGGACTCCAAAGTATAGACAGCAGTTTGAACTGCATCTCCATTGTTTCTCTGCTGCAGAAATTTGAAAGCGGCTTATCTGCATGGGCTCCGGATCTGGAGCAGAGGGTGGAGATGACAAGACCTGAGGAGCCTACTGAACATACTGAGTGATGGTGCCATCACCTGATGCTCTACTGAAATCTCTGGGAATCCTCCACTTACGACATTGCTGCAATCTGGAGTCGATGTGTATGGCCAGGTCCACAAAAGAATCTAAGCTGATGGAGAGATCATGAGTGAATAGTTCATCCTTGATGTTTTCAGCTAGTCCGTAAAAAAAACCCATCAAACAAAGCCTCTGTATTACAGCCATTGTAAGCTGCTAGAGTGTGGAACTCAATAGAGTAGTTAGATACTGAGCGGACTCCCTGACGAACATTTCTCACACTGCCTCGCTGCCGTGTTTTGAACGGTCAAACTGCCTCTTCACCCTTCTCATTCCCTCTGAAAAGAAAAGTTATAACAGAAAGGCCTGACCTCTCAAACTGTGGTTCCCCATGCTCTTGCTCACACAGACAAGTGAGTGATGACATAAGCCACCTTATCTTTCTCTGTGGGAAAAGCAGATTGTAATTGTAATAGAAAAATTAAATCACATTGGGAAAGTAACGAATGGAAGGTACCAGGTTCACCTGAGTAATATTCAGGCACAGGAGAAAATTCTGGTATGATCTAGCAATGCTTATGGGGAAATGCTGGGCTTAAATAGACAGACTAGAAGGCAGGCAATGAGACACGGTTGAGCACAATAATGGGGATGTGGAAATCCAAAGGGGACAATCAATACAAAAGTACATGACACCAGAAAACAAAAACTAACTGGAGTATTAACTTCAGGCAATCTCATTGTCTTACTCCCCATTGCAGATCAGATAACATAGATGAGATATTTTTGCTATAATAGAAGATATAGGAAAGTGATAAATCATTTTAATCCAGGCTACTTTTTTTTTTTGTTACCAAATCCAAATCTCCTCAAGGCTTCAAATATGTATGGACATTTGATAGAACCAAAGGTTTTCTGGGCATCCAAAGTCATAATAGATGTTAGCTGTTGGGTGTTTATCATCTAAATATAATAAATTCAGCAATTGATCCACGTTAACAGAGAAACGTCTTCCTTGAAGTTGAACATGAGTTGCTATACTTATTCAATCTAGTGGTGAGTAAAATTTTATGGTCTACATTGAGCAAAGAAATGGGCCTATAGTTAGAGTCCATAAAACCTTTCCCCTTTTTCAATAACTAACATATATTTGCCTCAAAAAGAGAAGGTGGGAGTGTATGGTGGGAGTTTCTAATGATACTATCTGGGTATACAGGTATAAAAATGTCCTGGAATGCTTGACAAAACTCTGGACCAGGATATTTAGTTGTGCGGAATGCTTTTATTGCCTCTGATGATTCATCAGTGGAATGTATTCTTTCAGTGTGTAATTCAGATAACACCGATTGCTCTCACTTAACTAAGGTGCAGGTAATGAACTGAAAAGCTGTGAGTACTCGGAGTCTGTTACAGTGGAAGTAGCAGCATACAGACTAGAAGAGAATTCTTTCAAACCATTTTTAATGCCTTGTACATCCCTAAATATTTTTCCGATTTGGACTGTATTTTATATATAGCAGTTTTAGATTGTTCTCTTTTGAAAGTAGTTGTTAGGGTCAATTGCTTAACTCAAAATGCTTTTTTCTTGTTTTAATGAAGCGGACAATTAAATTCCTCTCAGGTGGTATGGTGGCGTAGTGCAGTTAGCATGTCTGCCTCAAAGCAAGAAGGTCCTGGGTTCAAGTCCTAGGCTCACAGAGGACCTTTCTCTGTGGAGTTTGCATGCTCTTCCTTTGTTTGTGTGGGTTTTCTCTGGGTTCTCTAGGTTTCCTCCCACCATCCAAAAACATGCACATTAGGCTAATTAGCTGCTCCAAATCGCCCCTAGGTGTGAGTTTGAATGGTTGTGTGTCGACCCTGTGATGGTTTGATAAGCTGTTCAGGGTGTACCCCACCTTTGCCCAGTGATGGCTGATAAAAGCTCCAGCCTTCCCGCAACCCTATTAAGATCAAGCAGTTTGGCAAATGAGTGAGTGATAGAGTCAAATGAGTGAGTGATATAGTAAATTCCTGCCAAGAATAGAATTATATTCAGACTTTCGTTTTAGAATCTCGTTACAATCAGATTATAGTAAAGATAACTTGTGTATCTTCTCTATTTGCATAATATATGTATTGATAAATTTTTTTTATGGGGAACTATAGGAAGCCAGGGTCACACTGTATTTTTATTTATTTATTTATTTATTTTTTTAGTAGCCTGTCAGAGTGCAGTAATCCTTTCACAAGGAAAACACCTATAGCAATGAAGGTCAAGGCTTAAATCTGGAATTCAGACTAGCCTCAGATGCTCTTACAAACATCTCCGTTAGAAAAAGTTTACACACATATAAAAAGATTACACTGACATGGTAAGCTGAACATACAAACTAATGTTACACTCTTCTACGGGTAACAGGACTTGATTGGCAGGCTGTTCAATTGCGTTCAAATTTGTCTATGCCACTAGAGTTGCCACCTGCTGTTGCAATGCTGCTCAAACTCATGCCTCACACAGCTAACTATTCAAAGTGATGACGGAAAACATCAATAAATAAATAACTGAGACAAAAAAATCCATAGAAACACTCATTTCACGGCTCAATGAAAGGCTTTGTGAAAGTAATGCGCTGTGGATGCATTTCAAATGTAAATTACGGTATTCTGACACATTCAGCTTTCCATCTTTTCCGTCTTCAATTAGCTGCTGGTTCTACAGGCTCACAGCTGGACTTTTGTTTGACGCTGTTTTCACCCCCTTTCCTTCACTCACTTCATTTTTTTGCATGCTTTTTGGTTTTTCAGAGGATATTAATGCAGCAAGCTGCGACACGTTCACTTTGTAGTTTTTATGGTGGCACTCAACAGCTCCCAGCCATCCAAACACTATGACATCAATTGACTCAATCAAAATTCTCTTCCTTATTGGCCATGTTTATGTGCATGGTTGGGCACGTTGTCTATTAACTTATGACAATTTCCTTCCTACATTGCCTTATCCTCATCACAGTCAGTATTATGGCTATAAGTGAAGACATTCAGTTTATAATTGTACTTCTGGACCACTGGCATTTACATGCTTACATTCACTATTGTAACAGCACACCTATCTGTTTAGTTTCTATTAGTGACAAATATGTGACAAATTGGCTGAATAATAAATTGTGACATTAAGGAGTAAATTTACATTAGCTTTTACCATTCTTAGAGGCACATTTTATTCCTTTAGTAAAAAAAAAGCCATTAAAGCAGAGGTCAGTGGACAGACAGTGGTAAAGTACAACCAAGCAAACATTACAATCTGGTATTCACTGTGGCTTGCATGCTTTATTTATCTTTAGTGGCTTGCAAAAGTATTCACCCCCTTGCCATTTTTCCTAATTTGATGCCTTACAACCAGGATTAAATATTTCTTTTTGTGAAACAAACAAGAAATAGTACACACAAGTCAGTACTTTGCAAAGCCACCTTTTGCAGCAATCGCAGGAGGTCTCTTAGGGGATATGTGTCACTAGGGCACACGTAGCCACTGGGATTTTTGTCCATCTTCAAAGCAAAACTGCTCCAGCTCCTTTAAGAATTTCTCTCCCTCAAGAATTTGTCTGTGTCTCGCACCATCCCTCATTCCCTGTATTCTGAATATTCTCACTGTCTCTGCTGATGAAAAACATCCCCACAGCATCTTTTTCCAAAAAGTTACATTTTAGTCTCATCTGATCAGACCTTCTTCCATATATTTGAGGAGTATTCCACATGCCTTTTGGCAAATTATTAATATGCTTTCAAATTTTTTCTGTAAGCAATGGACTTTTTCTGGCCACTCTTCCATAAACCCAGCTCTGTGGAGTATGGCAGATACACCAGTCTCCAATATGGAGCTTTCCAGCTCCTTCAGTTTTACCTTTAGTCTCTTTGTTGCCTCTCTGATTAATGCCCTCCTTCCCAGTCTGGGAGTTTTTTGGACAGCCCTTTCTAGGTAAGTTTGTCGTGGTGCCATATTATTTTCATTTTGTGATGATGGATTTAATGGTCCTTTCAGAACAGGTGTAAATATATTGACCATGTGACACTTAGATTGCACACAGATGAACTTAATTTATCTACTTATTTTACTTCTGAAGGTAACTGGTAGAACCAGATCTTATTTAGGGGCTTCAGAGCAAAGAGGGTAAGTACATATTTTTTAAATAGTTTTTTTTTTTTTAATAAATTCCACTTTGCCAGTGTGTACTATTTTGTGTAGGTCCACTACATAAAATCCAAGAAAGAAATCCATTTAAATTACATTTGTAATTTACAAATTTGTAAGGCAACAAAAAAGCACAATTGCCAGGAGTTTGAATACTTTTGCAAGCACCTGACCCTCACATCACATGATCCCCAGCACATCTGTCTGCAGTTTTACCTGTTTAGAGTATTTAAGGACTCACAGTACATACCCTATTTATTTTTTCGTGTATTTGCCAGTGCATATCTGAGCCATTTGATTTCTATGTTAGTTTTCTGTGTATAATCTCTGCCTGCCTTTCATTTGTGGTTTTGTACTATGATATTGACCTCAGCGTTCCATGCATGGACTTTACTTGTTTATTACTACAAGATTGTGCTTTGCCTCTGACATCCTGTTTGCATGATTGTTTGACTTCTGCCAGTATAATATTTGCGATTTGGGATTGTGTTCCTGAATTATGCTGCACAGTTAATAAAAGGCTGTTAATCTGCAACATAACGCTCAGCAGTGTCACTCAGATCTTCCATCCATCCAATACCTGTGTTCTTTTGCAAATCTTAATCTTTTCTTTTTACTGACCAGTCTCAGACTGGCTTTTTCTTTGCAATTTTGCCTAGAAAGCCAGTATCCAGGAGTAGTCTCTTCACTGCTGATGTTCAGACTGGTGTTTTGCAGGTACAGGCTGTCAACTGAGGCAAACTGGAGACTCTGATGTCCACTTGCTCAGTTGTGCACAGGGGCCCTCAGACTTCTCTTTCTATCCTGGATAAAGCCAGTTTTCGCTGTTCTTTGAAGTGAGTAGTACGCACCAGAGTATATCTTTTTTTTGTCAGCTTCTCCCATAAAAAAGCCTTCATTTCTCAGAACAAAAATAGAATGATGAATTTTAGAAGAAAGTTATTTTTGCTGGCATTTTTGAGTCTATAATCAAACCCACAAATACGGATTCTCTGGACATCAGCACAAAAGTTTTCGTCTGTGCAGACCTAATTGCAAAAGGGTTTTCTAATGATTAATTAGGCTTTTTACATGACATTGTATGTCTATGTAGACATTCCAATAAAAGTCCAGTCTTTTCCACTTATAATAGTCATTTACAACAGTGTCTAGACTGTGTTTCTGAACAAACATGCTTTTCTTTCAAAAACAAGGAAATACTTAAGTGACCACAAACTTTTGAACAATGGTGAATATATACACAAAGTCATAGTCTATTGTTATGTAATTTTATATTCAATGCTAATTGCTCGTTTAAAAAAAAGAAATTTTCTTTGAAAATGTAATAGCCAACTGTCGCACTATTTGAAAAATCACTGAGCTTTATATAGTAATCAGTTGTAAAAACGAGCAACATAGCTACATAGACTTACTATATATATATATAAAAGAAATATAGCCTGTCTCATTAAGCCATTCTATAGAATGTCGTAACCCCTCAGCCAGGACGTCTGAAGTGCAGGACAAACTTTATATGTTCAAGGTCACTGTGCTAAGGTCACAGGTTACATATGCAAATTAGCTACCCCACGCACATGTTTAGGTCATAGGGAGTGCCTATGCAAAATTTCAGAAAGCTGGCCTGTGCATGAGCCAAGCAATGGCAAAAGTAGAAGGAACCTCTGTCTTTATGATGTCATCATTACCGCTGACCAACTTAAAAAAAATTACAGAATAACATGCTGAATTGAGGATCCATCATTAGAAAGTTGTATTGTAAAATGTAAATAAAACAAATCCAAATGCTTTCTTTTTTTATTACTTTTTTTGATTACTTTTTTTTTTTACATCTCTCTGTTGTAAAAAGCAACTTGAGCAGTATGTACACTGATACCGGAATGACCAAGTGATGAAATATATTTTTACAAAATAACACGTGTGCGCGATGGCGGGAGGCACGTTGCGTGTAGGAAATATGCAAATTCTTTGAAATGAGTAGATGGTGCACAGAACCCAGGTAGACGGAAATCCCACTGGCCACTGACTTAATTTGAAAACCCTGAAAAATACACAAAATTCAACTTTGCTAGCAAGGTAGGGCCAATTTTTTATTCCGTTTTTGGGAGGGTCAGTCGGGCAACCAGAACCACAAAATTTTTTTTGTTCGGCCTTACATATATATTATTACCATAAAGGGCTACGTGGGGTTAAAGTAGGCACCTGATGGCTTTCACATTCTATTAGGTACTTGGATATTCTTGCATTTGTTCCTGCACCGTGGCAACATAATTTTTTCAACGCTTTGCAACGTTCACATACTCAGTGGGTTGCCATATATTAACAGCTTAAATCAAAATATGCCTTTTTTTTGGAGGCACCCATGCCAAGATGCCACCCTGGCCAGCTGGCCATTACACTCATGTCTAAATCCACCCCTGTGCTGAGGACACAGGAAAGTGTGGAGTGCATCTTTAATAATGATCATTTTTAAAAATAGCCCATTATTTTATTTACAGACAAGAACAGTTGGATTCTAACTGTATATAT
>JAQMYF010000023.1:28130434-28144815 GCA_030014195.1 Neosilurus mollespiculum | reverse complement strand
AAATCCCCTGATGAGTGGGCAACCACGAAACAGGCTTGTCGGGACGAAATTGTAGTACTGTTATTTTTTCCCACATACTATATATATATATATATATATATATATATATATATAAACATATAATACCAGGATTTTGTTAATAAAAGGTGCACTACTGTTATCACTTATACAGTATAAATGCTAAATATATAACTTTTGCATGAATTACAAAATTGCAAAAATTTGACCTAAGGTTCCATAATTTTGTGTTCTGGTTTCAGTCCTATATAATAGGTCAATAACACAATTAAAATAAATAAAACAATAACAAAAAAAGGAAAGCATTAGAATCTCCACACTTAATAATGCTCTCATGAATATTTTATTTTCATGTTAAAGCACACCAGGAAAACCATCTCTTTGGTGATGCAAAAACAAAGTCAAAGATTTAGTTGTGTATTCCTCCAGAGCGGTTTGTTTCCCCCCTTAATCCCCCAGCAGTGTAGTTGAGCACTGGACTGAACCACACACACTGAATGTTGTCAGACCCTTCACAAAACACTTTACTTCACACTCCAATCAGGGGACTGGCATTATAGTAGGCAGTATATATGCATCCCATTGTTACTTGAATTTCACCCAACAAACTACGGCATTATAAACAAGACCTTTTTTTGTGGAGTCTTCAGAGGTGTCATTGCAGAAAGTGTGTTTTCACCATGGGGACTGCAAGCTGTGCCAAAGCACAACCATTGTATCATAAACACAAGCGGACAAAGCAAATCTGTTCCAAGCTAGGCCTGGATTTTTGTCTCAGCCTTGATAACAAAGGAGGCAATTTTTTGTAAGGCACATTCAGTGATATGTATATTTCACCAACTAATACTGCAAAAATTTGCTATCTAATCAAGATTAAATTGCTTTTTGATCTTGTTTTGGGAATAATATACTATGCAAGAACAGAATGTGTAAGATTAATAATATTGTTTTGAGAATTTTTTTCTTAATTATTTTAAGAAATGTTTCCAAGTGTAATTATCTTACTGCATTGCAGAAAATATAACTTGATTTCAGACCATAATCAAGTTAAATTATCTGCTAGTTTCAGTACGATATATGCCATATATTAACAGATTGAACTGATTGCCCAAAAATATATCAAAGATTTTTTTGAGTGCTCGTGCTGCCCCCTGCAATCTCTGTATGGCTTCCCATGTCATCTATTTATAAATCCACCCCACTCAATGGTATGGTTATTGCGGTAAGGTGGGTGTCTTTGGGCATTTTTCGGTCAATATTTGTGGCCATCCTGTTTTTTTAATTGTATCCATGGTTTAGCAAGATTAATCTATATCTTAATAGTGAGGTGACATCCTAAAAGAAGAACACACTTTGTGGTTTTGACCTGTGACTTTACTAAAAATAAATAAGACTCATACCACTGGCTTTCTCCATGAATGACTTTAAGTTTATTTCCCAAAGTCCAATGTTTCTCCTTTTTTGTGGAAGATGAGGCTAACAGGGCTCTGCTGATTCTATGACAAGCCTAGGAACCTAGTCTTTGAGATAACATAAGAAGTAACCAGACAGATCAAAATGAAAATTGAAGAGGAAAAAGATGGTAAAGATGAGCAAATAGAATGCATGTTGCCAAAAAGTAGAGCCAGAAACAGCTGAATTTATGAGAGAATATCAAAATAACAGGGATCGTGGACTGCAGATTTAAGAGTAAAGGACTAAACATATCCATTAGGACTTTGGTCTAACATGGAGCAGAGATGGTAGAGGAACAAGAGCAGTACATTGGGTAGCCTTTATCCTAGCTATCCTTTATCCAGCAAAACACATGTAAAGCTACAGAAGCAGCAAAAGACAACAAATATCATCCACACATGCACCATACAATATATCATATTGAGTAACACTGAAGGAGGGATTCTTTAAAAAACTAAATGACAATGGCTTAGTGCCAGACTCAGAAGTACTAATAGTAATGGGAGATTTCAATGGAAAAATAGGCAAAAGATCACCATGGGAGTTACATCTGGGAACCTCCAGTGATACCATTATAGATGCTTGATTTCTGT
The DNA here is from genome assembly GCA_030014195.1 of Neosilurus mollespiculum. Classification (NCBI taxonomy): domain Eukaryota; kingdom Metazoa; phylum Chordata; class Actinopteri; order Siluriformes; family Plotosidae; genus Neosilurus; species Neosilurus mollespiculum. Next base: position 28,142,749 of record JAQMYF010000023.1, on the reverse strand, counting down.
GTGGAAAATGATCTCTGGATTGCAAACACATTGTTCAAGCAAAGGCACAGCCTCTGTATCATCATAGATAGGCATTATATACACAAGAAGAGAGGACAGAAATTTAGACAGTAAGACAGTGGAAACATTGAGCCACAATATAGGTATCAAGTAGCAACAACTTTAGGCTTTGGAAACTCCAAAACATAGATGTCAGGCAACAAGTTGAAAAGGTCATTACAGAGCAACTAGAAAGAACGAATGCCACACAATTAAGCGCAGAGGATTCAAGGAATGACTTCAAAAATACACTTAGCAGGGCTCGCTAAAAAGCCTGTGGTACAAGGAATCCTGAGAAAGTTAAAACTAAATAATTGCATCGTGGAATACCACATTTAACAAAGCAATGATTTCATAAAGAGATTTAAGACCTGCTTAAAACAAAGTGGTATGAACATTACAATTTGTGTGCACTTGCCAGGTGCAGTAAAGAAATGCATAATGAGGCAAAAGATCAATCCTGGAAAGAAATATAGGGAAGAACTCTGTATACATTCAACAAAAAGCTCTTCAAATGCATCAAAGTATTAAGATTGAGGGATGAACACTATGACCCATCCAGCATCATCAACGATGAAAATCCCCTCAGTAATTAGGAAAGCATGAAGAATAGGTCATGAAAAATTTCAGTGAGCTGCCGAACACAGTTGATATTCAAGATAACACAACCAACCATTTCTACCCAAGCCACTGAGAGGAAGATCAACCAGAAATCCTTGAGTCAGAAGTGTAAAAGACATTGAAAATTACCAAGAAATTAGAAAAAAGCCCAAGAAATTAAACACATGGGATAGATGTTATTACTACAGAAGCCATACAATCATGTGAGGCAGTGGCAATCACATGGCTCACAGTTATATTCCCGAAAGCATGGAAGGTAAGAAATGTTTGTGAAGATTGGCAGCTTGCTGTGGTCATTTCAGTATGAAAGAACAAAGGTAACAAGAGAGACTGTGGGACAAACCAAAGAATATCATTACTGTGTCATGTTGGAAAGATGTAAGCCAAGATCTTATAGCAATGAACCAGATACAGGAGGAAACCATATCTAAGTGATGCCAAGATGGAATTTAGAAAAGGAAGGGGATATATAAATGCAACTTTCCGTGAAAACCATAGAGTACAACAAAGAATCTGGTCTTTGTTAATCAAGAGAAAGCCTTTGACAGGGTTAACAGAGAAAAGAGATGGGGAGCACCTGAGAGGGTGAGCTCTTAAATAACATCAGAGCTCGCTACACACATGAACAGCACGAGCTTGGTAATGACTGACAGGTTTGAGGAAACATTTGGAGTTAGAGAAGGATCTGTCCCCTCCCCCACACTTTTGATTATCATCTGCTTGAATGTCATGACCAAAGAAACACATTCAGATCATTATCAAGAAAACATAAATGAAATGCTTTTTGCAGATGACCACAGCCTTACCCATGAAGATAAACATACACTTGAGGAACACATAACTAATCTGCACAGTGTCTTAAATTACTATTACATGAAGATCTGAGGATCTGAGCTGGTTACCTCACATGGGTGTGATCAGGAAAGCAGCAAAACAATGGCTCTTCTTTCTTCGGCGGCTCAGGAGTTTTGGCATGGACTACAGAATACTCAGCAGCTTCTAGTGATGCACCATTGAGAGTCTTCTGTCTGGCTGCATCACTCCCTTATACAGCAGTTGTAATGCTCTGGACCGCAAAGTTGTACAAAGGGTGGTGAGATCAGCGCAATGCATCACCTGGACTGAACTGCCAGCCATCCAGAACCTCTACACACAGCGCTGTAGGGGGAAGGCTCAGTGGATCCTCTCTGATCCCAGCTACCCCAGCCACAGACTCTTCACGATCCTGTCGTCGGGCAGATGGTACAGGAGCATCCAGATTCACACCAGCAGATTCAGTGACAGTTTCTACCCACAAGCCATCAGGCTACTAACCTGCTGAAATCCTGGACAATTTGCACACAATATTTTACACACACATTTACACCTATTACCTCTGCACTTACTGGATAGAACAGGTATAGAATTTCAAGTACCTCCAAAGTATTTTCACAAAAGGTGGAAAATTGGACAGAGAGATATAAACAGGAGTCCATGGAAACAATGACAGCTACCAACTCGCATCATTGGTGAAACATCCAAACATTCCTACTGAAACAAAAGCAAAGCTCATAAATGCCATTTCTATTCCAACCCTAACAAACTAATGTAAAATGTGGACCCAGATGAAACCTCTTGAGAGGAAGATCATCACCTGTGAGAGAAGATTCCTTAGAATGGCAGTCAACAAGAGTAGATGGGAGAAAATATGGACCACTACTATCAGAGAGATAATGGGAGCAATAACAATCTACCATTTCATCCATCAGCAAAGAATCAGGTGGTTTAATCACATCACCTGGATGTCCCCATACCAACTTTCTCAAAGAGATTACAACATACATCAGGGTACAAGGCAGACCGCAATCCAAGCAAGACTTGGACTGAAGAAACCAGTACACTATATGGAATTCCTTTCAGCCAGGCCCTGAGACTAGCTTCCAGCTGCCAACTGTTTCTCCCTGTGACTCATACTGAAGCACAAGTAAAAAAAAAAAAAAAAGATATTCAACAGAAAGCTACTTTTACAGTATCAGTGTGAATTTTAATGCAGTTTTTTTAATGCGCAGAAGAAAAATGGACGATTAACACTGTATACCATAGCTGCAGTCTCTATGGATCAAGCTCACATGCTTTAAAGACACAAACACTGTTTACTACCAATATGAATAGCACCTTGCTCTAAATCAAGTTAAATATCTCTACTACCCATCAACTTTCTTTGATTCTATTAATCATTCCAGATACTTGGCAAATACCATTTTCCTAATCATTGTACACTGCAAAAATGCACCCTCTAATCGAATTAAGATTTTAAATTTTATATGTAACCTAAAATTCTTTTTAATCTTGTTTTGGGAATATTATACTATGTAAGAGCAGAATGTGAAAAATTATTAATATTGTTTTGAGAATATTTTTCTTATTTGTAAAAATATTATCAAGTGTAATTATTTTACTGCACTGCCAGATAATTCAACTTGATTAATGTCTGCATCTTCTCAAATCAAGTCAAATTATCTGGCAGTGCAGTGAAATAATTACACTTGATAGGATATCTTAAACTAAGAAAAATATTCTTAAAAGAATAAAATAAATAGATAAATAAATAATTTCACTTTCATTTCTGCATTATATCTTATTCCCAAAACAAGATCAAAATAAATTTTTGGCTGGATGTAGAATTTTAGGCCTTGATTAAATAAGTAAACAGTAGTGTATAGTGCATCTTGTATCGAAGCATTTTAAAATGTAATCTGTTAATTATAATCAAATTTTGAATAAAATGTACTGTAATAAATATAATTCAATTAGATCTTTTTTGTGCTGTAACAGAATACAGTTAGTTTTTTCATACAGATTATGTAACACCAGTACACGTAATCTGTTACTCCCCAAGCATGTTTGGGAGAACTATATAAATGCGCCCAAAATGCAACCCGGTGTGTCAGAATGCTTCGTCTTCACCAGGATGCAACAGAACCTAAGGGCTGGTGTTCTGCTCCTGACCTTGCTGAGGAGGCTAACACTGCAGCCTCTACTCCTGAGCTGTGTAGGATTAGTTGATGATAATGTATTTTCTCCACCATTAATATGTATGAAATCACTTAATAAACTACCTGCATTTCCATGTAAATAATATATATGAAATCATAAAAATAGGATTTTAATTAATCACAGTGTTGGTGTTTTGACACTCAGACTGTGTAGGAATATATTGTAACTGATTCATTAGCTCAAATGAGGGGAGTTAATTACACAGAAATATTACCTACCCCCAGTGCAGCTAACTGGATTATCAAAGGCCGGCCATGTCTCTCACTGTCTGTGGTGAGAGGCATGTAAAGGAACCATTGCTGACTTTCGTAAAGAGTAGTGAATCTTCAAAACACTATACTCATCAAAACACAAGAGAAGGCTGCATTGCTGTCAGCATGTTTCTGCCCTGTGATGGCCTGGTGAGCTGTCCAGGGTAAACACTGCCCTCACCCAATGTTGGCTGAGATGGGCGCCAGCCTCCCCGCGACCCTAATTAGGCTTAAGCGGTTCAGCAAATGAATGAACGAATGAATGAATTATTTCCTAAGCTGGACTGAAGCAGTTTTGTCCAGCAAAATAGTTGAATCAGGCATATAGTAACAATATTGCTGAAACTACTCTTTACTGGACAGATAAAAAAGTTTCATTGTAATTAAAGGGAAATTTAGCATTTAAAGAGCGTAGGTTAGCTGACTACAGTTCAAGAACTTCCGTTTTTTTAAGAAACAGACAATCTCAGACAACTTAACACACAAACATTTATTATTAACTATGACAAACAAACAAAGATTAGACAATGTAAATGATGGTTCAATTATGGAAATAACTGTACCAGAACAGTATTAACAGAGACATAATATTGGCAAATTTTGGATCATGCCAGCGAGAGAGGGTGATGATGGTTTTTGGGGTTTGTAATTAGTATAAGAAAAAAGCACCATGAGTAATCAGAATAATAGAAAGCTGTGTTGCCAGTCCTATTTCTGTGGACTGGGCTCCAAACTGTTTTGAGGTGTCGGGTCACGTGTTTACATGGTGAGGCTCTCTGGGCTGTCTTGTTCCCACATGCCTCACTGTTTGGTACCTTACAAATGGTGGCAGCGGTGGAATCATCCAGTGAAGGACACAAGAAATTTTTCCTTTTTCATTTTTTCACCATTCTCTTTTCCCCACTCAAATTCAAGAAATTAATCATGGTAAAAGAGGTGTCAGACAAAAAGAACAGGAAGCAGCTATAAGCCAAAACACCCAGGACAAGTTTGAACAGTGAGGAAGCTTCAGGACCGGACCCTAGGAGACCTGGCAGCCAATCTCCATGCACACATGGGACAGATTAAGAAGAAGAGGGAAATGGCTGCAAGACAAGGACAAGGGTTTAAAGCACATCAATGCCAGTTTCAAATGCTACAACTAGAGGTACAAGCTTTAACATTTCCAGTGCCAGATACTCCACCAACAGACTCTGATCTGGATCTTGAGGTCATTCCACCCAGCAGACCTCATTCTCATGCTCAGGGAGAGCCGGTGGCCATTGCTGACTCAAGTATGACTGTAACAGGTCAGGTTCAATCCCACCGCTGCCACCAGTTGTAAGGGACCAAACAATGAGGCATGAAGGCACAAGATGTTTGATTCAAAAGACTGAGTTTTTATTACCAAATAATGATCCAAAGTTTACAAAGACCAACACACTAAAGACTAGGCCTATAACAGAGGTCAACCAAAATATAACTAGCCTTGAGAATCTGCTATGACATTAACTGGCCAAAAACTGACCTGCCACAAAGAAACAAATGGGAACATATATATCAGCTTGGCCAAGCCAAAGGATACATAAGGAGGTAAACAAAATACATAGACTTCCAACATAACACAAAACCAAAGCAACTAAGGCCAAAATACCCCCTCAGGTGCACGGCGGACATGGTACGGCCTAATTTGCAGGCTCAGAGAGTTATGTCTTCTTGGCCCTCAGCAATGCCTTTGCCCAACCAGGAAGGGATTGCCCCCAATGCTCAGATCAGACCAGGTAACTCAGAACAAATATATGATTTGAAAGAAACAAATTAATTGCATAACCTCACAGTGTTAAAATGTGTGCACCCATATAAAACAATGTAAGATTAAAGCAAATAAACTAACAAAGGAAATAAATCAAAGTCATCATCATCATCATCATCATCATCTTCCACTTGATCCGGGGTCGGGTCGTGGGGGCAGCAGCCTAAGCAGTGAGGTCCAGACATCCCTCTCCCCAGCCACTTCCTCCAGCTCTTCCGTGGGGACATCGAGGCAGTCCCAGACCAGCCAAGAGACATAGTCCCTCCAGTGTTCTGGGCCGACCCCAGGGTCTCTTCATGGTTGGACATGCCCAAAACACCTCACCAGTGAGGCATTCGGGAGGCATTCTAATCAGATGCCCGAGTCACCTCAACTGGCTCCTCTCAATGCGAAGTAGCAGTGGTTCTACTCCGAGCTCCTCCCGGATGGCTGAGCTTCTCACCCTATCTTTAAGGAAGAGCCCAGCCACCCTGCGAAGGAAGCTCATTTCAGTCGCTTGTATCCGCGATCTTATTCTTTCGGTCACTACCCAAAGCTCGTGCTTTAGAACATAGATCGACTGGTAAATTGAGAGCTTTGCTTTTCGGGTCAGCTCCCTCATCACCACGATGGACCAGTACAAGTCCTGCTTTACAGCAGGGACTGCACTGATCCGCCTGTCGATTTCCCGTTCCGTACATCCCTCACTTGTGAACAAGACCCAGCGATACTTGAACTCCTCCACTTGGAGCAGGACCTCATTCCAGGGTGCATTCCACCCTTTTCTGGCAGAGAACCATGGCCGCTTCACACTCAGCTGTGAATCGCTCCAATGAGAGCTGGAGGTCCCAGCTCGATGTAGCTAAAAGGACAACATCATCTGCAAAAAGCAGAGATGAGATCCTATGGCCACCAAACCAGAGCCCCTCAATACCTCAGCTGCACCTAGAAATTCTGTCCATAAAAATTATGAACAGAACGGGTGACAAAGGACAGCCTTGACGGACCCCAACCTTCCCTGGAAACGAATTCAACCTGTTGTTACCAATGCGGACCAAGCTCTGGCTCCTGTGGTACAGAGACCTAATGGCCCGTAGCAATGGGTCCGGTACCCCATACTCCCGGAGCACACCCCACAAGAAAGCCTGAGGGACACGGTCAAAAGCCTTCTGTAAATCCATAAAGCACATGTGGACAGATGGGACTCAATAGTCAAACAAAGTGTTGTGTGTTATTTGAATATGATAATAGATGTGACTGCAAATGAAAATGTGAGGCAAACTAATAATGTGCCAGAGTAAATCAATAACGTGCATGAGTAGAATGAGGGCTGTTGTTACCATGTGTGACCATGGCTATCACACTGAATAAAATGCTAATCCCCACAGGGCTGTTAACTAAGTACCCAAAAATGAAAAATGTGTGATAAAATGGTGCACTATCAAGTAATCAAAATATGAGGAAAAGTTAAACAAAGCCAATATTATCTTGACTTGGTAATTTAGGTAAAGCATCAGCATCATTCAATTCTTTCTATTTTAAATGAAACACAGAAAAATACTGAAACCACCAGAAAAAAATTAAAAAAATAAAAATAAAAAAAGAAAACCAACTTAAAACAAAATAAGGGACCTGTGAGTTCTGTCCCACCCTCAGTTTTCTCCTAGGGGAGTTTTGTCAAGGACTGTCCATCACTTTTTGTGTCTAGGTGCCATGATAGTTTTCTTTCATTTAACATTTCTTGTGTTGTGGATGAGACTTCATTAGAGAAAGTCACTTAAAAGTTGAATACGTTTTCTTCATCTCCTTCAGCTGAGTGGTCATGATGTGAATTGAATGATGGATTCCACTGAGCATTTGGGGTGATGTGCCTTTATCACCAGGTCACACAGTTTTCTGATGCTCATTATCTGTGGACAGGCTGAGAGACCCAGATGATGAAGGATGTTTGGAGGCTCAGCAGAAAGAGGACTTCAAAGTGGTGCTCTTCTTCCATGTCTGGCTCATTCCTGGGAACAAAATATGCTGTATGGAGATGGTTGTAATAGCCATGAGGAAAATCCTTCAGCCTTGTTTGATGTCCAGGGCAGTAATCAGGTTGTATTTGGAGTGAGGGTCTAAGAATTCTCGGATGAGAACCTCACATAGCAGTTTGGAATTGGCTTTAACTTTGCTTGGTTGCTGATCAATGAATCTGTGAACTTCTAGGCTTGAAGTGACTCAGATCAGATAGAATCAGTCCTGCTGGGTAGCACTATTGAGTCTCTGAAAGTGAAAGTCTATGTCCCATAGGTAGGCATGGACATCATATCCACCTGAGGGGCTAGGTTTGAAGGGGGGGGGGATTCTTTACTCGTAGGGAAATGCTGCTGTTCAAGGCCCATTAGCAGCTCAGATCTGCTTTACTATATAAATGCAGCTGCCAGTGCATGAAAAAAACATGAACAACATTGGCTGCTATGTCAGGGTGAGCTGCCATTTTGGTTGTGAGATGCCTCTTGAAGTCCCCAGTAGAAAAATAGAGCTCACAGTAGGGTCACTTTCCAGTGCCTGACTCATGGACTTAAAATAGGGTGGGCATCCTGAACTGCTGTTTGGCACATAAATGCCAAGAACAGTCAAGATCTATTGTCCAACCCGAAGATGCAGGCAAACAATCCTCCTGTTCACCGGGGTGAACTCCAACATACAGGCAGAAAACCAGGGTGCTATAAGTAAGCTCACACAAGCCCTCTGCCTTTAACTTGATGCAACTCCAACAACATAGAGGGTTCAGTCCCTCTCACAGAGCTTGATTCCTGGCTCAGAGCTATCTGTGGAAGTCAACTCAACCATATCTAGCTGATACCTTTCCACTTTTCGCAACATCACTGGTTCCTTCCTCACCAGTGTGGTGACATTCCATGGCCACTGTGTCAGCTTTATTAGTCAGAGAATGGACTGCCAAGGCCACTTTTTAATTGTCTACTGCCTGGGTCTCTGATTTTGGTGACAACTCACCATCTGAAGCTTGATCCCAGCAAGAATTAAATGCTGTTTATCTCAGCTGACTCATCCCCACATCAGAATCTTGTAATCTCCCTGGACAACTCTTTGATTTCTCCTTTGGCTATTACATCAAGCCTTGGGGTAACCATGGACAATCGCCTTGTTCTTCTCCTCTCATATCGCCAGTATTTCCCAATCATGTTGATTTTGCCCCTTTAACATCTGAAAGATTCATCCATTTTGTTCCATTAGGGTTACTCAGTTACTTGTTCAGTTCCTTGTCATAACAAGGCTAGATAACTGCAACACACTCCTGCCAGGTCTGCCTTTGAGTGCCATTTGACCTGATATAGTATGCAGCGGCATGGCTTGTTTTTGACCTTCCCAAGTTCTCCCACACCAGTCCACTGCTACGCTCTCTCCATTGTCTTCCTGTAGCTGTTTGCATTAGATTCAAAATGCCAATGCCAGCCTACAAGGCCAATGATAGAGCTGTATAAAGTTGATTTAAAAATAGAGTTAGTGTTGTTAAGATACATTCCTGATATTTAGACTATTTTCTTTAAACACCATCCCTTGAAGCTTGAAATGAAGTAGGATTTTATAGACATTACAATTAAAATTTTTATTTTAATTGGTAATATCTGTTTACTGTATACTTTGAAGTAGAGGAAATTGGGGTATCAGGTGCCACTGGGGATGCTGTCTGGAATGAAGGGGAGGAAATCGGGTTATCAGGCACCACTGGGGGCGCTGTGTGGTTTTGGACCCATGAACTGAAGAAGGCCTATGGCCTGCCGGTCTGAAATGTCATAATGTCATATATTTGGTCCTTTATAAATCTTATGCAAATTCCTGGACTTCCCTATCACTTACTCGAATTAATTATTGATCATTACCAGCATCAACACGAATATGAATATGAATACAGAAATTGTACGGAAGTATTGTAATGAGTGATCATATTTCCTTTATTTAAAGACATTTGTAATCCTGAAATGGAGAACTCCAATCCAATGAAGTCATCTTTAATGAAATATATATTTAAATTGTTAATGATTATACCTATAGAAAATCAATTGTATGATTTACTGTGCTATTTAATTATTGGATTATTTATGTGACTATTGTATGAGGAGTTTATTCACTGAAGAGGGTGTAAGATTATTTTATTAGATTATTTTATTATTTTATTTTTTCGGGCCATTCCACAATGTACGAGTATTGCTTGGCTGACCTTGAACACGGAACATTGGAACAAAATGTCACACCTTGAAAAGAAACATGGCCAAATGGCCTTTCTAAGCAATGGGTGGGAGTTGAGTCTAGACTCGTCAAGGCCAATTCGGGACATGTTAAGACATGTTGAGATATGAGGTCATGAGGGACCAATCAGAATCTCGAGCTAGGGGATGATAGACCAATCAGAGTGGAATGGGCACTGTATATAAGCCAATGCAAGCTGGTAGATGGGGTCTGAGATTTATCTCTCACAACAGAATCTCTTTATCTCTCAGAGCAGCTTTCTTTTGCATGATTGATTGTATGCTTTTCTTTTCTTAAAGGCCAAATAAACAGCTGAAAAAGAATTTGGATCTCTATCGTCATGAACTGGATACTTTTCTCCACAACAACTTTTGCATTATTGTCTAGCAGATCAGGAGACAGTAATAGTCCTAAGATTATGTTTGTAGCTGAGATACTTAGAGCAGACAAACTGCCAGATAGTGACCGCATAAAGCAGTTACTTTAATGTTTGCTGGTAATAATAGTGTACTAAAAGTCACAGGAAAGAAGTATTAATTTAAAGAGGTATTAAAATTCTTAAATTGAAATTTGTTTAAAAAGCCCTAGCACTGGATGTCGGGAATTCACACACCCTGTTGGGATTTTGGGTTATCGTGGTGTAGAGTGGTAGAACCAGGATATCCCATTTCAGGGCCTTTTTCTGTCTTTGGTCTGTCCTGTGATTTCAGCAAGACAATGACAGAAAGCCTCCCATCAAGTCAACAATGGAATGACCTAACCAGAGCTCAGATCTAAGTCTAGTTGAAAATCTGTAAATGACCTGAAAAGGGCTGTTTACTGAAGAAATCCTCGGAATCTCACAGATTTTGAGTGATGTTATAAGGAAGAGTCAGCAAAGAGAACCAAGTCAAGATGTGCCATGCTAAGAGGCTCTCAGTCAAAAAGACTGAATGCTGTCATAAAAAGCTAAAGGTGCTGCAACAAAGTATGAATATCTGTGCAGATGCTTGAGGTTTGTTCTTTGATTGGGCTGTGCAAGTCATTGTTCAAATTAAGCTGGAGGAGGTTCTGGGCTGGTGTCTTGGTCTCAGTCTTTGCATTTCAGGAGCGTGGCAGTTTTGACATGGGTGTGTAGACTTTTGATATCTACTAATTAAGCTTTTCCCAATTCTATTTGGCTTGATTGATCAATAACACTAGTTTCCGTGTTCATTTACAAATCTTACTGCTGAAGTTACAATATAATCTATGACTGTTATAATTCTGTTTCTGTGCTGTCTTTCTCTCAATGTCCTAGCTAACAAGGTGTCATATTAAGCAGCTTGTTTTCTACTGATGACCACAAACTGGCCTATCCTGTTTGAACAGCATGTAGTACTTACTTTAAACTGACCACTCCTGTGTTGTCTTACTTGAATTCTTGAATATAAGACTCATGGACTTTTGCCAAAATATAAGAGAAATTGTTGAACACATACATATGTGCTTTGTTGGTCTGCTTTCTCCACCAGTATCCTGGAGTAAGATACTCTCTGAGTGTGTGTGTGTGTGTGGGGGGGGGTTATCTAAAAGCTTAGCATGTGGGATTTTTTTTGTTTGAATTGCAATGCAGTTGGGTCTTTCTTTAATATTCAGTGTACACAGAATCATGATGATGATGATGATTATGAGAACAGACAGAAAATTCCATCTTCATCCCATACCCCTGTTTTTTTTCAGCCTGAGATTTCCTTTAGTGTTAATTTATTTAGATAAGCCTTTAATGACTGTCATATATAAACAAAGTGTGTTGTAAATGAAAGAGTGAATGGGAGGGAACATGTGGAGGAGGTACACTGGTTAAATAGACCCATAAAAGATTGATAAGCAGCCTTGTGTACAGCTCTGGCGGAGTATCAGACGTGCTGTTTCGCCTTTGATGCACCCACTTTGTGATGAGTGTGTGCTGTGTATGTCACAGATGCCATATCATATATTAGCATCACATTACAGAGGTAGGCTGGTTATGCTGGAAGCTACAAGATGGGTGCTGTGTAATTGCAACAAAATGGTCATAGAATATTAAAGAGTAAAGATGATGATCCCATAGCCCCTGTGTAATATGTATGGATGACAATAACTATATCTACTACTCTCTCTCTCTCTCTCTCTCTATCTATCTATAACTATTCATAAACTATTACAATATTATATCGTAAAAATATTTAATTAAACAATTAATTTTCAGAGGGCGGCACGGTGGCGCAGTGGTTAGCACGTCCGCCTCACAGCAAGAAGGTCCTGGGTTCGATTCCCAGCTCGGGAGTTTCTGTGTGGAGTTTGCATGTTCTCCCTGTGCTTGCGTGGGTTTCCTCCGGGTAC
>JAQMYF010000023.1:28088509-28099415 GCA_030014195.1 Neosilurus mollespiculum | reverse complement strand
TATATATATATATATATATATATATATATATATATATATATATATATACACACACACACACACACACAAACACACACTCTCCATGGCACTTTTGCAGTTGGTCCGGTCGAGGCTCAGCAACACTAATATGGCAATAAAATGAAGTCAGCTGATGAGCTGAATTTAGTGAATGAGCAGGTTATCACATCATTGGACTTTTTCTTGCCTGATGGCACGGATAAAAAATGGGGACTCAAATAATAAGCGAGTGGTTCAGGGAGCACGAGGAATTATTTTCACATATGTATTGGCACCCCAGAGTCCTGACCGTAACATAACCGTAACGTAAAAATTTAAAGTTTTCGGGATGTGCTGGAGAAGACTTTATGGAGCGGTTCAGTTTTTTCCTCATCAATTCAAGACGTCGGTGAGAAATGAATCCGACACTGGATGGGAATAAATGTTATGTTGCTTATGTTTGTTGAAACAGGGTATATATGCACACACACACACACACACACACACACACACACACACACACACACACAATACCTGGAGGAAACCCACACATGCACAGGGAGAACATGCAAACTCCACATAGAAACATCCAAGCCTGGGAATTAAGCCTAGGACATTCTGATGTGCTAACCACTACGCTTCTGTGCCACCTGGTTGCAAATTAATGTAAGTGAAATGCAAATGACCAGGATAGCTATCTTAACTTAGAAATTCAAACCCATGACTATATAAATAAAGTAAATTGCCACATGACATGGTTCAACAAAAACATAAGCATTTGTCTTCTTGGCAACTAAAGGAGGGTAGGTAAGCTAAAGGTTAATAGAAAACATTTACATATATGCCTGCATCATGCAGTTAACAATCCAATTTTATTAAAAAGAAAAAAAGCACGTCAATGGCAAAAACTAACAGTATACAGATATTAAACTAACAAATTAGAGAAGAAGAGTTGGTTTGCAAAAACAGATAAGTCCAATTGTTTTAATTATATTAAAAAAACAATTTTTTTCACTCGTTTTGTTGTAAAGCTACTGAAAATGTTTTTTGAAAGGTACTGGGACAAGTTATTTATTTATTATTATTTTATTTTTATAAAGCTTCCTTAAAAATAGTTTATAGAACGCTCCGTGTTCCAGTTAGCTTTTTAAGACGGCAGGGTGCTGCTAATTATTGTAGGCAATTTTGCGCACATAGCTTTGGACGAAGAATACATCATACAATTAGCCATACTGGTTAACTAAGCAAGGTAGATTACTTTACTAAAATATATTAAACAATTCTGCACACACACACACACACACACACACACACACACACACACACACACACTAAAAATGATAACAGAGGTAAATATTATACCAAAAAAAAAATAATAATAATAATTCAAGTAATTTGTGAGAATGCCCTTTCCACTGAGGCAGTATTTGGGTATTTCACTACAAGACTATAAACATATCTCGTGTATTTCAACAGAGCTCCACTTTATCAGTGATGATTCAGCCTAGTTTACAATATTTTATTTCACAGATTCACAGATTATAGATCTAGCTGTAACATTTTTAAGTGGTCTGTCTGGTTAACTGTGGAGATTTCTAGTCAGGCAGTGACTGGCTATATCACTGACTCTTCTTTAAAACCACGGTGGCCAACCAGTCAAGAACGAAGAGCCAAATGTTTGTACTGTGATACAGCAAAGAGCCACATCATTGCCTGTCCCACTTTCCCAACCCCATCCTGTCCTATACATACACACAGGATGAACAATTCACAGTAACAATTTACCATAACTTTCCTCTCTCTCTCTCTCTCTCTCTCTCTCTCTCTCTCTCTCTCTCTCTCTCACACACACACACACACACACACACACACACACACGCCCACACACATAGTGCACTTAAAGGTCACACAACTCTCACTGTGAAACTGAAGACTTCCAAGGCTGGGGGTCATTCATTATCAACACACACACACACACACACACACACACACACACACACACACACGCACACACACATTCACACACGCACACAACATATCAGTCAATACTGCTGATAATCCCCCAAGCCACAAACGCTTATAGGTAAGTCACCATGGATTGCACCATGGATTGCAAAAATAATTTTACAGGTGTTGTAACAATGTGGAATAGAACACTTTTAGCATGCAGACAGATCTATATACTGAATAATCTGTTTTTTTTTGTGATGGACCTTACTGCATGTCCCACCTACAAAGACTAGATGCCAGTTATTGTACCCTTGCTCTCTCTCTCTCTCTCTCTCTCTCTCTCTCTCTTTCTCTCTCTTTCTCTATATATGCATAGACAGAATGCCAAAAGCATATATATATATATGGTGGGGCTTTTGGCATTCTGTCATTCTCTGCAAGTAATTCTTGTATTCTGTTGTGGCCAGTCCTAGCAGTTCTTTTACATGTGTTAGTTTGTGTTTATGTCTAATATTCTGTGTTCAGCAATGTGGCATAACACTTGGAGGACTTTTATTGAATCTTACACTTTTCAATCTTATAGGTTTCAATTATGTCATGAATGCTCCCTCCTGGTTTGGCTTTTAGCACAGGCAATGTCCCAGGCCACTTTATATGATACAAGAGTCACTTCAATATTGCTGGAACATCTGCCTCTGAAAGCTTAGTACCTTTCGGGAATTCCTTGTACATGTTAGCCTTGAAATGTGCTAACGGAGTGTCACATATCAGGTAGAACGGCTTGCCAGTGCTATCAACAAAAATGTAAGCATCCCCCTAGTCATCTAAAACATCCTGTATTCATCTTAGATTTGCATTTAGCCATTTTGCCAAAGGATGACAGCTACCTTGTCTGATACTGTGTGTATGCACATGCATGCAGAAAGTAGCAGGTTTCTCCCCTTTAATATGTTTGTGACTGGAAAGCAACAGTAAAGATACATAAGTGTAACAAGTGGTACATTTTATAGTTTTGACACATAAATATTTTTTTTGGGTCAAATTTTGTGTGTTTTTACTGAGTGAAAGGAGAAAAAAATGTGTTGAAGAGCTGCATTCCTATTGGCCAAGAACTGTATGTGACTTGCAAGCAACGGTTTGGCCACCAGAATTATAAAATATCAGATAAATCTGTATTAATAACATGATGTAATGTAAGCAGTGGCAGATTTGTTTCCAGATAATGCTTAGCAGATGCACGGAAAGAGGAATATGGATTGATGCATTTCGTTTTGTTTTTGTGAACACAATAAATATATAATTTATTTCTTTTTAAAAATAACTTTAAGATTTTTTTTTGCTTTAACGTTTCATAATTTATTTATTATTTGTCTGAACCTGGTCATAACACAAGTTATTTAATGGGGAAAGATGCTAGCTAACAAAAACATTTATACATGTTAGTTAACCCACAGGGAGGCATGGTGACATAGTGGTTAGCACATCCACCTCACAGCAAGAAGGTCCTGGGTTCGACTCCTGGGCTCGGGCGTTTCTGTGTGGAGTTTGCATGTTCTTCCTGTGCTTGGGTGGGTTTCCTCCCACAGTCCAAAAACATGCACATGCTGGCCCTGCAATGGTTTGACGAGCTGTTTGGCTGGGATGGCGCTAGCCTCCCCGTGACCCTAGTGGGATTAAATGGTTTGGGGTTAACACATATAATCAACTTTGCTCCTAGTTTCAAATAAATGTATAGAAAAGTGCACTTACAGGGAATGACACCTTTCTGAGAAATGTGGACGCAGTCATCAGGTTTTTAGTTACTGTCTGTATACATGTTATGCAGGGTATGCGGCAATGAGCAGCGGCACTTCTATTTTGAGGTAGAAATAATTAGACTTGAGTTTATTATTTTGGGGAACTCAGCAAGAATCTGTCAGTCAATGGTCTCTCTTCGCTCTGATTGGTAAATGCTTCGGTCGCATTGCCTGAAAGTTGTGCTTAGTTTAACTCTGTACCTGCCCATGTTGTATCACTTGAGAACAGGGTGCATATAAATCTGAGCGTGGAGTTTTGATCTAAGGACAGGGCACATGCACTGAAGGGCAGGGTCATAGGGCATTGCACAACAGACCGTGCAAATGGATTTGATGTCGAGAATTAACTACGAGATGGAAAACATGTTCAAAACTCCATGACAGGGGTCTGTGGTGGCATTTTACACAGCAGGTGAGTTTCTTAAGACACCACAACTGTCCTATGTTTTTTTTCCAATTTTCTCTGTTTGACCTGTTACATACCTATTGTGCAACATATGTGATAGTGGATTTATTAGCCAATGCCACCAACATGCATTACCACGGTGATTGTGGTATATGTAAAAGGACCTAATTCACAAGTTAGCAAAGTAACAAACCTTTAGCTTACTAGATCTGTATATTTCAGTACATATAACTTGCACTGTATTGTGATGACGCTCCCCTTTTGTGAGTTAAACACGAAATGATGACAGATTTTCCACGGAGCTAAAGCAAATGATGCAGCAGCCATTGCGATGAATATGGCTGATTAAGTGATACTTTAATCTTTTTTTAGTGAAAACTGTGATTAACCAGATTAAAGAAATGTGAAAGTTTTACAATGACAGGACTTTGCTATTAGCAATGATATGCCGTTATGAGCATTTATGCATCATGACCATTTTAACCAGACACAGAGGTTCGTAAGCTCTGCTGTACTGCTTTAAGAGGCTGTGCGCACTCTCGTGGACAACAATAATTTTTTTGGCAGATGATTTCTTTATGGCTTGGCACCTGTCAGCTGAGGCTGTCTGGATGGTTGAAATGTGTTTGTACTGTGCAGTGTCTATAGTGTATCGTGTTTAGAATCATTTAAATATGTAAACTGTTACCTGTAATCTCAGTTATAGAAAAAAATGTACCAGTAATCTGATTTCATCTTTTTTTTTCCGTACTATAACAGAAAACACTTACCTTAATAAAAAAAAAAAAAAAAAACGTAAAACAGTTGCATGTAATCGATTACTCCCCAAGTCTGCAACCTAGACACTGTATTCCTGAAAAAACTCAGCACCATCCTAGGTCCACCCCTTACTCATTTTAATATAAATATTTAGGCTCTGCCTAAAATCGGAGCTCCGAAAATGTTTACATGTGTAAGTTTATGAAAACCTACATACGTAAAGTAAGAGAACACTGTGTTGACAGTGGTGGCGCACAATATATTTTTCCAGACATTTTCTTCATTTATTGGGTTTCCTGTATGGCTTTATGACATTTGCATAAGTATATAGTTCTGGAGCTCCACTATTAATGTCTCCATCAAAACGGAGCAATTCACAGACGGAACAAAGAAGTGGTGATGAGGGCTAACAACTATTCTTCAGCTTTTTTTAAGTGTTGGAGACTCAGAATAACTGCTACATTATTTGGAGGCAAAACACTATTTGCACTCTTTATGGTTTTTATGGTTTGGATTTTGCCATAACCATTTTATAGAGTCAGCTGCAAACTTACTGTTTGAAAACATTAAAAAGTCACATGATAAAGGTAATGTAGTAGGTGCAGTGTTCCTGGATTTAAAAAAGGCATTGGACACCGTACACCATGCCATTTGAGTATCAAAACTTGAGCAACAGTTTAACCGTCAGTGTCACGGTTTGATATCTAAAAGGCCGTGAACAATGTGCAGTGATAAATAACTTGAAATCTGCTCTGTAAACTTGAAACTGGAATGCCCTAAAAAAGTGTCTTAGGTCCCAACTTCCAGATACGTGCCCTAATGTCTGTCTCCAAATGTACATTGATGATACAGTCGGTTATGTTTTGGACAAAAAATGTGACTCTGTTGAAAAAAGTTAAACAAAAAAAAAGAAAATGGGCTTTTATATTAAAAACAAAAACCCTTTAACAACATCATTAAATGTTACAATTATAGGTGAGCACACTGAAAAAAACCCCAGAAGCAATATTTAAGAAGAAATTTTAGCTCCCTGTAGAAAGTCGTATTAAAATGATCAGTTAAATCGTTAGCCTGAATTGTTTTAAAATTATATGAAATGATTTAACGTTTGATTGTGCCTTGTTATTTTTTTATTTAATTGCATGTTCTCACCTGTCCTGTGGATTGACTGCCTGGTTTCAGACCAGCTAGTCCGTAACTGAATTTACTGAGTCCACAATTGCAACTTGAAAATCTTGGACAAAGAGCAGATAAGGAACCATTATTGCTATACTTTAACTAAAATAAAAATTTTTGTTGTGCAATTTTTTGTAAAACTTTTAATATATTAAACTTGTGTATGAATGCTTTAACGGGTTTGCTCTGCAGCTGTACAGTACATTAGGAAATTAGAGAACAGGGGCCGGCGTGGTGGCATAGTAGTTAGCATGTCTGCCATACAGGCTCGAGCATTTCTGTGTGGTTTGCATGTTTTTTTTATTTATTTTTAATATACTGTATTAATCCTGCTAGGGAAATTATTGCCATTGCATTTAACCCATCCAAAGTGAGCACACACCCATGTAAACAGTGAG
The DNA here is from genome assembly GCA_030014195.1 of Neosilurus mollespiculum. Taxonomy (NCBI): domain Eukaryota; kingdom Metazoa; phylum Chordata; class Actinopteri; order Siluriformes; family Plotosidae; genus Neosilurus; species Neosilurus mollespiculum. The sequence goes on along the minus strand of JAQMYF010000023.1, from coordinate 28,092,933 downwards.
CAGACACTCGGAGCAGTGGGCTGCCACGACTTCGGGTGCCTGGGGAGCAGTTGGGGTCAGGTGCCGTGTACTTCAGCTATGAAGGGAAGGTGCAGCTCACTCCCCGTCACCACACATTTTTCCTGCTGGTTTTGAGAATCGAATCAGCGACCTTTCTGTCCCAAAGCTGCTTCTCTCACCATTAGACCACGGCTACCCACGTGCCTGAGTGGGTTTCCTCCACATTCTTGGGAGGAACAGGAGCTGCTTCAAGTGACAAAATGTACAACATCTTTTGGCCATGTCAGCTTTTTCTGTGAAAGGAGCAAAGTACTGAAACATGTTACCTGATTATTTGAAATTTATCATTTGGACCCTAATTATCAGTAATTTATTCACACGGGGTGGGATTTATATGTTTATTTTTCTTCCCGCTTCTTTTTCAATATGCCTGTTCCCAGTTTTCCTTGTCATTTGCGTTTCAGTGTCTATTAATATAATAATAATAATAATAATAATAATAACAATTATTATTATTATTATTATTATTATTATTAGTATTATTATATTTAGTATTATTATTATTATTAGTAGTAGTAGTAGTAGTAGTAGTGTAATACAGCCAATCCAGTACAATTAGCAAAAATGTTTAATGTATCATCATTTTAACGGAGAGTAAGTAGCTTAACCGTAATTTGTAAAATGAATTTATTACATAGCACACATTTATTTGGCCTAGAAATTCATATTTATAGGTTGTTAAAAAAGCTGTAGTCACTTTATTTTTGGAGCTTCACCTTCCTGCATGTTAAAAGTCTTCATGGAGGCAAGAGTGGGCACTACTTAGTGTAATATTTTGGTGGCGGATACATTTTCAATTAAGGAATATATTAATGACAGAATTAGAAAACTGTATGTGGGTCATTTTTGATGCCCTGATGTTTTAAATTAATATATCTTGAAATTAACTTTTTCTACACTGGACTCATTTGTTGATGACATTGGCAAAATTTAAAAAAAATAATTAATTAGCCATATTAACCCATAAGCAATAATACTTTAAAATGTTTTTTATTTGAAAGAATTAAACCATCCTTTTTGAACAAGCGGCTTGAGCATTAAAAGAACTTGAAGAGAATCTGTTTGCCCTTTCTGTTAAGCCTAGAATGTGGCCCCATGCCTGCCATTGGCAAAACGTTTAGGCTTTTTTGGCCTTGTAGGCACAGAGGGAGGGAGAAAAACAAAAGCACAGTGCTCCAACAGTATTGACCAGTGGTTGTCACAGCACAGTTAGCACCCGCTAGCCTGCAGACTCAACATGGCTAGGCATGGCTTTGATTGGTTGATGGTTTGTGTGTGTTCCATGGCTTGATCAGTATGGGGATATGGCCTGGTGCGTTAGTCTCGCCAGGAGAAAAGACAGACTGATTCTGTCTTTGTCCTCTGTACAGACAGAGAGTGGAGCTAGTCATAAAGGAAGATATAACAACCAAATAATTGCTGTAATGTAAATCAGAACCTTTGCAATATTGAATGTTCATATACTCAGACTTCAGAAACAAACGTTAAAGCTTTAATCCCACAGTGGATGTTTTGTGATTTACAGTGCCTTGCAAAAGTATTCACCCCCCTGGCATTTTTCATGATTTGTTGCCTCAAAACCTGGAATTAAAACTGATTGCTTGAAGGTTTGCATCATTGCATTTACAGAACATGCCTACAACTTTGAAGATGTGATTTTTTTTATTATGAAACAAACAACAAATAGGACAAAATAACAGAAAACATTATTCACCCCTAAACTCAGTACTTTGTAGAGCCACCTTTTGCGGCAATTTCAGCGCAAGTTGCTTTGGATGAGTCTCTATGAGCTTATCTTGCCACTGGGATTTTTGGCCATTCCTCAAGGCAAAACTGCTCCAGCTCCTTCATGTTGGATGGTTTCGACTTGTAAACAGCAATCTTCTAGTCTGACCACAGATTCTCAATTGGATTTAGGTCTGGGCTTTGACTAGGCCATTGCAACACATTTAAATGTTTCCCCTTAAACCACTCGAGTGTTGCTTAAGCAGTATGCTTCGGGTCATTGTCCTGCTGGAAGGTGAACCTCCATCCTAGTGTCAAATCAAAGGCAGACTGAAACAGGTTTTGCTCAAGAATACCCTGTATTTAGCACATGCTGACACCACCATGTTTTACTGTGGGGATGGTGTGCTTCTGGTGATGGTATGTGTTGGGTTTGTGCCAGACAGTGTTTTCCTTGGTGGCTGAAAAGTTCAATTGTAGTCTCATCTGATTTAATTGGATCATCAAAGATTTGGATATTTTTTATAACCCAACCCTGACTCAACAACTTTGTCCCTGCTTTGATTGGAGAGCTCCTTGGACATGCTTAGTGGTGTTGCAGCCTCTGGAGTCTTTCAGAAAAGGTGTGTTTATACTGACAAATCATGTGACACTTAGACTGCATACAGGTGGACTTCATTTCACTAATTATGTGATTTCTCAAGGTAATTGGTTGCAACTTTTGAGGGGTTTCATAGCAAAGGGAGTGAATACATATGCACATGCTAACTTTCAGATTTTTATTTTTTAAAGTTATTTTTAATATATATTTTTCTCATTTCACTTCACCAACTTAGACTATTTTGTGCAGATCCAACAAATAAGATTCAGATTAAAAAAAATTAAATTACAGGATGTAATGTAACAAAGTAGGTAAAAAGTAAAGGGGGGTGAATAATTTTGCAAGGCACTGTATTTGCTCTGTATCATATGTAGAGAAAGTAGGTACACCCTTGCCCTAAACTGCTATTGCTACACCCTTTGGCAGAAATATTTTTTTGTAGGCATTTTACATAATTCTCTCCAGTCTCTCACATTGTTCAAACCTGGCCTTTGACTCAGCCAGTCCATAACTGAATTTCTTCTTTTGGAGCCATTCTTTGGAGCATTTCTTAGTGTGCTCAGGATTGTCCTGTTCAAAGGTCCAACTCTGGTTCAGAAGGATGACCTCACATGATCTTCAGGCACTCTTTGATATCATGCATAATTCATTGTTAAATGAAGGACTGAAAGCTGCCCAGTCCCTGAGGCAACAAAGCAACCCCAAACCATAACATTTCTATCTTCATGCTTCACAGCTGGTATGAGGTTCTTCTGTTTATGTATACTGTAATAACTCTAACTTTGATTAGTTTGTCTAGACCAGGTAGTCCTCCAAACATTGCAAACTGTGATGCACAATGTGTCCTAACGCCGTTCCATTTTAGGCAGCATTAGCTTTTTAATTTAACAATTTGCAGATTAGCCTTCACTTCCCACATGCATCAGTGAACCTTGTGCCCTTGACCCTGTCACTGGTTCAAGGGTTATCCCTCCTTTGGTATTTGGTACTAATAACTGCATATTGGAAAGAGCCCACAAAACTTGCTGTTTTGTAGGCGCTCTGACACAGGCATCTAGCCATCACCATTTAGGCCTTGTTAGAGTCAGACGGTCACAAAGAAATCTCTTTTCACTGGGAAATGTTTTTTATTCTTTGTAAAACCGGAGTCATGCTGATATTTATATTATAGGGGAAACACAGCATTTTTTGTAGGTCTTGGATCCTTATGCTTACCCATTTTTTTTGCTTCCAACACATCAACTTCAAGACCTGACTCTTCAGTTGCTACCTAATACACCCCACTCTATGAACGATGTCACTGTAACAAGATAATCAGTCTTACCCTTAGCAAAAAGTAGTATACTTGAAGTTTATTTTATTAAGTATACTTGAAAAATATTTTATTCTATTAGTATTGATGTACTTAGACTTTTCTTTATACTATTCAGTATAAACCGAGTATACTTCACTATACTATTCTGAAATACATAAAGCATAGTATATAATAAGTAAACTTCAAGTATACTGTGTCAGTGTTAGTATAAAATTAGTATACTTGTAGTACACTTGAATAAACTACTTTTTGCTAAGGGTAAGAGCTTCATCTGTCAGTGGTTTTAATGTTATGTCTGTTTAGTAGATTTACATTTCCAGATGATTTGTTAGAGATGTTTTGATGACATTGCTGATTATGTAAATGAATGCTGAATTAAAAAAAAATACATTCATTCATCTTTTTCCGCTTGTTCAGGTTGTGGGGGCAGCAGCCTAAACAGTAAGGTCCAGATGTCCCTCTCCCCAGCCACTTCCTCCAGCTGCTCCTCCAGCGGTTGGCTTTCCCAGACTAGCCGTCGACCCCTGGGTCTTTTCCCAGTTTGACATGCCCAAAACATCACACCAGGGAGGCGTTCAGGAGGCATTCGAATCAGATGCCCGAGCCACCTCAACTGGCTCCTCTCTACACGGAGGAGCAGCGGTTCTACTCCAAGCTCCTCCCAGATGACAGAACTTCTCACCCTATCTCTAAGGGAGAGCCCTGCCACCCTGCGAAGGAAGC
>JAQMYF010000023.1:28063180-28079157 GCA_030014195.1 Neosilurus mollespiculum | reverse complement strand
ATAAAAATTATGAACAGAACCGGTGACAAAGGGCAGCCTTGGTGGAGTCCAACCCCCACTGGAAACGAATTCGACATTCGGACCAAGCTCTGGCTCCGGCAATACAGAGACCGAACGGCCCGTAGCAATGGGTCCGGTATTCCATATTCCTGGAGTACACCCCACAAGATAGCTCGAGGGACATGGTCGAAAGCATTCTCCAAGTCCACAAAGCACATGTGGACACGATGGGCAATCTCTCATGCACCCTCCAGGATCCTGTAGACTGTGTAGAGATGGCCAAGAGTGCTGTGGCCGGGACGAAAACCACACTGTTCCTTCTGAATCCGAGATTCAACCATTGGTCGAGTCCTCCTCTCCAGTACATCTGCATAGACTTTACGGGTAGGCTGAGGAGTGTGATTCCATGATAGTTGGAACACAGTCTCCGGTCCCTTTTTTTAAAAAAGGGGAACTACCACCCTGGTTTGCCAATCCAGAGGTACGGCCCCTGATGACTATGCGATGTTGCAGAGACATGTCAACCAAGACAGTCCTACAACATCTAGAGCATTGAGATATTCAGGGCGTATCTCATCCACCCCCGGAGCCCGGTCACCGAGGAGCTTTTTATCTACCTCAGTGACCTCTGCCCCAGTAATGGCAGTCCCCCTTCTGAACCTTCAGGCTCTTTCTCTTCCACAGAGGGCGTGTTGGTGGGATTGAGGAGGTCCTCGAAGTATTCCTTCTACCTTCTGACAACATCCCCAGTCGAGGTGAGCAGCTCCCCATTCCCACTGTAAATAGTGTTTGAAGTACTGCTTCCCCCTCCTGAGGCATCGGATGGTGGTCCATAACCTTTGCAAGGCTAACCGATTTCCTTTTTCCAGGCCCTCACCAAACTCTTCCCATACCTGAGATTTTGCATTGGTGACAGCCCGAGCTTCAGCACGTTTGGCTTGTCGGTATCTATCTGCTGCCTCAGGAGTCCCACAGACCAAAAGGCCCCCTTTTTCAGCTTGACGGCCCCCCTCACCGCACGTGTCCATCAGCTTGTTTGGGGGTTGACCCCATGACAGGCACTGATGACCTTCCGGCCGTAGCTCTGGGCTGTTGCGTCAATAAAGGAGACACAGAACATGGCACATTCGGACTCCATGCATAGCCTGTCATTGGACACAGTGCTAAGCTTCAAACAATTAAAAGAGGCCTCTCTTTCCTTTTATTTGTCAAATGTCAAAGCCTTTACAGACTGGGATTGGAGTTTTAACTCTCTCTCTAGATTTGTACAATTATAATGACCATTTGATGACCTGGTCGAGATGAAATGAAAAATGTAGGTCTGTTTTGGCCTACAGCCTGTGTGTCTGTGTAATGTCAGCTTATGTCTTATGTTCTATTCATCTTCAGATATGAAAACAGAGAAAAATGCATTTAAATATTTGTTACTATTCTGATAAAGTATGCTTCAAATGTCCTAATCAACCAATGAGTTATCTTCCTTCTATTGACATAAAACTTAGCAGGTCATTTAATTAGATCATTTCCCATAATTTCAATTTCCCAAATTTCAAAAGGAAGCAAAAGAGATGTCAGAATTCAAATTTTAATTCAATTTATTCAACTTCAATTATCTGTACCAGCTCACAGGGACAGAAAGTACAACATGAGGTAACGGTACTTCAGACAGGCATCACTTGGGACAGACACAAAGAGGTTTGTCAAACTATTACATTTATTTTCATGAAATAAAAATAGAATCTGATTAAAATATAATAAGGAACAGGATTACCCAAGTCCTAAAATTCAGCAGTTTTTTTATATGGGTACTTGACCGACATTGATTATACCTTTTCACTATCAGGTCTGAACAGAATACATCTGAACAGAATACAACGTCATCTAAGAACAGGATAACACAAGCCCTATCAGTACATGTTGTATGTGACTTGAATCTATCTCTCGACCAACTTCAGGCTCAAGACTAGACAGCCTATAAATATATCCATGTTGATTATAAACTGGGTACAATTACATATTGCAAAGTGACCCTGCACTTGTACATGTGTGGAAACAGCCTCATTCTGAATCCAAGAAGCAGCCTAGACAGCGCTAATCACGGCGTGATGGAGGTACCAAACTTACACATGGAAGGGCAGTCAATCTATGATAACCTTGCCAGTGTTCCTTTAATTCCGGATTGTTCAGTTTGGTACGCTGATTACCCCAAAAAAAATTTGTCAGCAGGACGTACAAAGTTGTTGATGCAGGTTTTTCGTCAGCGATGAGCAACAAACTTTTTTCATGCAGGAACAAAATCACATGCGGGCAGTGATGAGAAACAAAAAATCAAATTTTGCTGGCTTTATGAATATTTTGTGGTCTTTTCTGCCACGTTTCGTGGTAGGACCCTTTGCTAAATGGCCAGTTTCATTATATTATATAGGTTTCCCAGCTGTATAAATTCAGGAAATCATAGATTAATACTTCATCTTTCAACTCAGCGAAAAAAGAAAAATCGATATTTCAATGCATTATAATGTGCTATATTTTGGCCTGTGTCTCCGAAATGGTACTTGTGACTTCCGATTCATTTTGCCAGAATGCGGCACATATGCTGATAACCTCAACACTCTCCCATGTATAGAAAAGAAATATGGGTCACTCCACACTATGTGGGACAGTTGCATGTGATACAGTTGTATCCTCAAAAACTAATCAAACCAATAAAACATTGTCTTCCCAATTGCTACCCTTTGATAATCAATTCAAGATAAATATATATATGTGTGTGTGTGTGTGTGTGTGTGTGTGTGTGTGTGTGTGTGTGTGTGTGTGTGAAAAAATATCTAAGTCAAACTGGCCTTCACAAATTCTCAAATAGTTACACATAGAGAGACACATCATTTTACATCTCCAGACATGATAATGTTTTATGGAAAAAAAAAATCTTCCTGTGTGAACTTTTGGAAAAAGTGTTAAAGTTCCATAATGTGGTACCTTTCTTTTCCCCTGAAATTTTTTTTCGCACCGCGCGCAAGAAGTATTGGTGTTCCATCAGGTTCCATTCCATCCAACTGTAGTTAACACATAGAATAGACCCAAGACTATATGGTCTAAATATTTAAAGATATTAGCTTCCCATCAGTCTGTGTGTTGAAGGAAATTTGTTTGCATCATTAGATTTTCTTCAGAGAAAGGAGGACATTATCAGAACATATTTTAAATATTTGGAACAGATGTGTGTAAGGAAACATGAAACAACGTGTTCAGTTGATGAATATAATTCTGTTGTGCAAATTCAAAAGGTCTGTTGTAATCAGATAATTACAAAATTTGAATGGTTAGAGCAAAATTTACCATTTTGAAAAAAAAAAACCACAATGGGCCTCATTCATCAATATCTTAAGTTTTTTTCCCAAAATTTCTTAGGTTTCATCAAACACAGTGTCCCAACTTTTCGAAATAGGGGATGTACCTAAACATTTGGCTTCTTAATTGTTTCTGAAATAATATTTTGCTTCATGTATCTAATTTTCATGAGTCAGTGGACATGATAACCTGGGTGTGGATTCAAGCAGAATGATTTTAAGAACTTGAGAAATAAATGTCTTAGATGGGCATTGGGATATATTGAGAGAACTTTGCTTGGGGATGGAAGTCTGCACATGGAGAAAGTGCTGGGTGGGTGAGAGAGGCACAGGCAGTTAAAGCAGAAAGGATGATTCACTGTTGCCAGCAGCTTTCAGAGTATGCTCACTCTCACTCTCTTTTTCTCTGTCTATATCTGACATTCTCTCTCATGCACTCCTCTGCATTGGCACACCTGCCTCTTTCAGCCCTGCTCCACCTTGACAGCCAGCTTCAAAAACCTGGTGTTTAAAGGGAAGACAACATCCAAATTGATGGCCCTCACATACAGTGTTAGTCTGTCATCCACAAAAACAGCGGAAGAAAATGAAGGGGAGAGAGAGGCTTGAAAATAACAGTCCTGAGGATGTAGCATTCAAGGCAACACTGTGAAGCACCCTCAGAAGCCGTAACATGGAGTTATAGAAGATTCCCGAGCTTAGAGCCAGGCATCTCCCAAGGGGTTAATGATGAGGATAGGTGGGTGTTGCTCTGGCTTTGATGGCTCGGTACATGCACATCCATTTGTCTCCGATAAATGAATAGTGCTCAATCAGGAAAGAGCCTTGGGCTTCTGCTGCCATGACAACCCATACTGCTACAGTGAGGCTGCTGTCATGGCGACCTCAGAATATTCACTCTCCTCAGTGTTTCTTTATTGTACCAAACTCATTACAATGAGCAAAATGAAAGTACAAGCTCACTCATGGCCTCGATGATTTCGATGTTCCTATTTTTTTATGGTTCAGTGTCAGTGACCAAAGATTATTCAAATAAAAATATAAAGAGATCATTTCAATTAAAATGTAATTGTTAATCGTATATAGACAAAAGAATAAAGGGAACATTTATTTACTAAAGCAGTGCTCAAGGGAAAAAAAAAAAATATATATATATATATATATATATATATATATGTGAAACCCAAACAGGATTAAGTGATTTGGCAAATCGGTGAATTGATTACTCTATTCAAAATTCTTAAAAAATTCATTCTTACTGGAAAATTCTTTACAGGGGAGTCGGTCATCATTGAAATAGCTGGTTAGCATGGAGCTAGCTGGGTTAGCTGTTCATTACAGTAAGGTTTAATTAATCAGCAGTCAATAATCAGATGGCCAAATGTGCATGCAGGATCAGCCAAAGTCTTCGGGAAAGTATCTTTCTAGGAAAGGCCTTTCTGGTTTACTAGTGGAACTAGCTAGTGGCAGTAGATAGCGATCAGTCCGGGTACGAATTATGTCTAATTTTTAAAAACATTTTTTTACAATGAAATACTTTCATTTATTTATAAAGCACATAAGTGCTGTGTAGCTAATGGTATCTTTTGAAATACGTTCAGAGTTTTAGTATATACTAGAAATAATTCATTCATTTTCTAAGCAGCAAAATTTTAATTAGGGTCGTGGGGAGGCTGGCGCCCATCTCAGTTGACGCCGAGTGAGGGTGGGGTACACCCTAGGCCATCGCAGAGCCTAGAAATCATTTATAATTTTAGTATATACTACATAGAAACACAAGAAAAACTAATGAAAGCAAAATTTTCATGGTGTTGTTTTTATTCATTAAGCGTAATGATGATGCCACCTGCTCCAAGTGACTGTGACAAACCTTGAGTGTTTCTTATTTTGGTTCAAAGATTATCCACATGGGATAATGTTTTTTAACCCCTAGATAGAGGACCAATCATAAAGTGCTGTTCCCGTGCAGTATAATAAATACATTTACCATATAGTATGTAATATACAGTATATAACATAACATACTGTCATGAAGATCAAAGATTATTTGAAGTTTATTGTCCAATCCCATCATGCACCTTGAATAGAAAATGACTAACTTACAGCTTATACAGCACATGTTTTTGTTGTATGTGTTTGTTGTATTTTGATAAGTGGAGTGTCCAAATATTCACTGGCATGTGCTGCATAAATGTCCTGCGGAGTAATTATTGTGCAAATATGAGTTTCCTTGGTTTTATTATGTAAATAGAGAAAGTAATTGGCCCAGTATGAGTTTCCTTTGTAAATAGTGCAGCTTTGAACAGGCGCTCCATGCAGTGCAGCTGTAACTTAGCCCAGCAGTGATCAATAGAGAACGAGGCCAGCAGGTCGTTTCCCCAGCAGCCTACATGGGTCAGTCAATATGTTGCTCTCTTCTTTGACATTGAATTGATTGTGAGACTGTTCTTCGTAAAACTGTTTAGGAAATGTGCAAAAAAGAGAAGTAAATAAAGAAGGTGAAGGTGGGTGTGTGTTTTGCATGTAATGAGATTTTTAGTGGAGAAATCAGCAGTTTACAGTATAGTTGTTCTAATTTCTGCTGAAACATTCGAGAAAAGAAAGTGTTTCTTGATATGGTATGGTAGTTAGAAACAGAACAAAATGTAAAACATCATCTCTCTCTCTGGTGTGAAATGGATTTCTATGAATCATTGCACCAAATGTAGGCCTCACTCTAGTTTTAGCACTATTATTGGTTTCCACATGAAAATGTAACATTTAGTGATGTAACATATTCAGAATATATGGGGCAGCATGGTGGCCTAGTGGTTAGCACGTACACTTCATACAAGAAGGTCCTGGGTGCGAGTCCTAGGCGTTTGCATTTTCTCTCCATGCTTGCATGGGTTTCCTTCGGGTACTCCGATTTCCTCTCACAGTCCAAAGACATGCAGTTTAGGCTAATTGACTGTTCCAAATGATGACTAGGTGTGAGTGTGAGTGTGAATGGTTGTCTGTGTGCACTGCCCTGTGATGGTCTGGTGAGCTGTTCAGCTGAGATAGGTGCCAGTGAGTGAATGATTGAAATATGGAAGTGTGTATAGAAGTTTTGGGAAAGACACAAAGAACCTTATCAAATAACCTAATTTGACTTGCAGTTCCCAGAGTGTGGCTTCTATGGGATGTATGACAAGATCCTACTTTTTCGTCATGATCCAACCTCAGAGAATATCTTACAGCTGGTCAAGTGTGCAGCTGACATCATGGAGGGAGACCTGGTGGAGGTAGTGCTCTCAGGTAAGCTTTAGCTTCTTCTTAATGCTGTTAATTCAGTGGAAAAACATGATGATGAAAGCTGTATATAAGTATATTAACAAACTGATCTGTAAGGCCAGTAACGCTGGGGATGGAGCTGGAGCCCCTGATGGTAGTGTCGGTGAGGCGAATGTTACTGAACAATACCTCTGACCTGCTTCACAACCTGCTGATCAGTCACAGAGTCATGTTCAGTGAGAGACTGATACCACCGAAATGTTCCACTGAACCACACAGGGAATCATTCCTACCTGTGGCCATTAAACTGTACAACTCCTCCATATAGCAACAATATTCACTGTTATACATTTACATTCTGCCGTTATTTTTATTTTAAGTGTGGCCACCCTTTACTTTGATTACAGCATTTAACCTTTCAGGCATATTGTTCACATATTGTTTTATTTTTTCACTCGCTAGACCGTTCCATATGGTCTGAAGTTCATTAATGCTATGCTAAAGACAAAAAAATAAAATTTGAGACACCTTTCAATTTTTCTGAAAAATTGGTATTTTCAGTGTTTTTGTTTATTAGCCATACATTTACCTCAATATACTTGTCAGAACTGTTATTTTTTTGTTCTTTTTGCCTGAAATAGCATCGTTCAATACATTTTCACCAAAAAATTAAAGAGAAGTTATTTTTTACTTTTTTTTTTTTTTTACTTTTCCACCAGTGCAGCTAACTGGGTTATCAAATGCCGGCCATGTCTCTCACTGTCTATGGTGAGAGGCATGTAAAAGAATCATTGCTGATTTTCGTCAAGAGTAGCTGTATAGCCGTCAGCATGTTTCTGCCCTGCGATGGCCTGGCGAGCTGTCCAGGGTGCACTCTGCCCTCGCCCAGAGTCGGCTGAGATGGGCGCCAGTCTCCCCGTGACCCTAATTAGGATTAAGCAGTTCAGAAAATGAATGAATGGATAGGAGCCCTTTTAGACAAAAGTGATGGTGTAAAATCTTCACTGCACACTAATGTATATATATTTGTAATTTTTAATTTGAGACTTTTATCTTCATTGTTTAATTGGAATGGACCAACTGTGTGTGCACAATTTCCTCCGAGATCAATAAAATATTCTGATTCTGATTCAACATGTTCCGAGAAGGTGCAAGAATCATATTTATAAGCATAAGAATTGAACTGAATGCTGAAGACAACAGTAGAGACTATGTTTTACTTCCTTTTTAACACTGCTGTTGATATTTGACAGTTATCCATTGAACAGTATTGGAGTTGCTTATAAGCACATGGACCAAAAAAATCATAGAATATACTGGAACCATTTTCACAAGTCGTCAGTCATTGAGGTTCCACACGACAACACTTAACTCATTTAGCTATTTTTGTCACCCCCACTTTCTTGGCGTGTGAGACACTTGACATCCATCCAAGTTTGGCTGCTTTATGCAGTGTGAAGCCAGAGCTGTGTCACCCAGAAGGGGGAGGTAGTGGAGGTATCACGTTTGACACTGCTAAAGTGTTTCTACAAATGCTTGGAAGGCTCTTTTTCTCTCTTTACCTCCTCCTCCTTTCCTCTGAGCTATGACAGGTAACTGAGTATAGTCTGTTTTCAGGAGATTTAGAAGGACTGAAATTTCACTCCTTTCCCCAGCCTGTTCTTTTATTTGTGGGTCTCAGAAAGTATGATGGTTAGGGAATAAATCTGCTGATTACCATGTCCAGATTGTCGAGTGAAGCTCCTCAACAGTGCACTGAGAAAGTGAACTTACTGTAATGTAATATAATACGTTGGTGAAAAGTTACATCAGCGGTTATTAATTATGACTCTTTTTTGAGAGAGCTAATTCAGCCAGAATCATTTATAATGATTGTCTCGTCACATTTCCTCAGAGGGTATAATTTCTCACAAGCAATATATAAGTTGGATTCTGTTAAACTTAAAATGGTAATGGTTTTCTGGTAATATATGGTAACAGTAACAATAATATAATACTAATACTGAAATACAGTGTGGAAATATATCAGATAAACACAAATGATTATAATTCATGTCTATGAGGGTTTTCTATCATCCAGGCCATTAAAATTTTAACTGGTAGTAAATTAATGTGACTGGAATTTAAACATGCAATACTACTACTACTACTACTACTACTAATAATAATAATAATGTAATGATGATAATACTGAGGAAGGCTTCACAGGGCTTCAATCTCAGTTAAGGGTCTTCCTGTCTGTAGTTTCCATGTTCTTTTTGTACTTGCATGGGTTTCTTCCAGTTTCCTCCCACAGTCCAAAGACATGCACATTAGGTCAACTGGCTACTCTTAATTGCCCATAGGTGTGAACGTGAGTGTGAATAGTTGTTTGTGCATGTGTTATCCCTGCAACATTCTGGCAAACTAAGCAGGGACCATGCTTCTCGCCTGATGTCAGCTGGGATTAGCTCCAGTTTCCCTGAAAAAGGATAAGTGGTACAGATAATGGGTGGATGGATGGATGGATGGATGGATGATGCATGGGTGGATGGATGGATAATCCTAAGTACACTTCATCAATGATTTTAATAATGCATTTCAAAACTGATAAAACCCAAATTAACACAAATCTATGACTTCAAGTTTTGCCTTTTGTCAACTGTAACATGTTTCTCATCTTACATGTTAATCCGCTTTATGGATGACAGCTACACATGCTTCTTATTTATGTATTCATCTGGGGTTTGATTTTTGGAAGCAGCTCACTCCATTTAAATACTATGGTAGCCATTCTAATATCAAATGAGAAGATCACTGTTGTGCTAAATCTCTAATGGACTTGAGGTTTTTTTAAAAATTCATATTATTGTTTTTTTTTTTTTTTTTTTATAAAGGTCCAGGCTTAAATAATGAGGACAGGCTATTGTTTGTGCAGGTTTGCAGCTTTGGTTTTCTCTTTTTTTTTGTTTCCTCCCTTCTCATAAAAAATGTGAGTGTAAAATAAAAAATGTGAAACTGTAAATTTTTCCGTGATATGGATGAGCATTGCTTCCTGTGTCCTTTATATAGGCTCTGGATAGACTTTACCAAAATAAACCTGAAGATGATTACATATGACAAGTAATTTAATCATAATGTGAATTAGAAATACTGATTTTCTGATTTTCTTTGCTCACCTAAGTATGGATGACTGACATGTCCAAACATCACAAGACTCAAAGCAAAACAGTAGACCTTTACCAGTTACCCCTACCTGTATAAGGCTTGTTTTAAACTGCAGTCAAGCCAGGCTCTATTGTAAAAATACACGTGAGCTAGCCCTACTCGCTGTAATGCTCTATATGTACATTATGGTAAAAGCAGGTAAGAACTGTTAAAGAATAGACCTTCAGATGAATGTTATTTCACATAGAAAAAAAAAAGAATGAATCAGTAGAAAATACATAAATAGTCATATAAATCTATATGAACCATATAAATAAATACAAGGATAAAATAATAAATTAACAATTATTGAATTTGTTTTATGAAGATAATAACATAAATTAACCTGGGATGTATAGTAGATGAGCTTTGCTATCTCGACATAATGAAATAATTAATTCAAGATCTTGAGGAAAAAAATCTATTTCAAGTTAATATTTTCAAGTAAATTAATTTCAGGCACGATTGTTCTTGGCTTCATTATTTGTAAATAAAACGAAACAAATGTAATTCTTGTAATGACACAATTAGCAGAAAAAAACTTTTTTTTCCCACTGCATCACCGCTTGTAATAATGCATGTTGTAATAACATACTGTGAGTAGTTTTTCTTGTATCCTTTCAAAACATATCAAGCAATATTTTTCCTTATTGCTGTATTTGGTAATAATAAATTTCCCCATAGCTCTGTTTAAAAAAAAAAAATACATATTACTTTAAATCTTAAAGTACAATTTTAACAAACATAATTTATAGATGTTATTGTTCATTAGGATTTAATATGACAATGTGGCGAGCAGAAATTGTGTTCCTTTTTTATTCGTATACCCCTTTATTAAAATACAAAGCATTCGAAAAAAACATCAAAATCATAGCTTGTTCTCATAATCACAGATTGACTGAAAGGACTTTTTTCTCTAGCGAGTTTGTCAATACACATCTGCTCCTTGCATATGATAACCCTGATTATATCTCTCAAAATGATTAGAACAGGCAGCAAGCAATAAAAATATCAGCTCTTGAATAACAAATAGTCTGAAATGTAATTCACTGGAATAAACTCAGCGAACTCGACAGCCAAAGAAAAGCACAGAGAAAACATTCCACAAGTTCAACTCAACATGTCATGTCAACAACATAAACACATACAGTAGAGCCAGATTGATATAATTGCAGCCAATCGTACAGAAAGAACACAAAGGTTGGGAATGACCTTAAAACCTTAAAAACGGAGTGAAAGGAATAATAGTAGTTGATTTACTGCTCTGGAAGCACACAGAGGGAGGTGTATGTCCTCTCATCATGCATCTTAAACTAGCAACATTTTATTTATTTTACATTTACGTACAGTACACAATAAACAGCAAGTATCTATTATTATTTTCCCCAATATTATGAAGAAAAAACTGCACATGGAACACACACACCGACACACAATCACAAGTCTTTTACTTACTTTAACTCAGCAGTACAGGGTGGATTTTCCATGCCACCCTCATTTTCCTGAAGCATTTAATGACAGTTTACAGGTATTTCAAACTTGCAAACATATCTTGGCCTTTAAACAAAAGGCAAAACAATAATTTGAATGAATTGAGGCAATTTAGCCAGAGAATGGCTAATCAGAATGCATTCTACTTGAGCAGGCTGTGGGGAAGCCATGTTGAAGAGGAGGATGAAGGCACATGCTTCAGCAAGCAGTCCTCCTGCTGGGTTTGCCACTCAGCTGCTATTGGTCTGCCGATGCTCAGCCAACAAGAGCCAATCAAACCACTCCACCCGCCTCTTCCCAAAATGCACTTCATAGCATAATTTGCCAATATAAATAATACCTGGGTTTGTTTAGGTGGATTATAAACATCATACATGTACATAAATATTTTATATGTAATTTTAGTAAATGGTTCTGTCTGAATGAAAAGTAAATGGCAGCTGGAACCTTAGAGTACTAAGGTCACAATATTTTTGCCATTCACTAGGATCGACATGTTCAGTTTATCGGTCACCTTGTACTTGGCTAATAAAAGGTACTGATCCTATTTCTAGTTAAAAAAAAAAAAAAACTCAGAAGAAACAAAATGTCCATCTGAAATTCAGCAGTATATTAATTAAATGCCTGAAGCATTTTCATTAGGGAAGTCAGTGCCATGGAGCTTTGATTTGGCTCCTCTGCGATCCTTCGCAGCATTCAGATGGCCTAAATCAAACCCTTAATTAATTTGCTACTGACCATCAGCCTCTCATGGGGAGCCACTAATCTCCAGCCCGTTAACCCTGACTGACACACACTCTGCTCATGAGAACAGGGCCAGGCTGCCGAAAATGGATTGTGCCAGTCCACCCTCTGACACAACAGCTTTGGCCAGGACTCTCGTCCATCTGCACCTCCGGAGGCGCACCTCCCCAGAGGGAAGCCCCGGGAGAGGAGACACTATCGAATAAAAATATCTCCCTCTGCACCATTTGTTTGCCTTTTTTCTTTTGAAAACTTATGACATGTTGATTCATAATGGCAGGGATTTTTGAGTGCTGAATTCCCTCATGAAGTTCAAAGTCAAAAGGATGTGATAGACAAGTAGGTTGAGGAAGAAGACCAGTTTGTTACAGTGGAAATCAGTGATGTTTATATACCCTGTATAACTCTTCATTAAAAATAATTCAATGTGTTCATACAGTACATCACAATCTTTCTTTCTTTCTTTCTTTCTTTCCTACTTTCTTTTTTTAACCCCCTTATAGCTTCGGCTACAGTAGAGGACTTCCAGATTAGACCTCACACTCTGTTTGTCCACTCGTACCGGGCTCCAGCCTTTTGTGACCACTGTGGAGAGATGTTGTGGGGTCTGGTCAGGCAGGGACTCAAGTGTGAAGGTAACCTCAAAGTCAAGGCTTTTTATGATTATTATGATTATTATTATTAATCTATCAAAATTCTTTGGACAACTTAGGGTAAAATGTTTCCATACTTGGGTTGATTAAAAGTTCTTCTAGGTTCGCTTCCAGCTGCTATCGTTTGTCTGCACTCACGTTCTCTGAATATTGTTCTTTTGCATTGCTCATGATTTGTTTCCTAATACCCCATGTTCTTAAATTCCCTTATTGCTGCAAGAGTCTCACGCATACCGTACAATTGCTTTGGCTCTTGTTAAAATGAAATCTTGTCTCTTGCTGTTCATTTTGTATTTTTTTTTCTGTAGCCACGATAAAATATTCTCACTCAATCACTCATTCGCCAAACCGCTTACTCCTGTTAGGGTCACGGGGAGGCTGGTGCCTATCTTGGGCGTCACTGAAGTATAAGGTGGGGTAAACTCTAAACAGCTCACTAGACCATCACAGGGCAGCACACACACCCCCATTCACAATCAGATGGGGCAACTTGGAACAGCCACTTAGACTAAGTTGCCTCTCCTTGGCCTGTGGGAGAAAACCAGAGTACCCGGAGGAAATCAACACAAGCATGGGGAGAACATGCAAACTCCACACAGAAATGCCCGAGCCCGGGAACACAGGACATTCTTGCTCTGATGAGGACATGCTAACCATGATGCCACCATGCCACCCATGATTAAACATCCATCAGTTAATTAATTTGCAGGTTGGAGTCAGAGAAAAAAAATATTGGAAATTAGCTAACTGTGTTATTGCACACTGTCGCCACTGTCAGGTGAAACGACAGATTGAAAGTTGTTGGCCAGTGGGGCACCTTTGGAATTTGGGTTAAACTTGGAACACCCCCACTCCATGTTTATTTATTCATTTATTCATTTGCTGAACCACTTAATTCTACTAGGGTCACAGGGAGACTGGAGCCTGTTGCAGCCAACTCTGGGCGAAGGCAACCGTATGTCAAGATATAGCTATATACTGTACATAAAATATATCTTAAATGCACAATTTTTTTCTGCTATTCAAACAGTAACAGATTTGATGTTCTTTTATCACAAGCAGTTGTGTAAGATGAGTTCATAATACAGTTACTACATTTATTCAATATTTCTATTAGAACTAGCAGTTAATGAAAACAGGGCAGCACAGTGGTGTAGTGGCTAGCACGTCTGCCTCACAGCAAGAAGGTCCTGGGTCCAAATCCTGGACTTGGGTGTCTGTGTAGAGTTTGCATGTACTCCCCGTGCTTGCGTCGGTTTCCTCCGGGTACTTCTCCCAGTATAAAGACGTGTATATTTGGCTATTATAAATTGCCCGTAGGTGTGAATGTGAGTGTGACTGGTTGTATGTGTGTTGGCCCTGGAATGACTGGTGGGCTGTTCAGGTTGGACACTGCCTTTGTCCAGAGTTGGCCGAGATAGGCTCCAGCCTCCCCACAACCCAATAGGATTAAATGGTTCGGCAAACGATTGAGTAAGTGAGTAAGTGAGTTAAGGAAAACATCATGACTCATTTGTCTAAAGTGAGCTGGCTCTTACTAACTTTAATTAATTTTAAATAACTTTTATGTGATCTTATTTCTTACTATAAAAAGCATTGCACTGTAGGTTCATACTGTATATGCATAACAAAACTTGTTGTATGACTCATGTATACATTTTAATAATGATTTTAAAACTGTACAGAATCCGTACAGTCAGATTAATTGTGCGTTTTCTTTTTATCATTGTGCTTTGGATAAAGGTTGTGGACTGAATTATCACAAGCGTTGTGCTTTCAAGATTCCGAACAATTGCAGTGGCATACGGAAACGGCGCCTGTCGAATGTGTCCCTCACCGGCCTGACTAACACTCGTTCTATTTCTGCGGAACCTTCCCCCAGCCCCTCTGACGAAGCTTTACTTGTGAGTTTCATGCTGTTGTCTATATCAGCACTGTTTATTATCAGTAAGGTTGAGTTTGTGACAGTATCAAATGTGTATAATCTTTCACATACATGATTTGACTCATCCTCATCCTTGATGCGTTCAGGAGGTAAGAATTAGAAATTTTGTAGTGGTCTTTTTCTTTACCTTCAAACTTTATAGTTTTACTGATTTGGGATTATTAAATGTCAATGAAAATATGCTTTATCTGAAGGATTATTAATTATGTTTTATTTCAGCAGCTCTCTAGCATTAGGTTATTTTGTTTTGATGTCCTGTATTTTCAGTGTTTCTCTTTGAGAACATACCTAGACTATGTTATTCAAAATCGTATTTGAGTAAGAATTTATTTTCTGTATGGTCTCATCACTCACTTGCTCATTTGCCGAACCGCTTAATCTTATTAGGATCACAGGAAGGCTGGAGCCTATCTCAGCCGCCACTGGGTGAAGATGGGGTACACCATAAAGCGAATTAGCCTTATGTGCATGTCTTTGGACTGTGGGAGGAAACCAGTGAAACCAGAGGAAACCCACAGAAGCACGTGGAGAACATACAAAATCCTCACAGAAATGCTCGAGCCCGGGACTCTAACCAAGGACTTTCTTAGTGTTAGGCGGATGTTCTAAACTCTACGCAACCGTGCCGCCTTTTATGGTCTCACATGTAACAATTTGCATGATTCTGTTTGCATGAAAAACAGTCTCAAAATTCATAACTTTATTACAACTTGAATTTGAAGATCAGTAGCACAACCTCACCTCTGTATGTTAAATTTTTATTTAATATATTTTTTTAATTATTCAAATTAATATTCCCCAGTGCAGCTAACTGGGTTATCAAAGGCCAGCCATGTCTCTCACTGTCTATGGTGAGAGGTATGTAAAAGAACCATTGCTGATTTTTGTAAAGAGTAGGCTGCATAGTCATCAGTGTGTTTCTGCCCTGTGATAG
Organism: Neosilurus mollespiculum; assembly: GCA_030014195.1. Lineage (NCBI taxonomy): Eukaryota > Metazoa > Chordata > Actinopteri > Siluriformes > Plotosidae > Neosilurus > Neosilurus mollespiculum. The sequence continues at coordinate 28,063,599 of JAQMYF010000023.1, read as the reverse complement.
CCTGGTGAGCTGTCCAGGGTGTACTCTGCCCTCGCTCAGTCAGCTGAGATGGGCACCAGCCTCCCTGTGATCGTAATCAGGATTAAGCGGTTCAGAAAATGTGGCGCAGTGGTTAGCACGTTTGCCTCACAGCAAGAAGGCCTGGGTTCGATTCCCGGGCGTGGGCCTTTCTGTGTGGAGTTTACATGTTCTCCCGGTGCTTTCGTGGTTTCCTGCGGGTACCCTGGTTTCCGCCCACAGTCCAAAAACATGCACAGTAGGCTAATTGGCTGTTCCATATCACCCCTAGGTGTGAGTGTGAGCGTAAATGGTTGTGTGAGTGTTAGTCCTGCGATGGCCTTTACAGCCTTGAACCATCTGGACAGCGGAAAGGGGAATTATGTGAAAATGTTGTTTGTTGACTACAGCTCAGCGTTTAA
>JAQMYF010000023.1:28024277-28037664 GCA_030014195.1 Neosilurus mollespiculum | reverse complement strand
TGAGATGGGCGCCAGCCTCCCCGCGACCCTAATTAGGAATAAGCGGTTCAGAAAATGAATGAATGAATGAATGTATTCTTAAAGAAGCTTGAACCAGTGGTTTGATTAAAGATGTAATAATTTGAATACAGGAGTCTGTCCTGAGCTGATGGCGTACATGTTATAGTTTTCATACTTTGTATATTCTGTTGAAACTCCTGCTTTAAACAGACCAGTGACACATACTGTCACAACGTTTTCCATAACATTCAAAAGGAAGGCTGCCCTAAAAATACTTTCTTACACCTCCCCTTTCACTTCACCTCTCAGGGTGAGATTAAAAGTGACTGGACCCACAGGTAGATTTTGATGCTGCTGTCATAAGCTCAGGATGGAGAATGTCTGCATGTAAAATCAAATCTAAAGTCTCTTTCAAAACAAAAAAACACCTGTATTGACCAGTTCTGTCACACATGTCGATAGTATCACTTCTGATAGTCTTGTGTGCCAGACGTTTGTATGCACACACTCTGTGTAAATGTGTACAGGCGACATTTCCTTGGCATGGCGACACTTCCAACGGCCAAAGTACGCAGATGTACATGATGAAGTTACAATAGCTGCCATGAGAGGGCGACAAAAGGACCGGCTTGGTGAAAAAAAAATGCTCTGGTTTTAAAATTCATTGTGTATTCAGCAAATTAAAACCAGCAAGAATACAAAAGATGCTTTTCCCAATTTTATTTTTTTAGAAATCGCGATTATTAACATCGATGGATCCGCAAAACAAGGAATAAAAAAGAATGCTCTAAGTGCATTTTTTGTGTATGTTTTCACAACCTTGCAGTGTTAATGTGGGCTAAATTGCAGATTCCCACTTTTGTAATAGTGAAGTGCACTAGATAGTATATTGCAGCCATTTTATAGGGAACACTTGTTTTCATTAAAACACCTTCATATTAAGTTATAATGTGAGTATAATGTTTATAATGTTCTATCTGTCACCATGACTGTTTTACTGAAACAAATATGAGCACATAAAATATTATCAAAATTCAATTTTTAAATGTATTCAGTTTATTTACCTTGCGAGCATATGAGCATGTGCTTGATAGATCACATGCATGCAAGAATAAAACAGAACCAAGGTTTATTAGGAACCAAACTGAAACAAAAGAAAGGATTGCATAATCACTGCTCAGACTTGCTCAAAATTATACAAAAATATTACCCAGACAACCAGACAGATGCGAAGATAACATATCACGGAGAAAACAAAACATGGGAGCTCCGGTTCATTTGTGTGAGCTGGAAGTGGGGTGGAGACATGAGTCTCTCTCTCTTCCTCTCTATCTCTAAAAATTAAAAGAGCACCAACAGAATCGGCACAGTTTCCACAAAAAGCACACTCCTGTACCCCAGGATGTAGGTGTGCTCGTAGTATGTTGTTATTTCTACTGTCGATATTGATCCTTTGTTCTTCTTTCAAATTGGCATTTGTACATGGAACTCTAACTGCCTTTTGAGGAAGAACCCGAGATCTCACATTACCTCAACTTCTTTACACTGGCGAGACCCTGGAATTTCTTTACCTTCATGCATATTTGGTAAAGTTTTTTCTTGTCAGTGCTGTTAGTGGTGGATAGCTGAGGTATCTTGAAACCGAGCATGCCCTCATCAGACTCCTCTACAACAGGTCTCATCTGAATCTCAGGAAAAAGTCCATATCTTCTACACAGTCCCCTTGAGATAAGAGGCAACATCTGGGACTGTATTTTCAATCTCTGTGACCATTTACTAAATGATGCGGATGGAATTAACTGCAGTGAGACTTCTGAACCACTGCTACGAGGTGTTGCAGTTATGTTAGACCAACCTGGATAAAAGAGGAGGCCTGAAGCATCACAATTGGTGAGGATGAGTTTTGGAATAGTGGTATGCGAACTATGAGCCTCATTAACCAACTGTTCTTATGAAGAAATTTTGATTTTAAATATACTTAATCATTTTAAATTACTTTTCTTTTTTTATGGGATTTGTTCTTTGCTACACTCTTACACACTTGTGAATGTAAGCTGAAGTAATGTTGCAAAATTGCAATTTCCTTTTTTGTTTTATTAAAATTTTCCAATTCATAATATGCTGTAAGAGACTGGATTTCTTTTTACCATATTACTTTTTAACAAAAATATCAAATCATAATATATATAATGGATAGATAATAGATTAGCACAATGGTGTAGGTACATTTAGTAGAATAAATTACAACTTGTGCACTTATGAGTGAACGCATCTTCTCAATTTTGTGAAGCCCACAATTTTTTTTTGTGGAGACAGACTTAAATGGTTTCTCTAAAATGGTTTCGTCTACCGAGAGCTTTTCTCATGGAGCTGTACTACACCTTATATCCAGTACTGCGCGTCTTTACCCAACACTCCAACCAGGTACCACCACATGTTCATGTATTGACTGCCCTGGTCTTTTTGGACACGGGCATTTCAGAGGGAGATTGGAGACCGGCTGGGTGTATCATAGGCATCTATCAGCAGTGTCCTCATGCAAAACCTGGAGAGTATAAAGCAACCGGCTACACAATATATAAAAGCTCCTCTATACTGAACACCAACAGCTTCTATACTGAACACCAACAGAACCTTTCAACAATAGAGGCTTTTCTTTTTTCCTAAATTGCTCTGTTATATTAGGGGATTAGAGATATGTGTTTGGATACAGTATATTAATCTAATACACCATACATTTAATGCAGTATATTAATAAAATACAGCCAGTGGTAAGCTGCGTTGCATACAGTATAATGAAGGTGCGTATAGGACAGCACTTGCTAGCATCACGTGGTTGCATTTGACGATTTTTTTTCTTGGCCTCTGTTGTCAGGTCAAACCATTTTTTTTTAATTTCTTCAGTGGTGTGTGTTTACTGATCCACATGTGCCAGACTTCATTCTGATCTACCGCGTTTTATACACTATTCATACTACTGTAGATAATATCTCATCTGCAAATCACCTGCTGCAACAGGAAGTAAAATTCTTTCTACATTTAGTTTCTGTCGCTTTTGTCTTCCTGTATATTTGTGTGCACACATTCCAATGTGCTTCCTATTATCCATTTCCTTTTATGGGAATTTACGGGGCTTTCACCTATGCAAATTAAAGCAACTGGCAAGCACTTTCAATTTATGAAGACAATAAGATTCACCAGCTGCAGACAATTCTGAGGTTAAAGAACACCTCATGAACCCAACAAGACAAATTGAAGGAAAAAAACTAAGAAGATACTAATGAATGAGGCACAGTGTCTCTTACAGACCAAGCATGGAACACTGACTGATAGAAGGAAGACCAGCCCAACAAGCTCTACTGAACTTTGGTCTTTTAAAAACAGCTGTTTATCCAAGCCGAGTCCAGCAGGTCTTTCTAAATGGACAAATGCAGTCTTTATCCTGCTGTCATTGGAGGCATACAGAAGTCTCTGGGCAGACTAGAGTAGAAACTCTGTAATTTGCCTCCTTCCTGAAACGGTAGGTATAGGACTGCTGCTATCAGCCAACGTTGGCCCAAACAGGAAATCTTAATTTTTTTCTGTATTATATTCACTTCTTAGGCGGGTCAAGGATGGATAAACAAAGCTACAGACATAAAGCTATAAGGTTATTCAGAATCAAGACTCTTTATCCATATGACAGCTGAGCACACATTTTTCCCACTTTTTTTCTTTTGTAGGTATCAGTGCCTAGAAAAACACCCAACCTAATTGAACTCCATTATAAGTTACTGGGAAGTTGCAGGGCTAGAGCCGCATTTCCACACCATAAACCTTCACTTTTGTTCCAGTTTAATTTTGTTCAAGAAGAATTTTTTAAAACCCTTAACAAAAGATAAATCGTTATTATCACATGCAACTGTTGTTTTCTCGCAAGTGTATTGTGAGAGTTTTATAGAATTTACTAGGAAACCAGCTTTGAGGCTTTACAAGTCTTTTCTGCGTAGACACTATCACGTCACCATCCCTATGTTGTATGAAATTATTAGTTCAGTTCCTGTCACCACCTACAATTAAAATTGCATTGGCATCAGGATTTCATATTATTTCATAGATACATTTCTTAAAAGAAAAACACTATCACAGCCCCTGTTAGGAGCATGTACAGTGGGGATTTGTATTTGATACACCACTGATTTTTCCACTTACAAGAAATGGAGAAGTCTGTAAATTTCATTCTAGGTACACTTCAACTGTAAGAGACAGAATCTAAAAAAATCCAGAAAATTACATTGAATGATTTTTTTATTAATCAATTTACATTTTATTGCATGAAATAAGTATTTGATACAATTGAAAAATTCAACTTAATATTTGGTACAGAAACCTTTGTTTACAATTACAGAGGTCAGAACGCTTCCTGTAGTTCTTGACAAGGTTTCTTCATACAGATCTTCTCCAGATCTCTTAGGTTTTGGGGCTGTCACTGGGCAATACAGAGTTTTAGCTCTCTCCAAAGAATTTCTATTGGGTTCAGGTCTGGAGACTTGCCCTCGCTGTGTGTTTTGTGTCATTGTAATGCTGGAAGACCCAGCCATGATTCAGATGGGCCTGGACATGTGCTGGCTTGAGCAGGGGGACCTTGCGCACGATGCCGGATTTTAATCCATGAAGGCATTGTGTGTTACTAATGGTAACATTTGAGACTGTGTTCCCAGCTCTCTTGAGGTCATTGACCAGGTCCTCCTGTGTAGTTCTGGGCTGATCCCTTACCTTTCTGATGATCATTGATACGCCACGAGGCAAGATCTTGCATGGAGTACCAGTCTTGTTGCCTTCTCACCAAGCTGCTTGCCTATTGTCCTGTAGCCCATCCCAGCCTTGTGCAGGTCTACAATTTTGTCCCTGGTGTCCTTAGACAGCTCTTTGGTCTAGCTCATGGTGGAGAGGTTGGAGTCTGATTGATTGAGTGTGTGGACAGGTGTTTTCCATACAGGTAACGAGTTCAAACAGGGGCAATTAATACAGGTAATGAGTGGACAGGAGGACTTCTTTAAGGCACACTAACAGGTCTGTGAGAGCCAGAATTCTTGCTGGTTGGTAGCTGATCAAATACTTATTTCAATAAAATGCAAATTAATTCTATAAAATCATATAATGTTATTTTCCAGATTTCTCTCACAATTGAAGTGTATCTATGATGAATATTACCAACCTCTCCATTCTTTGTAAGTGAATGAACGTTAAAGCAGCTGTACGTTAAAGCAGTACACCTTCTCTGTTTTCCACTTTGATAACACAGTGTTAAAGCAGGGAAAGAACAAAGCAACTTCTGCACATTTTGAGTCATGACTCAGAAAATGCTTCCCTTCCCACTCTTCCTTTCAGATTGGTGACCTCTTTCAGTCCTGCTGTCTGTGGAACATCCTTACCCACACCTGTTACACCTGTAGAAACACTACCGTCTGCAGGAGTGTTTGTAGTTTGTGGGTCTCCATTTTGTCACTTGTGTGGACAAGTGACTCTTTTACGGTCTATGTTCCCACACTCTAATCATTTCAGGTCCCCCATTATAGCAAAAACCATTTAAATGTTGTTTCCTTGTGCCACACAGAAGGGCACATCCAAAGTTTATGTAGGATTAATTAAAACATAAAACCTTGTCTCCTTAATGAGATAATGCACTTTATAATGTGCAGGGTTCTTAGAGCCCAATGAAATCATTGTCACTGTACAAGCAAACTTTTGGAACTGAGACAGTTCTTTTTCAGTTGCCTCGTTATCAATACAGGGCACAACATTTGAGATTGTAACTTTGTTTGCTAATGTGGACAGAGGCATCCCCTCTGAATTACCTAACTCACCATATTTTTTTTTTTAAACAACAGCAACAGCTTTATTTATTTAAGATGAGGAGAATATGTTTTCAGTGCCAACTTTATTGTAACTAATACCACCAGGATACACCTGATCCCATTGCAGAGTGAGAGGGATGGCATGCTTCCTGGAGAGGAACATGCCATCTTAAAAACTCTGCTCTGAGACACTTTTTCACAAACACAAAAATACAAAAAGGAATTCAAACCTCATACAACACTAAATTTGATTTTGTGACAAAAATAAAAGAAAAAGGTGAATTGAAAGGAAAGAAGAGGAAACACACTTTCACACACCAGGCTCTCTCACACTGTGCTCCCAGCATGCAGTGAGAGAGGGGGTTATTAGATATGCTCACTGTAATGTCGTGGTTAGGAACAGAGATTATCAGTACAAAGTGCAAGCAGGGACACCAGCAAAGCCAGGAAAGCATGGCTTAAAAAGAAAAATGAGAAGGAGCACTGACATAAAGACAGGCTGTGACATAAGGCAATAGGCCATACCACTGTCAATGAACTTGAGTTAACGTGTGAGATTGGGAGTGATAGCATCCAAACATCCCAGTTACCAGAACTCTCTATTACTGAGAACCCCAGTCCCTTATCTAATAAGCAAGAGTTCTAGCAAGAACTATTGCTGCTGCATTCTTGACTGACTGGAGCTTGTTTATGCACCTACTAAAACATCCAGAGAGTGATGCATCACATTAATCCAACAGTAACAAAGTAACAAAATCATAAATAAGTTTTTCTGCATCATGCATATATTCATGATATTTTGTATCTTAGCAGTATTTTGAGATGAAAGAAGGTGATTCAAGTAAGTCAAGAGCTTTAAATGAAAGACTGGAGTCAGTAATCACACCAAGGTCTTTTACTGCTGAAATAATGAAAGTGAAAGACCATCCATGGTTACCACTTAATCAGAAAGATTATTTCTAGCTGCCTGTGGTCTGAGCTCAAGTACATCTGGCCTTAATAAGAGGAAGTAAGTAAGAATCCAGTGTCTAATGTCCTTTGCACATTCCTTGACTTTATTAAGTTGGTGTTTCTTATTTTTCTTTGCTGAAACTTACAACTGTGTGTCAACAACTGTGTGTCACAATGGAAGCTAATACCATGTTTATAAATAGCATTACCCAAAGGGAACATGTATACAGAAAAAAAGCAGAGGGCCTAGAATAGACCCTTGTGGAACATCAAACTTAACATTAAAGACGTAAAGAAAGGTCATCAATTACATGTTCACATTGATAACGATCACTTAAATATGGCCTTAACCAGGAGAGTAAACTTTGTGATGTTAGTCCATTGCAGGTAACCTTCCCAGTATTTTTACTGCTACCCATTTATACTGCAAGGTGGTCAAAGGCACCCTTGTAGTTAAGACCTTGCCCAAGGGTCTTAGCACAGTGAGGGTCTAACAGAGATATAAACCCACAACTTCATAACCATGAGCCCAGCACCACTACCACTATACCTCCTCTCCCATTAAACCAGGAGAGGGCCATTCCCTCAACTCCATCAACATTTTCTAATCTGTCAAGGGTAATAGTATGATTAGTGTTGTCAAAAGCTGCACTAAGATCAAGTAGCACAAGAAAAGAGACAAAACTCTGATCAGAGGCCAGTAGTAAATCATTTACCACTTTAAGGTATGCTGTCTCTGTGCTATGAGGACGCCTAAATCCTGACTGATACATTTCATAAATGTTATTCCTGTGATGTGAGTGTAACTTTTTCTTTTTCTTTTAAGAGGAGCTACACTCTCTAGAGTATATTGCACATTTGACTCTAAGCTCATTGGGTTTATTCCATGTTTCTGTTACAAAGTACACTAAACATTAAACTCTAAACATCGCACTCAACACATTACACTAAACTCCGGATCAGTAATAATTACATAAACAATAATTGCTTTAGATGTAACTGATTGAACATTTAATAATCTTGTTTTTAGATCAGGGGTGCTGGCTGTACATTTAGTATGGTTTAATTTATGTTAATTAGTTTGTTAAACAAACTTTCTGAGTGTTTCAATATTTTGAGTACTTTGGGGAACAAGCCTAGTCTTAATAGCATTGAAATTGATCTTGAGTACAACTGTGTGCAGCTCGCTGATGCTTGGATTAGGCTGTTTGTCTTTTCCCTGGCCTTTTCTCTGAATTGTCACTTATTACTGGTCTTGTTCTAAGCTTTGTTATGCTGCAAAAAATGAGAGCAGCACCTTTCCAAATAGAATATAGTCTTTCCCAGAGTCGGCTGAGGTGGGTGCCAGCCTCCCTGTGACCCTAATTAGGATTAAGCGGTTCAGAAAATGAACGAGCGATGGACATTCCCTTTGCTAATTTCCACACCTTAGTAAAGTTACTGTTAGTCACCTCTAACCGTCATTAACTCCTGCGTGAATAAGTATCATAGAGAACCTGCGCTCACCTAAGAACTTTAGACAACCTGCTATGTCCAGCTCTTTGGCTCTTGTACTACTGGTGCCGTTAAGACTTAGCTAATTTCATATGCATCAAAATAGAGCTTCCTATAACCAGAACTGTTTCTGGTGTCTTAGTCGGTGTCTCACATAGGAGAACAAACCTGTTTGACACATTAAGCAGAGATGAGTGGTTCAGCCATGGGCAAGCCACAGCATTAGCTTTGGCTTTAGAGCATACTGCCAAGTCATCACTCATTCACCCTACAGTGAGGATCCTGATGCCAGAGGTGGGGGCTTGCTATCTCTGCATAAGTATAAATGTTACTAATAATGAAGGAAGAATTGCTGAACATTCTGTACTTAACACACTGAACAAGCTGACTGATATGATATGCAAACAAACCTTAGCTGGAAATAGTAGGAAATAGCTTAGTTGCCATTAGCAGGGCACCAAGTCTTTAAAAAAAAAAAGTGAAAGAAAAAAAAATATTTCTAGTGTAGAGGAAAAAAAGGTCAGGTTTGAATGCCACACAATTTGACAAAAGCAACTCTAAATTCACACCCATGGGAAATTTAGAGTAGCCACTTGACCTATTGTGCAACAGGAAAGACCAAATACAGTGCTAACCAAAATTAATGCGCTTGTTCTGAAATGTTATAGCTTCAATTCTAAAAACTCACACATTGGTGCAAACATCTGAATTTCCTTTAATATTCAAGAAAGGAGTCTTTTTGTTTTACTGATTTCATCTCTTTATTCTAGACCTGTTGAGTCCTGGAGCTGAGTCGGATCTATTGCTGGCGGAAGGCTGTGATGACCATGACAGTGAAAGAAACAGCCCCATTATTGATGACATGGAGGAATCCCTGATTGCAGACTCTTCAGGCCTACTGGATGTAAGCCATTGTGAACTTGGGGATTTCCATGATCCAGATCCTGATGAGTCCAATAAAACCATTAGGTACTTCTCTCCACAATATAAATATACTATAAACATAATAAAACCTCAAGCATTGAGCTTCTCATTCCGTCTTTTTGACACCATGTAAATAAATTAAACACAGACATTCTTTGTGTTAATGTGTTTTAAAGTCCATGCACTAGCAACAATATCCCTCTCATGCGAGTGGTCCAGTCAGTGAAGCACATCAAAAGGAAAAACAGCAGTGTCATGAAGGAGGGATGGCTTGTGCATTTCACCAGCAAAGACACACTGGTGAGAAATCATGTCCTTAGTTTCTTAGAATTATAAACTCTTAGATATCCACAAATAAACAAGACATGCTATTACTCTAATAAAATACAGGGATATAGTGTAATCTTAAATGATTAAGATGGTTAAGAACAGTTTTTTTGTGGTATGAATAGACTATGCTTTAGAAAGGACTTGAAGAGAAATAAATGTCAAAAGTATGTAAAAACACTGTTATACTGCTTTAATTCTTTAGTAATGACATTTTGCCACAAATAAGATGGTACAAATTCTTTAACATTTTACATCAGCGTAACTGTACCATTTCACTGTTAGATTGTTTTATTTTTTTATTTTTTTTTGCACTAGCGTAAGAGGCATTACTGGCGGCTGGATAGCAAGTGCATTACGCTGTTCCAGAGTGATACTGGGAGCAAATATTACAAGGTGCGTAAAATCAATCAGTCGATAAATATATAAACTATATGATAATACACTAAATGTGTTTATTCTTTCTATATTATCTGTATGATTTTAAACAGAACTGAAAGCAAAGCACATAATATGTTTATACTGAGATATTTGTGATTCGTTTTGTGATTCTAGTGCTAACAGTTCATTGATGTTATAATTGTATTATTCCTGTGAGAATGTAACTCTTTTGCATTGCACCAATACAGAAGGACACTGTTATTTTTTAAAGAGTGTGCAGGCCTATAATATAAGCTGTAGTTTTTTAAATGTACACTTTGTTAGAAAAAGTACAAACTGCACTTTCTCTCTGTCAGATGCACAAACTGAAATGGCATTAGATAAACTATGATTATATAAATGCTTAGACATTTCTTACAGTGAAAAGGTTGACAGTTTAATTATGTGCAAGTAAATAGGCTAACACCGACAAAGCAAAAAACATACTCACAAAAATATCGTGACAAATGTTTGGTTTGTTTATGTGCACATGCATGAATTTTACATTTCACTGAGAAAGAAAAACAACAAAAAAGCAAAAACAAAAGCAGTTTATCTATTAAGTGTGTTTTTATACTAGTTATTGAACAAAGATCATGTTAAAACATATAAAAATCTATTAATGTAATATTTCTAAATATTAACATAACCTTGACTACCACCTTCAAGTTACTTAGTAAAATAAGAAAAGCAATATGAAGAAACTAAAAGAATACAATAATAAAGAATGTATACAGTGATTCATCTGCAACAGAGAACAAATCTCAAATAAACCAAACGTCCAGGTTTCAAAATGCAAAAAAGCATGTGTTGAGTTGTAAGTGTTGTGTTGAGTTATAGCAGAAATATGACTCAGCTATTAAGCAATCAGTGAGATGATGATCATGATGGAGTGTACAGTGACGTCAGCATGAAAGCTGAGACTTTGGAACTTGATTTGTTTAAGCAGAAGATGAGAAGCTGAGGGGGCTGGACAGGCTCATAAAAAGTGAGACCAAAGTTGACTAGAACATAGTTAACAGCATCAAGTCTTTGGGCAGGCGGTGGGGCACACAGTGAACAGGTCTGTGCCAGTCATTGCAGGGCCAACACAGACACAACCAACCATTCACACTCTTATTAACATCTGTGGACAGCGTTTAAAATTGCCAGTTTACTTAATGTGCAGGTCTTTTGGATTGTGGAAAACTAGACCAGGCAAGCATGGTGGCTTTCCCCCAGAGGTTTATATATTAACTTTTGCATATTTTCTTCCTAAATTATTTGTAATCAATTCCCACCCATCAAGGGGTACTTCCCTATCATATTATGACTTCTAACCAGGTAGGGCATGACAGGCATCCGACCGCATTTTTTCCAAATGCTGGGCACGCATATAAAATTGTATGCATGAGTTTACAGTCGCTTGTAAGTGACAGGGAAGATAATGTATGCCATTCCTACCTCCCTGAGAGCTCAGCCAATTAGCTGTCATTGGCTCCCAGCAGCAGGTGACTGCAAGCACCAACCAAGATTTGAAGCTGAGTTCTTTTAGGTGGTAGTAGTACCTTGCTGCTGGACCACTCAGACAACACTTTATTTATTTATTTTTACATATAAGCAATTAACGTGTAAGTCATTCAGGGTTGATATTTACTTTAATAGAAATGCAGACTTTGAACCCAGAAATAGCAATTGCAGTACTGTTCTAACTGCTAACCACCGTTCCACCGTCAGACTTCTGTTACAAATTAAATCTAGGGCTGAATGTCACGTTTTAATATCAAGATAATGAGTAGTCATATAGGGTGGATATTTATTTTAACAGACATGATATTGTAATGTTCTTTTCTATGTCCAGTGTGATATTTCTTATTATTTGTCATTGAAAACATTTCCTTGTTTTTGACTGATGGAAAGCCAACAGCGGAAATCTTCTATGAGCCGATTTATCCATCATATTGACACTGGATAAATTGAATGTGCAGTGTTCCTCCTCATCAATATCATAATTTCCTCATTTACTAAATGCTTATTATATTTCACAGTATCTGTCTTCTTATCTCTAGATTTATTTCCTATTTTGTTTTATAGGAAATACCCTTGTCCGAGGTTTTGTCCCTGGAGCCCGCTCACAACTTCAGCTTCCTTCCTGAAGGTTCCAACCCTCACTGCTTTGAGATTGCCACTGCCACTCTGGTTTACTTTGTAGGGGAGAACCTGTCTCAGGAAGACTATTCATTTTTCCATGGCAGCGTGCTGATCAGTGGAACCGGCCAGGATGTGGCTCACATGTGGCAAACCGCCATCCAGCATGCTCTCATGCCTGTTATTTCCAAGAGCACAGCTCACAGCAGCCGACACAGCTACCACAGTATGACCATTACACTGAAATGCACTTGAACATATTATATTACAAACCCTTTTTTTTAATTTAATTTTAACTCATTTCAATTTTAGGAAGCACACTGGGGCAATGTATATTGTATCTAATGCATTTAAGATAATATAATGCAATATAATAATTCTTAATCACACACAATTAGCTCCACAGTTATATCTTTAAAAAGGTCCATTGTAATAAATGAATCAGTTTTCAAGCTCCACTAGAATTTATTCCATGTGCATAGAGAGTTTGGTCTGAACTTTAGATCAAGCATTAACTATAATGTGTTTGTAGTGAGCTCAACTAAATAATGAACTAATGGGCCCGAACAATAGTTTTTATAAGACATATAATATAAGCTGCAGCTTTTTTAAATTCATACTCTGTAAGAAGTCTAATACTGACAATGCACAAAATTTTTTAATAAAACAAAAGAAGCTATAAATGTTTATCTTGGTTTTAGTTTTGGAGTATACTATTTTAATACAGTAATTCATCTGCAATAGAGATTAGTTGATTGTTTTATTGAACTATTAGTTGATTGATTATGCAAATTTATGCTCTCTTAGTTAAATTTTGGAATTATATACAGTACCAAGTAAAGCCAAACAGGAAGGTAAGGACATCACCATATAAAGACACCAGTATGAAGATGTTACTTTAAAAGTAGCATGTGCATGAATGTTGAACTGTTCTTTGGGACTGTAATCATGTTTGTTTTCTTTATTAACAGAAGAAGTCTCCATCAGCATCTCTGTGTCCAACTGTCAGATTCAGGAGAATGTGGTAGGAATGAATATCAGTACTGACATGCCTGTTGAACAGTAACAGTAAAATAATAAATGCTTAAAAAATTAGAAAGGGTAAATTAAAGGGCTCTAAGATTAAAATTAAAAATAAGATAAAATATGATCACAAACTGCTATTTCAGAGTTACTCTCATTTCGGATATATTTTCCAAACAAGGGTTTGAGCAGCTCCGGAGGTTCAGGGCAGGACCGGGCGGCTCCTGGAAGCTGTTCATCTGGAAGTGTCTGAGATCTGTTTCACATGTGATGGGAAGGGAAAT
>JAQMYF010000023.1:27961916-27972995 GCA_030014195.1 Neosilurus mollespiculum | reverse complement strand
AATAATAATAATAATAATAATAATAATAATAATAATAATAATAATAATAATAATAATAATAATAATAATAATGGGCAACGGAGTGGCATAGTGTTAGCATGTCTGCCTCACAGCAAGAAGATCCTTGGTTCGACTCCCGGGCTCGGTGAAGGTGTTTCTGTGTTTGCATGCTCTCCCACTGCTTGCTTGGGTTTCCTCTGGGTACTTCAGTTTCCTCCCACAGTCCAAAGACATGCACATTAGGCTAATTGACTGGTGTAAGTTTTCCCTAGGTGTGAGTGTGAATGCTTGTGTTAGTGTTGCCTTGTGATAGATTGGTGAGCTTTTCAGGGTGTACCACTCCTTCACCCAGAGTCAGCTCAGATATGCTCCAGCCTCCCGACAACCCTTGTAGGATTAAATGGTTCAGCAAATGGATGGATGGATAATAGTAGTGGTAGTAATAATAATAATAATAATAATATTAATAATAATCATAATAATAATAATAATAATAATAATAATAATAATAATGATGATGTATTAATTGTCAATAATATATTTTTTTAAATATTAATTTAAATTATATATATTTATATATTAGTGTCATTAATTGATTAAATATTTTTTAGGTAGTATTTTTCATTTAATTGAAGAATCAAAGTTGAAACACTCTCAGATGCTGTAGATCCTCTTGATCATCTTAATTTTACAGAGACTTCTGCAAACTGTAGAAAACAGAGCATCAACATAAAACTTATGGGATTATTAATATTGTATTTTATTTCTGTACATATTCCCTGCCTGCATTTGACATGGAACCCTGGTATGCAGGTAGCAGGAATGTACTCTGCAGCCTTGTGGTAATAAGATATCTTATGTTTAATAAACAGCTTCAGCAACAAATGTATCTAAATTTTAGTATGTTTGTAATCTATACATACTCTAAATTAAAGCAAGTAATGACACAACCTGGCCATGACCTTTCAACCTGGCAATTAAACAGCCCTCTGGCAGGACATGCAGAGTCATGGCATGGTAATATTTATTTATTTGCTTATTTATTTATGTACTTTCTTACCCAAACCATTTTAGACCCGTGAGCCATACTTCAACCACATCTAAGCAAATAATAATTATTATTTCACTCTTTCAAACCCCAGGGATTATTTGTACTTATAGGCCCAGAGGTGTAATGAATAATAGCAGTTTACTAGTGGAAGGAGGGACCTCTCTCTCACCGGAGAGAAGGAGAATGAATTAATAGGCAACACACCACTCAGCACAGTGCGTGGTAGAGGAACAGCATGATTACAGTATGCTATCAAGAAAATTAGTTGTTTCATTTGAGCATATCCCCAGCATGCCGAAGCAACATAACAACTTGCTTTTGTTTACAGAATGCTTCATTATGTAAAGACAAGCTCAAGATTCCAAACACCTGCTACTACCAAATCACATATTCAATTATTGTGCTTGCTCAAGATCATCCAAATATTTTGTCCACTTACCGCCGAACAAAAACAGTACTAAAGTGATTATAGCTGTGGAGTCGAATTTCTGTTCCAGAGAGGCTGAGCTAAGAGAGAGGGCAGCCGCAAAGCTTTTTCTGACTGACTTGTATGTATCCACAGGTCAGGCATCAGGGTTAGAGGCCATAACCCCTGGTCATTATTCAGCCGCAGAGTACTTTGATGAGTAATGTGACACTTTGTAGACAGGGTTTTTAGATATAATTTTCTCTAACAAAGTACTGTGATTAAGTTACTCAGTTGCCAGCATGACATTTTGATAGAGACACTTGTACTGAAGAGGACAGTCCTTGAGCCATCTGGTTTTTAATCACTTCTTGGAAATTAATTATCCAGAACCAGCCACATCAGTAGAGTATTAGCATGGAAAATGGGTACACCCTTGTATTTTTTATTTATTATTATTTTTATTATTATTATTTTATTATTTATTTCTTTATTATATTGTTTTTATCATTACTTTCCACTCTCAGAACAAGACTCATAATGACACGAATCTTTGATGCTTTTCAAAGACGCTTATGCAGAAATCCATTTTCATTAAAGGCTGGTCTACAGACATTTTAGGCTTGTTTTGTGCCCTGTTATTTCTCATCATGATGGTTATTACGGTGTCGAAGGCAAGGTAGCTGGTGACTCAGGTGAGGAACACTCCAGGACTGATGGAAAACATTAAAACACTGCTCTGCTGGAGATCAGGTAACTGGCATACAGTGCATGCTCTAACAAGCTCCTAGGACAAAGGTCATCAAGTAGGGTCAAGACAGCCTCCATCAGCATAGCACTGATTTTGATGGCCACATATAGCTATCACACTCTGGTGTTTTTCCCCCCCTTTTTATGCCTCCATTGTGTGCAGGTGGAGGGGGTCCATTGAGTTGTGCCAGGGATTGCCTTGTGTGCCGTGACTGACAGGAGGCCTGCGGAAATGGGTGTGGATTGAGTAAAGGTTCTGCAATGGGAAATCCACTCAAGATCTGAATTGCCTTCTCCACTCCAATCAGCTTGGTGCAAGTTAAATGAAGTGTCTTTTCCTCCCCCCAATCCTTCACACTTCCCATCTTCAGAAAGAGCCTGGGCAGGAGTCTGACAGCAGTACAATCAGTTTGCCATTCACCACTGGCCCTATTTTAACTTTGTGTGGAAATGGCATTGGTTGTTAACACCAACCTTTGAGATTAGACCAAGGAAATTTATTTAAAATGGTCAGAGTCCAAATAGGGTTTGGAAAATTCCAAGACAATTTAGTTTTAAAAATAAAAATCAAAGAGGTCAAACATGGCTCTAATTCGTCCGTCAGATTGATTAGGTAATAACTATTTGCTTTAACGGTTTTATTTGTAGCAGCAAAGAAATTGTCCTTTAGTCATCTTCAAATTATTCAACTGAGGGTTTCTCGACTGAATCGAATAGAAAGTGTTAAGGGATGGTTGTAATATCAGATTTGTTCTGGAGCCTGCAATTGAATCTAGTAGTAAGTATTAAGAGACGTACACACGAAAATGGTCTGTTTTAACAAATATGTACCAACCAGTGCATACATAAACACATGCAAATGCACCGAAGCTCACAATAGCTAAACTTGTGCTTGGTGGTAGAAACAGGAGGTGCTGACTGAAGTATTTTGTTTAAATGAATTGGTGCAATGAAAAAACAGATGCAGCAATTAGGAGTCCCATTGCTGTACACCGGAGACATGACAAGAGTGCATGACAGTGGCTTTCACCCTCACACCCCCTTGTCTTCAACATGAGTCCTCTAACAATTCCTGTCAGGAACACTCTTTGAGAAGTGCTTGCACCAGACAATGGCTCTTCACCCTTATTTTGTGCTCTAAGTAGTGCTGCAGAATGCTGGAAATAGCTGAAAACAGGCCGTAATGTGAGAAAGACGGGCAGCCATTGTGGGAAGTGTGAAAACCAGAAGGACCCTTTTCAGTGCCTTGCCTGAAAGTGCTATGAAGACCTTTAGTCCTTTGCTCTCCCTGAATCCCCAATTAGACAAACATTAACATCAATTAAGCCTTTATAGGACACAGGTTCTATATAATTACCTTAATGGGTTGACGCTTTCTTTAGCGGCAATTTCTTAAACAAACTTGAGCCTTTGTGTGATGGGCTAAGAAAATTTTCAGCAGGGAGTATTTGCTTTTGTCAGGTTTTCTAAAGAGACAGCTGAATTGTTCTATTTAACAACAAACACCTTCAGAGAGGAGCCCCAAGCAGGCCCAGTTCCCACCACATCTGACTCAAACGCTGATTATCCGATGCAGACAAAAAATCTGACCAGCCGGGACAGCAAGGACACATAGAGTGAAGGGCAGTGTACAAAAGCACCTAGTGAGCCTGGCCCAGCTGAGAAAGAACCCCTCTGCTTGAATTAGCTCTCTATTTAAACGTCCCATAGAGCCAGATCTGTTCACTGTCTTAGAAACAAAAGGAGATGAATGAGAAAAACAAGAACTTGCATCGTAAAACAAGGCAAATGCAGGCCAGCTCAAAGGAGGGACTGTTAATTAAACCTGAACTCCGGTGCATTCTTTTTTCTTTTTTTTTTTTCTGTATGGCTACTTTTTTTTTCTCTCTGCTCTACATCATTAGGTGCCAGCTATTAAAACACACTAATCTGTCAGTACTAATGATAATCTCATGAAGTGATTAATAAATCACCTTCTTATAGATAGACAGAGTGAAAGATAGATAGATAGATAGATAGATAGATAGATAGATAGACAGATAGACAGATAGATAGACCCAATTCATTAAATGTATTTCCTGTAATCTGTTGATAAAATCTTGATGTAATTTGTGTTTAAATTGTAAGTGCTGGACTTTTTAAACTCTATTATATAAATAATAATATAAAACTTGCAATATAATTTTTATCATCATCATCATCATCATCATCATCCTCATCATCATTAGAGATTTACTGTAGGCTGCAGTGAGCTCTCTCTGGCTGCAGGAGAGGTTAATGTTAGGTCCATGTGCAGTAGACACGGGCGAGCCTTCATTCATGAGAATGGGTTTGCATGGGCAGTGGCCTCTAGAGGGCAATGCATTCAAAGGCCTTTCTCTGATCACACAATCATGGTGTCTACCTGCCCCTTAATGTCCTATATATGAACATGTCCTACACAAATAAAACATTGTTAGACTGAATTTCACTGTGTTAAGTGGCACACATTTTCACAGGAATTCTGCCTAAAATTGTTTGATTGTATTGCTAAATCATCAAGGAAATTTAACATCAGCAATCATAACAGATGATTTTCTACAAAATGTGTAGCTAAAACTTGTAAATAGGTTATCGTAGGTTTGTGGCTCTAGTCTAATAAAAATTTTGAATAGGGCTGAACTGGTATATATATTTATACACACACACACACACACACACACACACACACACACACACACACACACATATATATATATATATATATAAACAATTTTATGTTTTATGTACAAGTACAATATAATATAATATAAACATTATAAACATGATCTTTTATGGCCACACTGTTTTCCAGAATTCATAATAAGACTTGATACAAACATTTTTTTTCATCTGAATTTCTAATGAAATTAATAATATTCATTTGTTTAAATTATTGACACATTATAGGTTTTATACAATGTGTAATTTAATTACTGTTATGTTATTTAAAATCTTCATATTTATATACACAGCATGCAACAACTTTTCTGATCCTCTGTTGATGATGACTATACATTAGTTCAGATAAACCTACAGACTCTGTGTAATTAAACAAAGACATATTAAATCTTTAGATCTAATAAACCTAGGGTTGTTGTTTTGTTTTAAACTAAAAGACTACTGTCCATGCAGTCAATGCATGCATTTCTTTTACAAGCACAAACTCCTTCTTTGTCCTAATAAGTTTGACGGTGTCTTTTCAGAGGACTTATCACTATAATTTGGTTAAAGTCACGTACCAATTTATTTAAATGTCGAATACTTTAATGACTTGAATGATCGTGACATAGTAGTGGTGCTTGCAGTGGGGTATGTGAATTGACAGTTCAATTGGATATTATGTGCCTAATGACTCACAAGAAATATTTCAGGCCTTTGTTGAAATAGTTCTGAAAATGATCACCAACAGTCAGTTGCCTAATAACTAAACTTACTCAATCTTACAGTAAATAAAAATTTGAAGGGTATAATAAATTCTTCATAATTACCTGCTGCTTTATTCTTTTCACTAATCTAAGTGAATTCATAACTGAATGTGATATGCCCTTTCACTCTAATTAGTGAAATGAGAATTAAAATGAAACGTCGTTATTAGTTCTCAATTCATTCAATGAACACTTAATGCCCAGATAAATCTGTCGTGAGAATAATTAGGCCGTTAACTAGCTTTATCTAATGGATTTTTCTGGCTACATTTGTCATGCTGCTGCTATGCTTGGTCTCTCCCCCACAGAGATCTGTCGTTTTTCAGCTGCACCAACAATATCAAGCACTAAGTCACAGCTTGTCCACACAAACCAATGCTTTACTACGCCTTGGTATTCCTTAAGCAACCGTATTAGATCAAATTAATAAACACAAATGCCACTAGATTCAAAAAACCCACTAGACTGGAGAAGAAAGGACATTTATGTTTTTATGCACAGAGTGATGACCATCATGTTTTAACATCACATGTTCTAGGTTTTTAAGAGTAATAAGTGGCTACAGTGCCTCCAGCCTTTGCCTGTAAGCAGACTGACACTGCTGGATAACTTGCAATCGAACCTACAAATGTACACTAAAAATTTAATATACCTACATTTAGCTGCAAATAATTATACAAATGAGTTCAGGTTTTGTCAGTTTGCATTCAAGTTTTGTATTTAAATTTATTGTAAAAGCTTTTGTAATTAAAAAAAAGGGGGGGGGGGCAAAAGTTTATTAGATTCCAGTTTATTTATGAACATGAAAACACATCTACCCCTATCAGCATTTTTTAAAAATTATATAAGAAACAAAACATTCAACATTCTTACTTCTTTTGTCATGTTCACCTACTCTAACCTGGGAAAATGTAAACTAAAAACACAGTAACAAAAACCTTTTTGCTGAAGGTAGTGTTCCTTCCCTCCTATCAAAACATGATGATTGATGTTGCCTCATTCTGTCAGTGACCGAGTTAGTCAGCGACATAAATAAAGCTTGAAAACAGCTCCAGTCCACATTTTGATCAACCAAATAAACACATTAACACAATCTGTCAAAGTCCTCAAATAGTCATGATGGTTGATTGCCAAAAAGAGTGGGGTTTTTTGCAGCATATCAGCCTTGCTTCTTTATGAAGTGTTCAAACATGGCACCTCTCTATCTCCATTCGCACCCTCTCCTCCTCATCACCTGAACTGTCTGAGGCCTGTCAATCTGGAGCCGTGGGAGGATATGAAAGACGCCTTCGAATTGTGGTGGCGTTGATGGGGAAGGATTGCAGAAAAGTACACCAGTGGTGCCAGCAAGAGAAATAGTGTGGATTCCTCAGCGCAGACCCCCACCCCAACCCCACCCCCTCACCCTGATCAGCACCCAGGGCACTGCAAGGCTCCTTTTTAAAAAAAAGAGCAGATTGACTCCCTCTGCCCCCCTCTTGAATGAAATCCCAACCCTGAGCAGATGTCAGAGAGGAAAGCCAGAGACAGGACGCAGGGCCGGTCACGAGGTGTGAGGCTTTGTCACAGGTCCACTGCTAACGGACTAGACACAGTAGGGAATTTTAGCACATCCTTTGGATGTCTACAGTCCGCTCAGAAATGGAAGGAGTTGGGGAGAGAGAGACAGAAAGAGAGAGACAGAGAAAGAGAGATGATAAATTTGTTTGCACAGTCACATTATGGGGATTTGTCTTCTTTATAGGGATACAACTCAAGTCTCCATTGAGTATGCCATTAAATTTGAAAGTGGAGATATGTTTTAGGGTTAGGTCAAGATTAGGGTAAGGGTAAGGGTCAGGGTTAGGGTTAGGGTTAGGTTAAGGTTAGGGTAAGTCTCCAGGAAATTAATGTCTATGTATTGTCCCCTGAAGTTATGGAAACAAAGTGTCTGTGTCTATGTGTGTGTGTGTGTGTGTGTTCCTGTATAGGTTTGTGTGGGTTGCTCTTTGTCAGTACCCCTCCAGCTGCCAGTGTTTACAGATGCCCCGTACTCCATGTTGCATCAGAGTTGTTCACCACCACATGAAAACTCAGTGGGTTTAAATAAATAAATAAATAAACAAAATAAAGTTTTCAAAATTTTGAGTAAGAATAAGCTTCAAACACCAATGGTTAATGGTTATAGGCTTGTGAATAAACAAACCTCAGTGAGTAGCGCCCCCCGAGCAGCTGGCTTACGCCACTTCAAACATTCCAGCCTTGCCAAAACTCACGCCAGCTCACATATCCTTAAGAAAATAAAGCTTCAAAGTATTTATCAAAATAGTCACAGTGTTAATCACAACTGAGGCTCCTTATTTGAGCATGTGTTACAATCCTGACCTCTTGAGAGCTGATGGTGGTGGTGGGGGGTCTTAAAGACGCAGTTTTCCATTTCAACAAAGTGTCCACAACGACTTCATTTCATCAGCTTGTTCTGGAAGTGTTATTCCTGAGAGAGTCTGTGATGGTATCATGGAGTAATAATCAAAAGGTTTGGAGGTGTATTTCCCTACAGATTAGGTAATTGATTAGAAGGATGCTTTACCTGTCTACCAGCAGCTTTTGTTTTTATGATCCCCCTGGATTTGAAAGTTTTGTAAAGTATAGTCAGCTAACTTTGTCCTTCTATGAATGAATAAACAAGAAAGAAAAAAATACTGCTGTTTATTTGTATGTTTGTGTTTGGATATGTGTCTGTGCGGGTGTGTGTGTTTGTGCCTGTGTCAGTGTATGTCCATGTGTCTGTGCGTGTGTGTGTGTGTGTGTGTGTGTGTGTGTGTGTGTGTGTGTGCGCGCGCTGGTGTGCACGTTCATTTCTATTGGAATACCGTACCCCCCTGAGGTGATCCATGTCAGACAATACCTATCCCTATCCTTTTTCTGGCACATGTAGAGGCCCAGATGGTTTAGTATTCACTTCTTTGCCAAGCAGATGGACCTGAAAGGTATTTCGTTGATTCAGGTTATACATGCTTACAACTATTTTACAGGCAGTCCTTCTAAAAACAATTTTTATTACTTTCTGGCCATCCAGTGAACAAAGTGTTTCTCAACCTATGCTTAACCTAATTATTGGACACAAGTCATTTTGGACACTGTCACACATAACTGTAGCAGTGACCATGAATATGAATGCATGTATGTACTGTATTGCACAGACATATCAAAAGTAAATAGACACCCCTTATTTCAGAGGATTTTATATATATTTTTATATATTTATTTTAGTTTACTATTTATAAATTCTTTATAGCAACTAGGCATGAAATGAACACCAGGAGCAAAAGGGGTGTCTTATTTTCATACATGGCATATTTTGGGTTGGTCTGAGATTGTACAGAACTTTGGGATTTTTCTTACACAGTCAACTGATTGTACAATTCACTGGCAAAGGCAAGGAATC
Organism: Neosilurus mollespiculum; assembly: GCA_030014195.1. NCBI lineage: Eukaryota > Metazoa > Chordata > Actinopteri > Siluriformes > Plotosidae > Neosilurus > Neosilurus mollespiculum. The sequence continues at coordinate 27,963,915 of JAQMYF010000023.1, read as the reverse complement.
TACAGCATCCCACTCAGGTCGACCTGGGCTCTCTGACAGGTTCCTCAAAAACTCTAAGTGAGTCGGAGTACTGCCTGCTGTGATGTATCTCCATCAACTTGGCTATGACTATGGCACTATTCTACAACAGAGCAGCTAGAAGGAAAACCCCTGTAACCCTAACCCCATTAATTTTTAGATATCTCTCTATATCATATATGTATGTATGTACAATATATGTATGTATGTATGTAGGTAGATATATATATATATATATATATATATATATATATATATGTGTGTGTGTGTGTGTGTGTGTGTGTCTGAAGGCTCTGGGTTACTAATTAATTGTATTATTTGAATTGAACTTTTTAAGATCAAATAGAGGAATTGTAATTTTCCTTTATAAAACCAATCACAGCATAAATCTAAAAATGCTAATTAGTCACTTAATTAGCTCAATTAAGTGACTGTGTACACGTCTTAACAAGCTTTTCAACTTGGTTAATCTAAAAGAAACATGGCCCCAATAAAAGAATTAATGTTTGAAATAGAGAAGATTATGAAACCCCTTCGAAAAAGCAATTTAACTCAGAGTGTTTCAAAAGATGTGGGTTCTTCACAATCAGCTGTAACAACAAATTTAGTGCAAGTAAAAAAAAAACAATAGGAAGGTAAAGAAAGGAAAACATACAGTCATAAATCATAAAACTCAACAATAGTAAACTCAAAGGAACATTCTATAACAACAGACAATGCACAACATAATAAATGAAAATCAAATAGATGGAAACAAGAGTCAGAGCTTCATTTAAAAGAATTTACATACAAAAAAGAAAAAAAACAAACAAACAGCACTTACCCTTAAACAGAAGAAAACAGGGTTACAGAGAAGCTATCATGAGTGTGGATGATTGGATGAAAGTAATATTCAGTGATAAATCACTAATTAATTTTGGCCAAAGAGATGCTGCAGGAGATTTTGTCTGCTATTGTTCCAATGATATATAAAGATTAATATATAAAGATAAAGGAAAACAAATTCAACACTCATTTATGATATGGGGTTGTATGTCTGGTTAAGGACTATGAGAGATGCAAATAATTATTACCTCAGCAGTCAATGTACACTAACATTTTATACTTTTTTTTCATTTTTATATCATTCCATTAAAAAAAAAAAAAAGAATGTTCAAGTTTTTTCCAGAAAAACTTGCAGATCATCTTAGTGACATCGGAATTGGAAATCTCACTCGCTCACTCATTTGCTGTGCCACTTAATCCTATTAGGGTAATGCGGAGGCTGGAGCCTATCTCAGCCAACACTGGGCAAAAGCAGGGTACACCCTGAACAGCTCACCAGACCATTGCAGAGCAAACACATTTACAAGCATTCACAGCACACCAAGGGGCAATTTGGAACAATCAGTTAGACTTTAGTCTTTGGACTGTGGGCCCCAGAGAAAACCTACGCAAGCATGGAGAGAACATGCAAACTTCACACAGAAACCCCGGGTCTCGAACCCAGGACCTTCTTGCTGTGAGGCCGACATGCTAACCATGATGTCACAGTACCACCTGGAAAATTATGGTGGAAATTAAACACACTTTTTCATAACATGGTGCTTTATTTGCTTATGTTCATTAAGAATATTATCGTTTAGTAAGACAACATGCTTAAAAAACCTTCATATAGATCCTTTCCAAATATATCTTGTTGCATGTTGTTTATTTTGTATATTCATTCTTGCTCACTGCTTATTGGTGAGGCAAAAATGTAATACAAAACAGAGAGAAGAGAATTATTTGCTCATAGCTGTTAGAGCTATATTTAGCGTTAGCCCATAAAAACATCGCTAGGTGAAAGATATATAATTCCATAATATATAATGCTATATGTATCACAAAAATGTGTTAACACACTGCTGGCAAGTACCTTTCTCCACACACACACACACACACACACACACACACACACACACACAGACACACACACACACACACACACACACACACACAC
>JAQMYF010000023.1:27943800-27957094 GCA_030014195.1 Neosilurus mollespiculum | reverse complement strand
CTGTGCTAGTAATAGTATTAGTACATGTAATGTGTGTATTATACACACACACACACACACACACACACACACACACACACACACACACACGCATTCTAGCCTTTCTGGTTTCTATGTTTCAGTTATGTTTGGGCCCTAACAAGTGTAAATACTGGCTAAACTTGTGTAAACAGTTTGTTTTATAAGAGACTGGACAGGGCTGGTCCTAATTGGGGCCCGTTGATGGATAATCTCCAACTGAAGAAACCTGAGAAAATCAAGAGGATTTTCTTCCCAGTGACATTAAGACATTGTGACTGTTGTCTAGTTGTTATGGCAATTTTCTCTCATAAATGAGTCAAAATGATTCATAATCTTAATAAATATAGCTGTTTGGAAATAGATGGTTTCCTGCACCCCTCTTAAAAAGTCGTACATCATTTTTGACTGCTTCTCTGCTGTTTTATTTTGATAGGGACATAATTAGGCCCTAGTGACAGCTTTTTAAAGACTTAAATGAGTGATATATTGAATACTCCCACACTACTGAACAGTTGCTCCACTTAAGTGAACTACCTAATGAAATCATAACATGTTAAAAGCGGTCTAGGTTCTCCAACGTTAACCATTCTGTTAAGCACGGCAAGTATCATTTTATTAGAACTGTTAAACCTTCAACATCACTGGACTTAGAGGTAATTAATCTGTAACACCTCAAATCCATGTACATTATTACATAACTAATGCTTTCATAATGATGAATTAATGCACACTCCCATCGTTAGCCCCTCAGAAAATAATAGAATGTAGACACTGGCAGCAAATATTTATGCACAGTCATTAATAATGGTATTAAAGTATTGTTTATGTGATAACTTATTCTGTTTTTTTAAAAGAATTCGGGCCTTCGATATCAGTAAAGATGATTTTTACATCATGTTGACGAACCCAATTTAAATATATGCAATGCAAGGATATTATGGGTCTTATGGATAGGTCTTATGGGCATTTTTTGCTTCACAATATCTCCTTATGGTGTTGTAGTGGTTAGCACGTCCACCTCACAGCAAAAAGGGCCTGAGTTCGAGTGCTGGGCTCAGGCGTTTCTTTGTGGTGTTTATGTATTCACCCTGTGCTTGTGTGGGTTTTCTCTGGGTACGCCGGTTTCCTCTGACATCCACATTAAGCTAATTGGCTGTTCCAAATTGCCCCAGGTGTGAATGTGAGCGTGAATGGTTGTGTGTGTTGCCTTGCGGTGGCCTGGGTGTGCTGTTCAGGGTGTACCCCACCTTCACCAAGTGTCAGCTGAGATACGCTCCAGTCAATCTAGAGTGAGATATCCAATCCCGACTGTTTGCTGGCCATGTCACTAAGATGAACTGCCTAGTCTGGGAAAAAACCCAACAATGGATTGGCAAGCTGTCGAGGGTGTACCACGCCTTCACCCAGTGTTGGCTGACACAGGCTCCAGCATCTTCACATCCCTAATAGTAGGATTAAGCGGCTTGGTAGATGAGTAAGTGGTGATATGAAACATAAGTTTGTACATTTATTTATGTTTAGTAGCTGGTGAAGATGGCACTTGACATGAGGTAGGAATCCACCTTGGAAGAGACACTAGTTCATCTGAGGGCACCATGCACACACATTCACACACCCAATCACCTGTAGTGGAAATTTGGAGTCGCCATGTAACAAATACTTTTGGGAGAAGGGACAAAACCAGAGAACACAGAGGTGTTGAGAACTCCTCACAGACTCATAGTCCAAGCTCAGGATCGAATTGATGACTGTGTTGCTGTGAGATGGCAAGGCTACCCACTGTACTACTCGACTATTTTGTATGTTATTCTTTTTTTGTTTTCTTTTGTTTTTTGATGGTAGTAGCTATACAATCTATTTTTAAGGCAGCATTTCTCTTTGGGATTTGTATGTTCTCCCTGTGCTTGTGTGGGTTTCCTCCAGGTACTCGGGTTTTCTCCCGCAGTCCAAGGACATGCACATTAGGCTAACTGGATGTTACAGATTGTCCCAAGATGTGACTGTGAGTGTGAATGGTTGTCTGAGTTGGTCCTGTTCAGGGTGTACCCTGCCTTCGCCCAGTGTTGGCTGAGATCCAGCCTCCCTGTGACCCTAACGGGATTAAGTGGCACAGCAAACTTAGAGAGTGAGAAAGTGAGAGAACTATTGTTAAAATGCACCAGCAAAACACACATTTTTAATGGATTCTGCTGCAAACATTCGACGCATGGTCAGTTAATTTAACACCGCTACCTGTGATCATGTATATTGTATCACACACTCTAGCTCCAGTTGCACATGTTGGGTAAATTATGGCTTCAGTTTGAAAAGTGTCTGAGGAACCTGTCTCAATAACTTATTTTCCAAAGAATCATGTCATGTTTTTCACCCCTCTAAACACACTGGAGCTCAGTAAATTGGAAGAGATTTAGCTCTCACTGCATTTCTAAAGAGTGAGTTGATGGGTCAGTGGGCTCTCTGCACTAACCTCTTGAAGGCAGGCATCAGGCACTGTGTAATTAGATGGCTGTAATTACCACCATGCCACTTCAAATGTCCAGCGTTAGGCATTATTATCAAAAAGCAACAAACACCCAGAAAGGTCACACTGCAATTACTAAAAAGTGAAGATTTTTTAGCTCGGTACTTTTAATGATGGGGGCAATTAGAACATTTTTACCTACGGTTTGTCAAGTTATTTTTATTATTACTCTCTCTCTCTCTCTCTCTCTCTCTCTCTCTCTCTCTCTCTCTTTGTGTGTGTGTGTGTGTGTGTGTGTGTGTGNNNNCTCTCTCTCTCTTTGTGTGTGTGTGTGTGTGTGTGTGTGTGTGTGTGAGAGAGAGAGAGAGAGAGAGAGAGAGAGAGACTGTGTGGAAACTTAGGGATATTTGGCTGCATTATTTTCTTCACATATTGTTGGTTAGATCACAGCATACATGGGAGAAAAAATCTGAATAAATAATTGAAAACAGAGTTTAAGACAGGAAAATATATGTTTTATATTTAATCACTACAAACAATTGTTTCAGTCACTGAGATATGCTTACGTTGGGGATTATTAATGACATCATTGGACATCAAAAAGTTTTTAAATACTACACTTGGATCCTTCATGCTGCCCAGGGCGATATAAACATAAAAGTGTATATTATTTGCTAATAATTATATATAAATATAGATAATTAGAAATGTGCAACTTCTGAAAGCAAAAGCAGTAGTTCTGATTTACGTTGCACTGTGATATGGCTTCACCTTTACATCTCCTTTTGGAAGCAGTGTGTGAATGGACTCTCGTGTTTGATGCCAGTTAGGACTCCTTGTCAAGGCTCTGGTTCAGCACACACATCAGCACCCCGCTGCACTATTGTGGCCTGGATTCTCATTGCTACTCTGGGCATTCCTTCCACGTTTGTGCAGGCACAATAGTAGCACAGCATGCCTCCTCCCCAATTCATCCATGCTGCTTGTCTTCCATTCGCACTTGCGCATATTTCTTTCTTTGACCTGAACCATCAACTACAGTTATTTGTGCTTGCATTGGAGTAGAACATGTATCAGCACCAGCAATTGGATATATAATCATTATATATCATCAGTATATAATCATTTGGATTATATGAGGCATTTCAATGTAAGGGTAACCATCTGTTGTTGTGCCTCGGGTTCTTCTTTATAGGAAGATATTACCTGTGGTCTTTGGCATGAGGGAGCATCTGAATGGAGCTTTGGATATTCATAGACTAAAAGTTGCTTGCATGCATGCATGCAGTTCACTTGCTGGCTTGGAGAGGGACTCTGTGGGAATTAGCAGCAGGAACAACACTCCAGGCTCTCAGATAATGGACGTGCTGAATGTCCACCATCTGGTGTTTGTTTAATACACAGAGAAGGTCAAATGGCCAGCAAGCCTTTTCTGCTCTCCAGCATTCATGGCTTGGACTGGGGGAAATCATTGATTTTACTCTACTACCGGATGATCTTTGTGTGCTGGAGCTCAGTATGACAATGACAACAACCTTATTGCTTAAAACAGCACTCAGTGGGACTGAAACAACCTGAATTCAACATGGGCAGAGAATACTCCTTAATGTCCCTTTGCGTTGATTGATGCCCTCAGACAAACCCACCGTAGGATCCAGATACATTTGTCTAGGTTTGAATTTTAGTTTTTTGGGTTTTTTTTATTATTTTTATTTTAAATAACCAACCTATTTGTTCTGTTTCAGATTTATTCTTAACCATATCTTGTATTTCAGCACTTGGTAAACAGTTCTAGGTGATCAAAAATGTATTGCTGTAGTCTGACGTTTCAAATAACTAAATGGACGTTCACTGGGCTGCTCGGTTTTATTCATGAGGCTCTCAGTTGAATCATGCACTCAGGCATGTTTGGCCTTGTCCTCTTAGGAGGAAGTTACACATGCTAATGATCTGTAAGTGCTAGACTGGAGAGTAAACCATGACTAACAGAAGAGCCGAGAAAGAACAGGACACGTGCAGAGTTTCATTTGGCAACAAGGCAGTCTTTCTTCTCAAATGTACAGCAACTAAATCCAATTAATTGACACTAAGTGGAGAGTGAGAACTGAGTTGAATAAAGGGGGATAGTGATGCTTGTATATGTTGGAAGACTTTATGATAGTATAAATTTTAGACCTTAGTTGAACCTTAATTCCGATTGGATTAACAAACAAATGCACTGCAATTAGTACCACATGTCACTGGGACCCGTAAAATCAAACATTCAGCAGTTAATCCTGTAAAAGGAAAATATGTAGTGATCACTCGTAGCACAAACCTGTGAAAGGGGAAATTTCATAAAAGGAAAGACTAAATAGCAGCAAAGCTAAAGTGTGGATTTAGAATGCTACCTCACAGCTTTATCCTCCTCAGAAGAGAAACAATGGCATGCATTAGTTTAGCAGGCTTTGTAAAAAGAACACAAAGCCTGTAGATTTGCCGGCAGGTGACAAATTTAGGGCCTGCTATGAGGAAGTCAGAAGTAAACGTGACAAAATCATCTAAGCCTCACTAATGAACTCTTAGTAGGTCTTGTCTGAGATCATTGGGCTTCTCTGTGCCTAATCATGGCCTCTCCAATCATGGCATGGCCTCCTCAAAAGCTACAACCCCTCTTTACGTGGGGACATTAGACTATTTATTCAACTATGACAATTGTGTAGAAGATGCATCAATGTACTATTTACAGAGAATAGTGTGAAAATATTATACTGGGGGATAATGTGTGGCTGCAGGTTGAAACACTTGTTGATGAGAGAGAATGACTCTTTACCACTGTGGTGAGCAGAAAAGCATCTCAGAATCCACAACACATCAAACCTTGAGGTGAATGGTCCACAACAGCAGAAGATCCCTTCAGGCACCACTCCTTATTACTGCATTTGAGTTTTCTTTGACTGTATCTTTTTTGGGAGCTCAAGCCAATCTTGCCATTTTTCTCTGACCTCTTTCCACATGGTGTTTCCACACACAGTCGCTCCATCAAACTCTACACACTGCTATATGTGAAAATCCCAGGACACCAGTAGTTTACGAAATACTCAAATCAGCCCATCTGTCCCCAGCAGCCACGCTTCAAAGTTTTCCCCCACTATGATATTTGATGTCAACATTAACTGAAGCTTGTGATCTGCATCAGCATGACTTTAGCATGTGCTATTGATTGGCTGATTGTAAAGCTGCTTAAATGAGCAGATATACACATGTTACTAACAAAGCCAACAAAGGTCAGTGTATATTTGTGAGAAGCTAGCTTACCACTGGGTCGGCTGAATATAGAGCTAGTGTTGTGTGACTGGAACCTTTGTTTTAAATGTCTTAGAAGTATTAACAAGTTATGCAAGGAGATAATTGTAAATACTGTAAATGCATCTTTGAGAGAATTTCCGATAATTTCTAATAATTGCAGTTTACACTTATTATATTTAAGGATACTTTGGGAAAGCAATGCACTATAGGGGACCAGTTTTGTACAACTGGATCTCAGTGTTCTTGAAGCTACATTGGTCTCAATAACTGCATTTTAGAAATCATCTTTTCAGTGTAAATGTTTCCACATTCCAAATGTGTGTGCACTTGAGCACATTTATTTCTTTTAAAGCAAATGGATTTATTGCAGTTGAAAATCCCTAGACAACTGCATAAGATTGCTGGAAAAATGTTTTGAGTTTGCACTGAAATAGTTTTCCTAATATGCCATTTACATTATTATTATTCTAATTACTGATGTCCTAGCATTGCTTTAACAGTTTAAGTTAAAATGTACATTAATTGCAATGCTATGTGTTTTCAATGGACATATTTTTAACAGTTCATATATGTGGGTTTTTAAGTAAGTAAGTAAATACATTTTATTTTAACTATGAGCTTCCAAACTGAAATTATGTGAAATATGGGGAAAAACCATACCATAATGGGAAAAAAAAAAAAAAAAAAAGCTAAAGATTGGTGTAATTCAAAATCTTTGGCACCGTCTTAAAATCACTACTTGTTCCAATTTGCAACCTTCAAAGGAAAGCTTGACTAGAGTGAGAACCAGTGTACCACTTTTCACCACAGGTAGCAATATAATGCAGCTCGTGATTAATTTTAATTAAACACATTTTGGAAAATGATATTGAATGTTTGAACCCCTGGTGCTTTAATTACTTTATTGCCTCTCAGCTCAAACTCTGAAACGTTCTGGCTGGATGATGCATTGGAATATATCCTAAAAAAAAAAAATAAAAAAAATAAAATAGCTTTCCAGCTGGTATGCAGGGGCTTCCTCTGGGTTCTATAGTACATTTACTATTGGATTCTCCCACTTCAAGACAGTAGAAATATATAAACTGCTAGGACTGTGAACGCTAATTTGCCACTAGCCTGGAAACTGTTAAATTCTCAATTAATTTAATGAGGGCTTCAGACCAGAGAAGATTTTCAGGCCATGACACACTTTAAAAACCCTCAAATAGGCAAGGTCTTTGTGCAAATAAACAAAAACTCAAGTTAAACTGTTTCTGAGTTGTTGTTGTTGTTGTTGTTGTTGTTGTTGTTGTTGTTGTTAATGAAGAGCTCCCCTTATGATTTGCTGATAGGTGGTGAAAATGAGACCGCATGGGCTTAATGCAAACTCAGGGGTTAAGTCGAATTTCAAGTGTGGTTGAGAAGTGAAAGAAGAAGCCAGCACTCCTAAAGCTTACGTTTGCCCCGATGGTTTGACAAATGTCAAAGGATTATTGGCTGTGTAGAAAGACAAATAGCAGCTACAAAGAGGTTGCCGCTAAGCCTCTTGAAGATCCTCCACCAAAACAAGACGATTCCAACAAGGGTATTATCCCACCTTTGTTTATGGGCAGAAGAGTCGAGACAACTCAATGGGCGGATTACCCCCCACTTGCACAGTTCTAATAGAGATTAATTGATAAGTTCCTGTCAGGGTTAAAGCAGGTGCACACTGCTATGTGGCGCTATGTGTTGTAAGTGGTCATGGTGAGGAAATTGTCACACCAGGGGAGAGCTTTGTTTAGGTGACACAGGTGCATTTTTAAAAGAAACTGAATGTAAATAGAAGGGCATCCTTTGGTCTGTGTCATTAATTGTATTTTCCCATAGCCATACCAGTCACATGTGACATGATAAACTGTTAATAATAGACTTGCTCTAATTTTACTGCACAGGAGTGTAACATAGTTAAAAGATTATAATTTTTTCTAAATTTCAAACATGACCCATGTGTTGACATGTGTCTGTGTCATGCTATCAAAGCCTCTTGCTATTGATACAGTACATCATTGTGATTTGAAATATATTTCCGTAAACCTAACCACACCGGGCTGAAAAGGCCAGCGGCAATGGGACTAAGAGCTGATAAGATCTTCATACCTGGCTAGAGCTGAAGGAGAACTCAAGAGTTAGACAGGGAATGCAATCCATCAAAACCTCGCTCTGTGCCTGCTATGGATGGGGGTTGGGGTGGGCAGGCGAGGGATGTCTAAAAAGACAGGTTCTCTGGGTGCCTCTTGAAGGCCAGTTAGAATGACATGCACTCAATACCTGGGATGCAGTTTCCTTGCCATTTGGAGATGTCTCTTTGTTTTGCCTCTTGACTCCTGTACTCACATTTCTTAAAAGCTTATACAAATAAAAAAGTGACACGAGACCATTTAACATTGTTGTTTGTATCTTCCTTGCATGCTTTGTTAGCATTTATTTTCCATACATTTATTAGCCAAACCACTTAATCCTATTATGGAGCCTATCTCAACCAACTCTGGGTGAATTCGGGGTACACCCTGAACAGATTGCCAGTTCACTGCATGGCCAACACACACACACGCACACACACACACACACATACACACACACACACACATAGGGGCAATTTGGAACAGGCAATTAGACTAACGTTCATGTCTTTTGACTGTGGGAGGAAACCGAAGTACCCAGAGGAAACCCACACAAGCCCTCCACACAGAAACGCACTCAGCAATCCCAGGACTCAAACCTAGCACCTTCTTGCTGTGAGGTGGATGTGCTAAGCACTACCTGTTTACACATTTCCAGCGTTTGGCAGACATTCTTATCCAGATCGACTTACAGTTATCATTTTTATACATCTGAGCAATTGAAGGTTAAGGGCCTTGCTCAAGGGCCCAACAGTGGTGATAGCGGGGAGCCGCCGACCTTCGGATTAGTAACCCATCACCTTAAGCACTAAGCCACCACTACCCATTTATTTTACAAATAATATAAATTTAAAATATCACTGCATTTGTCAGGCTGTTCGTTTTATGCACGCTCATTGTGCAGGCGTTTGATGGTTGAATTCAAAAGTACAGATCAATGCAAATTATAACGCCATTTTAGATTTGGCATCATGCTTTTGTTACCCCAGACTGCAGTAAAATGTTGGCAATATTGGCTCGAATAAACCTATTAAAACACTTTGTAAGAAATGTTTCACCACAAGCCAATATAGGATGTCTCCTGTGTCAGCTATTCTAACCCTCAAAGCCAAGAGACACAGACATAGATTGAACGTATCGATTGGCTTAAATAGCTCTGTCTTTAATAAATACTACATTATGACTGCGAGGTTCTGCCGGCGTGTTGGCTGATGAAGGCATGCCTCTCAAAGTCGGTAATCAGAGGAAGTTCGGGGGAAAGATAATCTTTCGCTCTTTGCATCCTCAGAGACGCAGGCCAGGCAATCAGGGGGGATAGCAGTGATTGCTCGGGTTGCACTTGTGAAATCACAGCCTGCATTGGCCCCAGCCCTGAAGGAGATATTAAAACCAACCTCTTCCAAGTTTCGCTTTTCAAGTAAATACTGATTGGGGCCTCCATAAACCAGCTCACTAGCCTCCTCACATCAGACTGCTGTATGATTCTCACAAACCTTTTCCACTGTTGACAACAATGGGAGTCATTTATTACGTTTCAAATCTGAATGTATAGTGACTTATGTAGTTTTGCCCACCTTTACAATACAAATACATGAAAATGTACCTCATCCATCAGGTGAGCTGGTTTAAGTTGTAGTGCAGTATAAATCTGTTGGATTTCTTTACATTCTGTTATGACTGTTGGTAAAAATGCAGAGGTGAAAAGCTGGTGAAAATCAAGGTCCGCCCTGCCCTGAAGTGTGGTGAGGGCAAGATTTCACACCAACTCAAAAACCCAAAAGAATAAAATAACTAACCCTTGATGCTCTGAAATCAGATGCTAAGTGAAGTCACTTGGGATAAAGGCTACAAATTGTAGTCAAGACTCAGCAAGTATCCCAACCTCGGGCTGTTTCATTCTGACGCAAGCCCCCAAAAAGCCTTTCCCTGTTTCAAACTCCTATGATTGAATTCAATAGGATCATGTATCCCAAAGAAAAGGCAATTAGTAGATGACACTGACATGGCAAAGGAAACAAGCTTCAAACACATCAGAAAACAGCTGTCCAGATATTACCAATCGCCGGAGCAAACTGCACCCGATTAAACTTTAATGTGGCTTTTAAGGGAGGTTTTTGCTTATCAGTGCGATAGGGTCCAAGGGAAAATATTGTTATTGATTCCATCATTTTAGATGTAACTGATCCTTTAAGTAATTTCTCTGGGTTTCCTGTGTGTCAGTTTTTAAGTGTCTGCTTGGGTTGGATCACTGCAGCCAGCCGTTCATTTAGAATTCAGGGCTTAATGCACAGAGTGTTCCCGATACACTTTCAGTCGCATCTGTTGAAAGACAACACACTTACTCTATTGAAGGCCCTACCAGAGCATTGACTGCAGTTCAATTTGGGGCAGCTAAATTATGAAAATTAAGTGCTGTTGGGAGGTATTTTAATTGATCGTTCTGTGGGAGTTTGTTTTAAAATATTGATCCCACTACATCTAAAATGAATTCCAAGCACACTGCATGTAAACTTAATAGCTTTTATTCCTCCTATTACTTTAAAATGTTTAACTTAATAATTAATTTTTTTTAATGAACAACTAATTCTATTTAATATAAATGTAAATAAATTTGTTTTAGTATCACGTATTGCATTTGTTCAAGCACAATGGATCATTAGCATATGTATAAATATATTTTATTATTATATTAAATATTGTTTGTATATTAAATGTTGTTTAATATAATTTATTTCAAATCATGTTATCTTGAATGTTGTTGCTGCTATGCACATATTGACATTTTTTTTTAAATAGTTTGCGTTTAAATATACTGTATATACATCCAAAAATGGAGTTTATAATAAGGCCAAAATGTGAAATTATGTTGCAGAAATATAAATCTCTTTAAATCTTTGGAATTAAATGTGCATTGAGCTGTAAGGAATTAGTTTATTAATCTTAGTTGAAGTAAATATATTATTATCTAAACAGCAGTGCTAAGTGCTGTAATAATAAAACAAATATAATCTTCGTATCCTTACATGCTGCGTAGAGTTCTTTTACGTGTGAAATGGCCCTCTTTTTTGAGACCCTGAACAGACTGCGATATACAATAGCCTCGCTCAGGAATGGAGGTGTAGGCTAATTTGTCCATCTCCTGCAGTAACCCTCCACTGCTGTAAGAGAAGAAAGACCACATTCAAACCTCAACTGGATTAGATGGGCAAAAAAGAGCAGGATGTTGAAAGAATGGGAAGCTTTTGTTACTCTCCCTTTTAGATTATATACGATTTTGATTAAAGAACAGTGGTTTTAATGCATATTGATCGATTCAAATCCAATCTGAACTTTTTAGACATTAACGTACAAACCAACAACAGTAACCCGAGCTTAAGTAGTACATCTTTGGCACATTAAGGGTACTTCAAGAAAGGAAACCAAAGACAGAAAATATAGGTTCAGGTTTCAGCCTTCAGCCAGTGTGAAAATATCCTCAATTTGATCAAAAATTTATAATGCAACTTTCCAGGTCTTAAATTTCCTTCAACTGCACTTGAAATGGGCACTTGTTTCCCCATTATGGCTTTTTTAATCTACTTATGACCGAGTTGTCTTGCTTAAAGATTGCTCCACCATATTGGGTGTTCAGTATCTGAGGTATGTGTTCCTCAGCCGGGTCTGATGAAATAACACAACAGTTTACATATTTCTAAAACCTGAGCTGAGGGCCGATTGAAAAATCGATATGAGCAATCAAATTTTCCTGAAAATATATACACACACAAGTCTGCTTCGAGGTGACTAAAATGAGGCAAATTTGGTTTCAGCAGACAGGAAGAGAGTCGGCACTAAGAAGGCCAGATCGGGCAGTAAATGGCTACTCATAGCGACCAGGAACGAAACCCATCCATCCCCAGAGACACTTAGAGAAGGGTGAGAGAGGCAAGCGATGGAGAAGGAAGAATATGCGTTGCTGCTTCTTCCTCGCAGCTGGCATTAATTATTCAGCCAAGGGGAGGGATCGCCTTACATTAGCCATCTTGTTTCTTGTGCCTTTAATGACAGTTGTTGTAAACATACATAGACAAACACCATGCCCAAGTCTGTGCAGCCCCTCTCCCCCTCCTCAGTGACAGGAATATTTTAATTCCTCCAACCGATAAATTTGTCTCAGCCCTCAAGGGGCTACTAATTTGACTCAGCAATGTGACATTTGCATCCAGTATTCATCCGTCAGCCTGTTCATTTCATTCACCCGCCCTTCAGAACCTCCAGTTTTCTCACTGTCTCCTTGAAGTTCTTATATTTGCTCTTAAAGGGTCCTTAAGATGGAGAGATTTTTGCAGGTCAGCATTTTTCTGGTGGGTGTAAAAGTCATGGTGGTGAGTGACAGTTTTGTGTTTGCGTGTGGCTGCTTGAGTTTGCAAGGTCACGGACAGACATTTGGCCCTGGATGAGGACTAAAGCTCTGGTATTCAAAGCATTTACCCCTTCATGTTTAAGTAATGCCCTGCTTAATAAATGATAAGTGCTTACATTAAAGCCTAAGTTGCTATCTTTTTTCACTGTAAAAAAGAAATCATTGTGGGAGAAGCTCCGGTCTCTATAAGAAGAACCCTGGCATGACCGGCACCCCTACAGGGAGACAATACTCACTGAAAATGACTTAAAGAAGCATTTGGTTCCCTGGCCTATCCTGGCCTCGAAACTTTTTTCCAAGAGATTGTGTAGAGAGAGACTATGTTTTGCTTGCTATGTACACCTTCTGTTTCCCCTCACCTTTAATTCTTAATGCTCATTTCAAGATCAAGAGCTGATACAGGATATTTGAGCTCACTGAGATATTCATCTTGTCTACTCCACACTTATGTAACAGTTAAATATTCACCCACATTTACCGACAGATACCTTCAGTAATATTTAAATAACTGAAGTATATATATATATATATATATATATATATATATATATATATATATATATGTACAATTATGAATTATTAAATAATTACATCTGTCATTTATTTATTTATTTATTTATCATTATTTCACCAACCTACCAGTGGAACTGTTCCTTCCATTAGTGCTTTCAGTAACAAGGAAGGAATATTAAATATCGTGTTCCAGATAAGGAGTCTCAATGTCCTAAAATAATATCCAAAAATAATTATATAAATATATTTTTCACAGTAAAGAAAATAATTTTTTTTTTCTCAAAAATATATTACCAAAGTATACCAAGTATATTACCAAAATGATTCAGCAGGAAGTTGTGGCATGATACAGCTGAACTGTGCATGAAATCAGATGATGTATTAGAGAGAGAGAGAGAGAGAGAGAGAGAGAGAGAGAGAGAGAACATAAGGAGAGAGTATAGAGTATAACAGAATAAGAGCATAAGA
>JAQMYF010000023.1:27929934-27943063 GCA_030014195.1 Neosilurus mollespiculum | reverse complement strand
CTCTCTCTCTCTCTCTCTCTGTGTGTGTGTGTGTGTGTGTGTGTGTGTGTGTGTGTGTGTGTGTGTGTGTGTGTGTAGTATATCATTCACTTTTTCATTTGCAGAACCACTTAATCCTATTAGGGTTGCAGGGAGTCTGGTGCCTATCTCAGCCAACACTGGGCAAAGGCAGGATTCACCCTGAACAGCTTGCCAGACCACCAAAGGCAAAAATGTCTGCAAAAAGTCTCATAAAAGTGGGACAGGGCAACAAAAGGCTGGAAAAGTGGTACCAAAAAAGAAACAGCTGGAGGAACATTTTACAAGTGATTTGTATCAGGTCAGTAACATTACTGGGTATGAAAAAATTTCAGAATAATAGGAATGCTCCTCAAATTAAAACTGTGAAGACATCTCATCATGTACATTACATAATATCATCAATTGGGGCAAAATGGGAAATTGTTTTGTGGACAAAAGCAACAAAATTTAAAATTAATTTTGGAAAGCATGGCTGTCATATCCTCCGAACTAAAGAGGAGAGGGACCATCATCACTCAGTCCAAAGGCCTGCAAAGCTGTCTGAAGGCTGGAACACCTCACTGATGAGAGAACTGAGAGGTCAATGATATAATAATACAAGTAAAATAGTAATTCAATACTACAGTAACTCAAATAAGTACTGATTTAAGTTACTGCAGTGTACAAGTGTGGTGAGCAGAAAAGCATCTCATTTGCTGAACCACTCAATCCTACTATGGTCTAACACATTGCAAAGGCGGGGTACACCCTGAACAGCTCACTAGACCAGAAAACGGCCAGAAAGGCATCTCTTATTTTCCTAAAGCAGATCCAGTGAGCCTGCACTCATGCCAGCCTGACAATTCCTGTTCTTCGCTGACAGGCGTGGAACCCAATATGGTGTTCTGCTGTGTATACCATCCTCCACAAGGTTTGCTGTTCTGTGCATGCTGATAAGCTTTTCTACTCCGCTTGTTTGTTATGAGTGATTATTTGTGCTAGGTATATCCTTTGTGGCAGCCCAAACCATTCTTTCTCCAACCCTTTCTAATTAATAAGGCATTTCCATTCACAGAAACAATGCTCACTCCACTTGCAGAGCCATGACCCTATGAAAGTACAGAAGTGAAACTGCACTACTGACAATTAGTGTATTGTAAATATCAACTGCAATAGAGGAATAAGGGTGGCACGTTGGTGTAGTGATTAGCACATCTGCCTCACAGCAAGAAGGTCCTGGGTTTGAGTTCTGGCGTCAGCAAGGGTGTTCACGCGTGCATGTCCTCCCACAGTCCCATAGGCTGCATTTCTGTGTGGAGTTTGTATGTTCTCCCTGTGCTTGAGTAGGTTTCCTTCAGGTACTCTGGTTTCCTCCCAAAGTCCAAGGACATGCACATTAGGCCAGTTGGCTGTTTCAATTGCCTCTAGGTGTGTGTGTGTGTGTGTGTGTGTGTGTGTGTGTGTGTGTGTGCCCTGTGATGGATTAACAAGCTGTTCAGGGTGTACCCCACCTTCATGTAGAGTCGCTTAAGATAGGCTCCAGCCTCCCTGTGACCCATGTAGGATAAACCTTCACTTCCTTGACATCTGATGATCATAAGTATGAAGAAGGCAGGAAAATGCTGTTTATTATTATCATTATCATTATTATTATTATTATTATCATCATCATCATCATTAATATTATTATGATGAACTTATTACAAAGCAGCTTTACGTCGTAAAAACTAATTCAAAAAAGAATTTAATCATTTCTCTATAAACCCTCCACATCCCCAATGAGCAAACCCGGCGGCGACGGTGGCAAGGAAAAACTCCATGCATTGTCCAATCTATCAGAAATGTGCATCAAACAGCCTCAGTATATTATTCTGAGGCACCGGTATTTCCTTTATCAACAATTTGCATGGCCAGTTCCTTCTCTTACCTTTTTTAGATGTTCTTTACATTGTTTTTCCTACTTTAGTCACATGCTTCATCAAATCAAAACCTTTCTTCGTTTACAAAAACCTTTTGTCAGTAAAACAGGAATCAATCACTATTATGTACACACTCAGTTGGAACAGCCAAGGTAATTTTATCCACACAAATTATACAAATAATTGGTAATGAGAAAAAAATGATGTTGGCTAACTGACCTTAATGACATCTGGGAGGGAATGCTGTGTGCTGGACTCTCTGGTTTATCTTTCCCACTCATGATGGTTTTAAGACTTAGACATGGCTTCACACTGCAGGGTAAAAATAAGCCACCAGGTCTGCAGTGTGTCTGTGTTGGTCTTGCAAGCTGTTCAGAGTGTACACTGATTTTGCCTCGTGTCGGCTGGGATGGGCTCCAGCCTCCCCGCGATGATAATAAAAGATAAAGTGGTTGTGAAAATGAATGAGATATACAGAATATACATTGTAATGGACACCACACACACACACACACACACACACACACACACTGCTGGAAAATTTCTAAAACATGTAAAACTAAATCTGAAATTGGTTTCAGTAATGTTCTGCTCGGGAGTAAAAAGTCTGCATGGTGCTCAACGTGGTCTCTTTCTAAGTGCTAAGGGCTTCAGCCACCACTCTGCAAATGAGAGCACTATGGCTACTTTGTCCTGATCTACCCATTCACACTCGAGCAGACCAGAAGAATGTCAGGTCTTGAAGGTGAGATTGTGTGGATAGCTACAGTCGATCACTTCAGGAAGTCCCCACGTGCTAAAGTGAGCCTCTAAGGCACAGTGAAGCGGCTTAAGCAAATTGTTAGATTGATATATGATGAAAACCGGTGGAGCTGGCAATCCCTCTTTAATCCTATAATTCAATGCTGTGCTGTGGATTGGTTATCAGCCAGTTCTCCAGTGTCACTCGCCGAGGCGTATCTGTGTGACCTGACATGGTGACCGCGATTGCTGGCAGCCTATTCAACTTGACTTACTGGTTCAGATCTAGAGTTTCCCTTTCTCACTCTCCCATCTCTCTTTCTCACTCTTGCTTTCCCTATCCTTCCTCTGTTCCCTGAGATCAGACACTTAGGTTACATGCCACACATTTTAGATCAGTTTGTTGTGTGGCACATTTCAGTGGCTTCTGAGGTAAAAGCCGAAAAGGGAGCCTGAAATTATCTGGCATTATTTAATGGCCTTGTCAATTTTTGGATATGCTAATTTCTATCTTTTGCTATTTTTTCTGACCTGAGATTAAGAGCTAAGTGGCAGCCGTATGTCCATTAGCCACCAGAGTGTAGCTCTCTCTCTCACCCACAGCCATGTTTTTTTTTCCCCCCTTCTTTCTTTTAAATAATTAGTCCTCCCGGATAAATACCAGAGTCTGCAATGATGCTCCTATCACTATGGGGACATTTGGCAGCATATGCTAACTCTTAAGCAACACCGAAGTGTTTCAGGAAGCGGGGGTCTCAGTTCAAGAGGGTTACATAATGGAGCAGGATTGTTCATTAAAGGCTTCCTGCTCGGCTCGTTGGGTGTGCCTCAGGTCCCCTGGCTCCTCACGTTGCCACTTGTGCTGCCCACATGAAAAACAAATATTAATTTTACTCCGGTACAAACAATAACAGAAGCAGATGTAAGTCAAACATACTCTGGAGCTTGCTGATGAGGAAGGATTGGCTGGTTAAGCTCAGAAGGCGGGGTTTGCAGAGGGTGGAAGGATTCTCTGTGTCTCTTTTTCCCTTGTGACAGACTTCAAGCATAATTGTGCTGTGTGCCGTCTCCACCATTAGATGGAGCGCTTGCTGTCAGCGTTCTTGACGGCTCCCAGTCTACATTCTGGGCTCTCCTGTCTCCACCATTCACTCAGATAAGGCTGATTAGATAATTAGTATCACCACTGATTATGGTCACAGTCATCAGGCTGGCCCATATGGCAATCTACAGAAGGACCATCAATGGATTTTAGGAAATCCTGTACAGTAGGTTGTGGTGTATAATATAGTTGCATGATAGATTTTGATTTGCAATCTCTTTTATATGTGGTATTCACATTTTTAACATAGTAAGACTTCAGATAAAGAAACTACTTTAGGTTTTTGGGTGTATGCATGTGTGTGTGTGTGTGTGTGTGTGTGTGTGTGTGTGAGAGAGAGAGAGAGAGAGAGAGAGAGAGAGAGAGAGAGAGAGAGAGAGAGAGAGAGAGAGATTTTCTCCATGACATGTGGTGCAAGGGTAGTGGATGTGTCTCAGAGAACAATAGAGTGATTTGTATTTGAAGTATGTATCTTTGGCCTTTCCTCATATACAAACTGACAGCTTGGTTGTGTTTTCCCCCCTTCTCATGTGTTATCTTCCTCAGTACCACACTTGTAAGTGTTAGCATCACATAACAGGACCAAGATTTCATCTTGGAAGTGCATTTGAGTTTGTTCAGGCAGAGGATTTGTTACTAATGCCCCCCTCTATCACACAGGATTGTTAGCCCACTGATGGATTTCTGAGGTGTTGATTCAAAGAGTGGGGACTCTGCACTGAAGCTTGACAAAATATTTTGGTAGGGAAGAAGTCATTACCAGCACAAGTGATGGGCAGACAACAGCACTTCCATCGATCAGTAGGGGAATGAGGTGATCTGTCCATGCTTGTAAGAGACTGCTGGGCACCACTCTCTCTGATTTTCTTCTCCTTTTCCCCCAGTCTGTTTTTCTCCCTCCCTCTTGGCACTCTCAAACCAAGAGGTGGCCTGTGAAACAAAAAACATCACTTCCACCATGTTTCCCCCTTCAAAACAGCCCCCCTCTACGTTCCCTCCTTGTCAGGGCAAGGGGACGATCTTCTCAGGCTTTGTGCAATTAAACACTCCATCTGTCTGAGAAGCCTTCGTCCTTCCAGTGCTTTCACAGCCTTTTCTAATTACAATTCTTATTAAAAAATCAAGGGCTACACTGAAGACACAATGCATGCAATTTTAAAGTCCCCTCTCTGCTTAAAAAAAAAATGCTAATTGATGATTAATCCATAAGTTGCCAATCTGCATAATTCTAGTCATCCCTTTGGGATGCCATTTCTTGCCTGATTATGATGAAGCGTCGCGGTCTCTTGTGCAACTATATTAACACAAAAGGACACCATGCTTTAATACGTACAAGCTTAACACCCACAATGTATGTATATAGTGTATGTGGCAATGTTTCCCCAGAGCACAACAAGCATGCTTCTTTTGATGTCTTTTTGAGGCAAAGTGCGAATTAAGGAAGCCTGGGAGCCAGATGGGACTGCAGGATCGGGTTACCTGTTATAGCTGCGCATCTGCCCTGGCAGTCAATCTCACTGACGTCTGTGACAGGTCGATGGAGCCCTGCTCAGGAAAAGCTAATGCAAGAGGAGGCAAAAGCAAATTGGTATACGTTGGCCCATGAACCTGTGAAACCCTTCCCTCCCCTTGAGCCCCAAACCCACAACCCCCCATCTTTAGCCCAATTTTTGTAGTCTCACACTAGCTGGGGCAAGAATTTAGTCAAGCTAACTCTTTGCAGGGGTTATAGACGGACAAAGGCAGAGCTCAGTTACACAGAGGCCAGCACTATGGCACCCAGTCGATACAAACTAGATTTCAAGAAGTCCCTTACATAAGTTTTTTGAAATGTCACACACTCCTTTGGCCTGCCTTTTGTCTTTAAACATGGCCTGGTGTATTATAACAGATTCCTCTCAAGCAGTACCCCTGGGATGATAGGATCTTATCCTCTTTGTAACTGTTTGACCGAGAACACCAGTAGAGCCTGATCATATTTTTTTTCCCGCCTTTCGTTTTTTCTACTGCTGTGTCTGAAGTGATGGAGAACAAAGAGCTAAAAAACATACACACTTGTAGACACAGTAACTTTCTGATAAGACACAAGCAGAATTCACAGTGCTCCGAATACTATTCTTTGTGAACAGCCAGGTGTCAGGAGATGGAGTAGAATTGTCCCGAAAGCATTTTATCTGTCACCCTGATGACGGCGAGAGACAATCCCTTGCACTCTGTGCCTTGAAGAAGAATGGGGCGCTCCTAACCTGATACTGGGTCTTATATGGCTATTTTTGATATTCCACTTCTTATAAGTGATTTTTGAAAGTGGATTGTGCCCTCAGACAGTCAGAAACATTCCTGTCAGCTACTTTAACAGCAAATAGATAGCCTGATGAATTATGCATGAGAAGGCAATTTTCTCTCAGTCAGTGAGTCATCAATCACAAGCTTGCTGAGAACCCCGGAATCGGCCAGCCCAGCCATGTTCGCAGCTACTATTATTGGGGAAATGGCTGCCATTTGCAAAGCCCTTCACCTCAGATAGCAGCAGTGAGACAAAATTCCAGTCCTGCTCGTGTTCTCTGGTGCTCTCATGTGTCGTCTCTGGACCAGTGTGTGCTGACCAGTGTTCTGTTGTATTACTGCATTTTGGACAGGATTCAAAGGGCCATACTGCATGTCATGTGATGGACTGTTCAGTGTTTTTTTTTCTGCTTCTTCTTCTTCTTTTTTTTTTTACAAACAAAGGTGTACTTTTGCGAGGAAAATCAGTGCAAATATTTTCACATTTGGTCTCTTTTTTGTCGCTAACAGGGACGCGTGGCTGAAAAGACCCTCTTCAGAGCGGCAATTTGATCCATGATTGCATGCATTTACCCATGTAATTGAAATAATGAGAGATGATTGCTTTGAGCTATTAGTCATAAGTTCCTGATCTTTTTGTTTAATCCTGGCATCAGCTGTCAGTGTGCTGGTAGGAGCTTTGGGGAAGATACACTGAGGATATCATTTGCATCACCTCAGACTGTAATTTTATTCTCTTTCTCTCTCACTTTTTTTTTTCTTTTTATTCTTTCTCCCCAAGCATATGCATACTCCAGAGTCTATACAGCTCTCTCAGGAACGTAGGAGCACTCGTGTTGTTTTGATAGGAACAAAGAAATACAGAGCCCAAATATTCAAAATGGTAGTGGTGGCTAGGATGCTGTCAGCCGTAAGTAAAATAAAAGACTAGGGAGAAGAAAATCTTAATTCATAAAATGCTCTTACAGAGGCCACCCGAGTCTGACTGGGGCACTTTACCAGAGCCCTTGACACAAGCCATTATACATCACCCCTCTGATAACACACTCTCAGTATGTTTTACAAATGAGCTATTAATTCCTCATTGTATTAGAACCAGCTGTCTGTGGCTATCAAAATAACAATGGAAATAGAATCAGGAGGGGAAGTTTAAAAATAAATAAATAAATAAAATAGAACTACAATTAATTACAATCATTATCTTCATGACGAATCAAAAGGTGTCAAGCTGTTTTCTAAATATTACTGTGCAGCCAGTGTTTGATTATGATTTTGACACAAGAAAATGCAGCAGGTATCATAAACATCTGGTAATTACACTGAGACAAAACATTTGCAGTGTTTATATCAGGTATGCAAAACAGTCATGTCTAAATGACTTGTTTTAGTGTTTAGACTGTGCTTTGTTTGATTAAAAATATGCACACTTTAATGTGTACATATCAGAGAAACAAATAATCTTGTTTATTGTTAGTGTTATGATTTTCTCAACATAATAAAAGTGTACACTCTGTACAGCTTGTTAAGGAGTACAGTGGAATAACAGTTTTTCTCAGCACAGTAAATGGAGAAAGTAATTTGTCATACACGTACTGTACTGCGTGTTGCTAGCTTATTACTGCAGTCTGTGAATTCAACTGAAGAAGTAGGCAGTAGGGCATAGGTTTCAAACTCAGGCCCGCAGGCCAAACAAGAGCTTTCAGAGAATATGATTATCGTACATTCTTTGCATAGACCATTACCATGAAACCTAATTCGTCATCCTTCTACTAGGTGGCGGCAGCCTATTTCAAGTAGACAGCTGGTCATTCATGACTCAAGAAAGATTGCATGCTAGCTTGTCGCTGTTAAGCAGTTTTAAAGTAGATGTTCAGTGATCATTCAGCCTTCGATCACCTTTAAATTTAGTGATGTGGCCCTAGGTGAAAATGAGTTTGACACCCCTGCACTAGGGCCTCACAGGGCGTCTCTGTGTGGAGTTTGCATGTTCTCCTCGTGCTTGTGTGGGTTTCCTCTGGGTACTCCGGTTTCATCCCACAGTCCAAAGACATGCACATTAGGCTAAATGGCTGTTCCAAATTGCCCCTAGGTGTGAGTGTGAATGGTTGTGTGTGTTGTCCTGCAATCGTCTGGTGAGCTGTTCAGGGTGTACCCCGCCTCTGTCCAGTGTTGGCTGAGATAAGCGCCAGTCCCCCTGAGACCCTAATATTAGAAATAAGCAATTAAGCAAATATTTGAGTGAGTAGAAGGCACTATTTTTGGGGTTTATTGATTACTTGGTTGATTAAACAAATTCACACTGAACCCCAAATGTGGATTTGGGAGGAAACAATTATAATTTTTGCTAGGCTCATCTTAACCTGGTCCTTCACTGAACACAAGCAGCTGCCATCTTCTGATGCAAACTTCAGGAACTAGGCCTTTAGATACCTTCATCAGATCATTCCCCGGGGTCGACCCAGAACACGCTGGAGGGACTATGTCTCTCGGCTGGTTTGGGAACATCTTGATGTCCCCCCGGAAGAGCTGGAGGAAGTGGCTGGGGAGAGGGATGTCTGGACACCACTTAGGCTGATGCCCTCGTGACCTGATCCTGGATTAAGCGGAAGAAGATGAAGATGAAGATGAAATCATTTATTCATTCATTTGTCAAAATGCTTAATCTTACTAATGTCATGGGGAGGCTGCCCAATTCTGGGCAAAGGCAGGGTACACCAATCACAGGGCCAACACACACACACGCACGCACACACACACACACACACACACACACACACACACACACAGACACACTAACACTCACACCTAGGGGCAATTTGGAAGAGCCAATTAGCCTAAAAAAATTATAACCTTCAGCCAGTAGGCTCGGGTGTGAAAAGCCCAACAGTCTTACTTAGCTTTAATTAGCCTAAAGTGCATGTCTCTGGACTGTGGGAGGAAACCAAAGCACCCGGAGGAAACTCGCACAGAAACACCCTCGCTGTACTCGAGACTCAAACCCAGAACCTTCTTGCTGTGAGGCGGATGTACTAACCACTACGCCACCATGTCACCCTTAATCAAATCATATGTTTTATTTTTATTTGTCACAGTGTTTATAATGGTTTCAGTTTTCAATACAAATATCCTATTTCCACTAAGGGCATCACAGTGGTGCAGTAGTTAGCACATCCAGCTCAAAGCAAGAAGGTTCTGGATTCCATTCTCAACTAGCCTAATATGCATGTCTTTGGATTGTGAGAGAAAACCAGAGTACCCAGAGGAAACCCACACAAGCACGGGGAGAACATGCAAACCACACAGAAACGCCCGAGCCCAGAACTTAAACCCAGTACCTTCTTGCTGTGATGTGGACGTACTAACCACTACACCACCACCCCACCCTATTTGGAAACGGAGGATGTTAATTGTTGCAATTTTTAAAAAATTACATTTATCTCCATTCTTGGCACAAGACTTGAGAACAGAACAGTCCATGGTTTCTTCTTCTTTTCAGGATGCATAATTCACTTTCAATAGGAGGCAAATCTGAATTTGGCAACATGCCAATCAACTGCACTACAAAGCTGTACAGGTGCAGCACATGCAGAATGAGACCTTTCATTGTCCTGCTGCATTGACTTATTGAGAGGATCTGTTGCCTCAGTACCAGTATACATCTCTCTGAAATCCCAATGGTACTTTCACACACATGTACCCATGCTGTGGGCACTGATGCTGATAATACTCAGTTTCCAAGTGATTGAGGATTATAATGGACAATGATTTGGTCAAACAGTAAATGTGTGCATCTTTTCTATACTTCAGTCAATCTAACACCCCCACCCACCACCCATGCTGTTTTCCAACATTAATAGTTATTTGTTATGATCTTAGTAGCAGTCTCCAGATATTCTCCACTAGGCTCAACTGCTCTGAGTGCCTCTCTTTATCATCCAAACACTTCAGCCACAGCATCCAGTTTGAACTATTAAAGAGCCTATCTAGGAGAAAACACACATTTTTAAAATTATGTTTTAAGGAGTGATATGATACAAGGGGCAGTGGTGGCCCTGTGGAAGGGTGCGGGCTTACTGATCCGAAGGTCGGGGGTTCAAGCCCCACTATCAGAGAGTTGTCAATGACCCAAAAACAGCTCAGTGTGCAGCTAACTGGGTTATGTGTGGTGAGAGGCGTGTAAAATAACCATTGCTGTGGTTCGTAAAGAGGAGGCCACTGGGTTGCCGTCAGCGTGTTTCTGCCCTGCGATGGCCTGGCGACCTGTCCAGGGTGTGCTCTGCCCTCGCCCAGAGTCGACTGAGATCGGCACCGGCCTCCCTGCGACCCTAATTAGGTTTAAGTGGTTCAGAAAATGAATGAATGAATGAATGAATAATATGATAAACATTTAGAAATAAATTCAGAAGACCAATCAGAGGCGCCGACACATTCAGCAACATGCACTGCTTTCTTTCTTTCAGTACTTCTGCTGAACGATTTAACTCTCTAGGGTCACCAGGAGGCTGGATCTGGATCTGGATCTGGATCTCAGCCGACTCTGGGTGAAGGCGGGGTGCACCCTGAACAGCTCGCCAGACCATCACAGGGCAACACACAAACAACCATTCACACTCACACTCACACCAAGGGGCAATTTGGAACAGCCAATAGGCCTAATGTGCAAGTCTTTGAACTATGGGAGGAAACCGGAGTACCTGGAGGAAACCCATGCAAGCACGGGGAAAACATGCAAACTCCACACAGAAACGCCCTTGCAAAGCCCAGGACTAGCACCTAGCAGCAAGCCTAGTTACACCCATATCATTATTGTCTGCAGCAAGTCTTGTACGTCGACTAAATAACTTCACAAGTGTCTGAACGTTCCAAATCTCATTGCCTTCCAGAAGCTGTTTTTTTACTCCTAACTTACTAGGTTTTTTTTGGTTGAAGAGTGAGATCTATAACACGATATTGAATATATTCCACAGTCACTCGCTTGACTCTTACATTCTAGGTGGCTCTTGGCATGCTTTTTGTGCAGCAGCAGTACAAGGCTTTTTACAGACGTCATCTTCCCTCCGACACAATTTCAGAGCTTCAGGCATTACGCTGAGGCACAATAGGGTCTTACTGTTATCGCCTAACACTCAAGCTGCCGTAATTAAATAGAAATGCAAAGTACAAAGCAATTTTGGCCCCAGTGAAAGCTGGCTGTACTCCCCCCCTCCCTGTTTAACAGTTAGAATTTAATTGAACCATATCAATTTATTTCACATTTCAAAATGTCATGGCTTCGTAAGAACTAACCAAATTTGCATCCTGCACATAATGTTATTGCACACAAGTGAAATAAATATATAAATCTAAATGCCAGTGTAAATGCCAAGTATTTTTGAAAGCTGCTAAAGTAGGCTTGTAAAAGCACTGCATCCTCTATCCTGTGTCATAAAGTTTGCCAAACGCTTTCGGTGCAAGCAGTTGAGTTGGCTTAAAAGGATAGCAAACTGTGTCATGCCATTGTTACTGTTCTGACATCTGTTTTCAAACTCAAAGAATTACTCACCCGTACAAGCAAGGAAATTACAACATTGACACGCAGCCAGGAGGGGACAAGGGACCACCAATCTGTCTGGTAACAAACGATGAAATATTAACCAAAAACCCCACACTTGAAATTATCCAAGGTCATCACATGCCAGGATGGTCACTTCACTTGCTCTCCACTAATGAGCTGCAAATTTACAGCAGCAATATGAATATTATTTTTGCCTCATATGTTTTGGCTTATTGCACTTGTGTTTAAAGGCACAGCATCCCTCTGTTGCACCCAGGCTTAATTAAGATAATGACAAGAAAAGTGGCCTAATATACTACTGCACAGAACTCCCCTTGTTTTTTGTCAACGCGAAGCTGAGATCTGAAGAACGGGCTGTTAAAATGGAACACGCGTTTTGATTCCTCGGCTCACTTTCACTTTTATGATTGGAGCATGAGCGTGGAGAAAGTCTGGCAAATGAGTTAAGTTCTTGTCCTGCCCTATCGTGCCTCAACCACATGGCCCTTTCTGTAGCCATACTGCCCTGGCTCAACTGTGCTCTCTTCGTCTTTTTTGCTTGCTGTCCATCTGGTGAGAGCGATGCTATTCTGCTGGCTCGACTCTGCAACTTGGCCAGGTCATCCCTTGCATCCCTGCTTTATCTGCTGACAATAGTGGCAGAGCCAGTTGATCATCCCTCAACTTTGCAAACTTTGTCTTCGCTTTTTTGTGCCAGAGTCTCATGTTACAAGATACACACAGCTATCCTTTTATTAATCTTTTTTCCTTATTTGTGGATGGAAACTGCAGTCTGAATGCTCAGTCTCGCTGTGTTTCTTTTCAGAAGTAGTTTTCATGATTTTATTTTCATCTCCACTTTTTGCACTAATTGCTAGCTTTTGGGTCCTGTCCCACACCACACAAACATCTCCTGCTAACTACTGGAAAAACCCTAAGACTGTTCATTATCTACCTTTGAGAAGAAATTTTGTTCCTGAGTGTATTATTATTATTATTATTATTGTTGTTGTTGTTGTTGTTGTTTCTATTGTTATATGAAAGGCGCAACAATGAGACAATGTGGCAGATATCTGCTCAATCACCGATTTCTACACGCAAAAAAATACTGATTATTATATGGAATCTGATTGGCTGATGTGTGACCACGGCTGGACAATAATCAATTTCTCCTTGAGGGTCAACAAAATATAAAACCAAATAAACACATTTGAAAATGAATAAATAAATAAAGGGCTGCGCAGTGGTGTAGTGATTAGCTCATCTGCCTCACAGCAAGAAGGTTCTGGGTTCAAGCCCCGGGCTTGGTGAGGGCATTTCTGGGTGGAGTTTGAATGTTCTCTACGTGCTTGCGTGAGTTTAATACCACATATTAAAGACGGGCACATAATTAAGCTAACTGGCAGTGCCAACTTGCCCCTAGGTGTATGTGTGGGTGTGGTGTTATACAAAAATCTACACATAGACTTAATGCATTTGAAATTTTATATACTAACATAACATACGCTTCTGGAAAAAATATGCTCACGCAGGTGATTCCCTTAATTA
>JAQMYF010000023.1:27899252-27909252 GCA_030014195.1 Neosilurus mollespiculum | reverse complement strand
TTTCCCTTTTAAAATACGTATGTACATGTACATACGTTTTGTTGTTGTTGTTGTTGTCGTTGTTGTTTGTTTGTATTTTGTTTGGGGTTTTTTGCATATGGTATGGCTATGTTGCCATATTTTTCTTGAACCTCTTCAGGGCTTTATGAGGCTCCTCATTTTCATATGCATTTAATTATTAAAAGTTCATCAAGTCTTTGGTGTGACATTCAAACTCCCCTATAATCATGCTGCTCTATTAAACAGAGCTTCATCCTATTTAGACATGATGCTATTTTCATGACCATGTATGCAGTCGTTGACTTTTTTCTGCATTCGACAGTTTCAAAGTTGTGTTTTTGAAGGATTACTTTTCCATAGGTTTAAACATGGCTAACACACTAGGTGAAAGTCCATGCTATCAGCTAGCTTTTTCTTATAGCTCTTTTTTTTAAACAATATTAGCACTTTCGAATGACCTATTCTTTTAATTCAGCCTTTGCTGTGGGATGAACTGATGCAGCAGCAGCATCAGTTCTTTGGCAATGCTCTCCCTTAGTGCCTCGACACACATTCTCTTCAGCTGCTGACAGCACTGCTGTGCCATGGCCTTTGTCAAGGTGCAGAGCGGCAATCAAACAGCACAGACCTTTTTTTCTCCCTCGATTAATTTGATCCTTAAATGGATTTTCAGTGACACAGACCTTGCAAAGTTACCATGGTGACTGAATCTACGGCTCAGCATCACGTCAGTAAAAAGCCCCACTGACTGACAGGCGGTGAATACTACCAAAAGAATGTGAGCGAGAAATATGCACATTAGAATATGCACATAGCATTTACCCTGTGACAGCTCCCTGATGTGTTAAACCACAATTTCCCTCCAGTTGGGAAAGAAACTGGCAATGTTTTTAAAACATAAACCCTCCAAACTAGCGTCGTTGTGCTGGGAAAAAAATGTTTAAAAGATGTTTAAAGAAAGCTCTGTCCCTGTATAATAGTATAACTTGCCTTTGCTAGAAGAGCTGGATTCATTTTGCTCCACATGTACGCAGGAGAGCCCATATAAGCGAATGATATCTGTAATTAATAAAATGTTAGCTAGCTGGCTTTGAGTACATACAGTATGTCTTATTGCTTTGTTGCTTGAGCTGTTTTCTTGCTTTGCAATATTTCAGCAGTGATCCCATTACTTCTGGCTAAAACGATATCTCTTTTTTTTTTAGGTTTACACGTTAACCGTACAGCGAAACCATTTAAAGTGTTCTGAAGCAGGCGGAGGGAAGAAACCCATCATACATTAAAATATCAAGATGAATCTGCACCACCAATGGTGCCTCTGACCACTAAGAAGAAATAGCCCTCATCAACTGCCATCTTGTCTTTTTCCTGTGGGACAAAGCCTGTTGTACCTTCAAGGGTGATTCAGGGTGTATCTGATTTCACCCAGTGCTCTCTCCCACCCATTTGTAAAGCCAAAGATCATTAGCCTCTTAGATTACTTTCCCTTAAGCTACTTTTTCTTTCCAAAGAGCCCACTCCTCGTCTCTCTCTCTCTCTCTCTCTCTCTCTCTCTCTCTCTCTCTCTCTCTCTCTCTCTCTCTGCTCCTCCAAACAAATTAATAAATACTGTGAATGAGGGGTCATCCCGCACAGTCCTGGAGTGTTTATTTTCCTTCACTAACTGGGCTTTGCACCATGGACCCTCTATCCCCGGAGGTCATTTAAATAGGCACTTGTCTTTTGGATTTGTCTAGCTGGGACTCTCAGAAATGCCACCCACATAAGGAAACTATATCAGGGAAGGATAGTCTCATTTGACATGAGAACAGTGGTTGGCCTAGAACTGTGTGAAAGGTAAAGTGTTTGAGTAGTATGGATTTAAAGTGTTCATTACAGGCTGTGTATTGGAACCAGGTTGATGTTTCATGGAAGTCGGGTTAAAAAAGTCCTATTTCTTCCAAAAAAAAGAAGAAGAAGAAAAACCAGACACACATTGTTTTTATTATTGTCTAATTATTACCAGGGCGGCACAGTGGCATAGTGTCTTGCATGCCCGCTTCATTGTAAGAAGGTCCTGGGTTTAAGTCCGGGGCCGAGGGTGTTTCTGTGTGGAGTTTGCATGTTCTCCCTGTGCTTATGTGGGTTTTCTCCAGGTACTCCAGTTTACTCCCGCAGTCCAAAGACACATACATTAAGCTAATTGGCTGTTCCAAATTGACCCCAGGGCTGAGAGTGAGTGCGAATGGTTGTGTTTGTTGGCCCTGCAATGGTTTTTCAAGCTGTTTAGGGTGTACCCCGCCTTTGCAAAGTGTCGCCCGAGATCAGAGTCTTCAGACTCCCTGCGACCCTAATAAAATTAGACAGTTCGGCGAGTGAGTGAGTGAGTAATTATTACCAAAACTTTGTGGAGATGCAGTGTGGGAAATTATGTTATGTACTGCAGCTAATAAGGAACAATATATACAGTAGAGTGCGGTGAAGATTCTACACCACCACCATACCAATCCTATTGTAGAGGCAAAGAGAACTAAAAACATCATTCATCAGTGCATTGAGTATTTTTTGACAATTATTATTTTATTTTTATTTTGCATAGCATGAATGAACTTCAAACCATACGGAATAGTTTAGCGAGTGAAGAAATGAAAAAATGCAGTAGTGTGTAGTGATGATTATACACTTTAGAAAATGAAGATAAATCAGAACCCAAGCACTATTCAAGTATTTATTTCATGTAATATTGGATCATATTGATGAGAATAAGTAAACAAACAACAATATATAGTAATAACAAAAATATCAGTCTCTTTTTTCAGAAGAAAAGTGAATATTTATTGTGGCCACCCTTTACTTTGATTATAGCTTTTAACCTTTCAGGCATATTGTTCACTCTTTGTTCACTGAATTTCTTCACTCGATAAACCCTTCCATGTGGTTCATTCATGCTATACAAAAGTCCAAAAAATACAATTTGCGACACTTTTCAATTCTTCTGAAAAACTGGTATTTTCATTGTTTTTGTTTATTAGCCATACTTTTACCTCAATATACTTGTCGGAATTAATTTTTTGGTTCTCATTGCCTACAATATTTTCGCCAAAAAATTATAGAGAAGTCATTTTTTTAATTTCTTTTTATGAGGAGCCCTTTTACACAAAAGTGGTGGTGTATAATCTTCACTGCACACTACTGTATGTTTAGCATGCATTTTCATTAGCATTAAATGTCTGGACTATGAAGAAAGTATTTTTATTTATTGGATATGGCTAAGCCAGTTCTAGGGTCAGCTATTTTGGAGAGTTAATGCCAAGGCAGGTCAAGCAGCTTCCATGAGCAGTGCCAAGACAGGTGCTGGAGATTAGTGTCTCCATCGCTCGCTGTACCTTGAAGAGCCCGTGTTTTATTTGCAAACACGAGTGCACTAAGACTCATTCAACACAAACATTTGGAAACTGTTCAGCAATCCAGAGTGGAATTTTATGTTTATGTTACAAGCTAGATTTCTGGGCTGCTATGGCACAAGATGAAACTGCAAAATGATTTCCTCCTTCAAAACAAAATGGGAGGACAGATGATGGGTGCGAACAGCCTTTGGCTGCACAATGCTAAGTGCGTGCAAGTGAGAGATTTGGCAGGAATTCATGGCTTGTAACCACCAATTAATGACACAGAATATGAAATTCATAGCTCATTATGCCATCACAAGACATATCTGAATTTGTTCAACAACAACAAAAAACATGAAAATTGCAGCTCACACAGGTAGAATTGTTAGTGTGATATACCATAACTTACTTGGACCTGGAAGTATTATCTGACTGCACTTATAGATCACGCTGATGCTGAGTTGACTCTGTTTTCTAGAGGGAGGAGAAGGAGACAAGTGGCCCTCTCAGATCAGATACTGTATTTACAGGGAAGGCCTGTGGGAATCAGGCCAGACTCTGCCTGTCTATTAAGAGGTTAATAATGAGAAGCTGGTTGTGG
Organism: Neosilurus mollespiculum; assembly: GCA_030014195.1. NCBI lineage: Eukaryota > Metazoa > Chordata > Actinopteri > Siluriformes > Plotosidae > Neosilurus > Neosilurus mollespiculum. The sequence continues at coordinate 27,905,283 of JAQMYF010000023.1, read as the reverse complement.
CTCTCTTGAGGCCAAAGCCTGAGGTGTGGATCTTGTTGATGTGTCATGGTAGATGTAGATTGGTTCAGCAATGCCATAAACAGTAAGATGGATAGCTTGCATATAATGTAAATATAAATTATTTGTTTGTCTATTTATGCAATTTAAGTGTCAGATATAACACAGGTTACTATATAAACCATACAGTACTTTATAATTATTTCTATACAAATGGATGGAGAAAAATAAAACTATTTAATCATTTCAAAGCCAACAGATGGCTTTTTGTGTGTGTGTGTGTGTGTGTGTGTGTGTGTGTGTGTGTGTGTGTGTGTGTGTGTGTGTGTGTGTGTGTGTGTGAAATCCCAGAATCCCAAACTATAAAAGCATCTTTCAAAAAGCAAGTTTCAGCAAAGATGTACATAAACCTTTTGAGAATGCTGCATCTCATCACAGGATTAGTCATCAGTAAATATTGTATTAGAGAAGTTATTTCCCTCCTCTCAATTTTTATTTTTCTTACTTAAGCATCCGCCCTTGTTTTCGAAACGTCCATTATACTACATGGGCAAAAGAGGGACATGTGGGATTTACCATCACACTCTTGCTAATGAGCACAGAAGGAAGAGAAAGGGGAGAACCATAGATATGGCCAGTGCCCCCAAGCCATTTTCACTGGCTTGAGGGAAGGAAGGAGGGAGGGAGGGAGGTGCTTTCATTTCAATAGATCCATCCTCAGCTCTCCTTCTCCTTTCATCCAAGTCCTTGGTAGACAGGCTCAGATCTTGGATGCTCTGTGTCTGTGAATGACAAAATCCCTCTCGCACATACAATAACCCAACAATGTTCTCCTGACCTCTTCTGACCCCAGACAATGGTAGATAAGGAAATCGTCACACATTCTGGAGGCGAGACCTTCACCTGTGAGGTCAGGCTCTCTTAAGCCACTCATTTTCCTGCCGTTAACAGCAATTAACTTGTAATGAACCGATTTACAAACAAAACCAATTAATCTCATAGGAAGCATCCTATTGGTGCGCAAAGGGCTAGCTGTTTCGATCACACCAGCTCCCGACCCTGCTGCCTGCGCTCTCAGCTAAAGAAAGGAATCTGCAGGCTGTAGGCGAGTGTAAATTAGTTTTTCTCCCCTTTGCTCTCCGAGTTGCCTCAAAAAGTCGATTGAACACCTTTCACCGCACTCCACATATAATGAGGCAGGCTATACAAAGCTCAGAAAAGTGTGCATAGATGCCGTACGGCATATTAGTCATGAAAACACACCAGCTTTAAAAAATCAGTACTGGGTTTATGAATGTGATAACTAATTCTCAAGCAAAATATGTGCATGTTTGTCACATTTGCATTTTATTGCTGGTGAACTGCTGAATTCATATTTTGCATCGTGTAGCAACAACAGTAATAAATCATAAACAAACTGTTACTCTTAGCATATTTCTATATCTTTCAATCATTCAGTGATAGTACATTAATCTTATCAGTAATACTTTAATAATAAGTGAGGGAAGTGTTCTGCTGAAAACAGAGTGTATATTTGTGTGTGTGTGTGTGTGTGTGTATATATATATATATATATATATATATATATATATATATATATAACTGGCAGACTTTCTGTCACTGCAAAACAACAGCAGACCAATATCACATTTTCTGGACTGTAGTGATCTTTATTAATCATTACAAGTTTTTATTATTATTCATTTTTCAAGGCTTTAAGACCACAACCATCCATTAAAATACTAAAATCTCAAACCTTCATATTTCATTTGTTTCCTTAGATAATAATAAAGCAATTATCACTCAAATAGCTTTTATTTTTATAGATATTACTTACAGTAACTGTAATATATGGCATATGATAAGGTGTTAATAAGATTTTGATAAGAGGGAATGATATACCGTGCCATGTGTAGCACTTCCCTTATAACTGTCTCATACAAATACAGGTGCTGTAGTCTGTAATGTTTATATATAAGTAGTTAAAGTGCGAGGTTTACATTCGCTCTTCATGTGCATGAAAGTCATACCAAAATTGAATTTTCTATCATTTCTTTGAACTGAGAACTTTTCTGGGGCAGAGTGACATATGAAAGTTCATTCAGTACAGTTCTGATTCATCATGATTTAAAGATGATCCTCCAAACGGTCCTGTTATCGTTATCTATACACTCTTGGAGGTGATCTCTGAAGGCTGCCATGGCTTGACGGGTCGTGTCGGGTGGAACAGCGGTGATCTCCTGCTGAATAGCAACCTTAAGGGCTTCAAGAGTTTGGGGTGGACGAGTATACACTCGCGATTTAAGGTAGAGAAAAAGAAAAAAATCACAAGGGGTGGGGTCAGTGGAACAGGCCGCCACCTGACATCACCATACGATGAGATCACCCGATCCGGAAACATTTCCCCCAGCACCTCCAATGATCTTCCAGCTGTGTGTGCCGTAGCTCCATCCTACTGAAACCACACATCCACTTCTTCAACATCAAGGGGTTCAAGTAGGGGTTCTGCCTACAACAGACCTCAGCACTAAGTTTCATGTGTGCAAATAATCATTACCTTTAACTTTTCTGTTATTTATTTAATGTGAAAGGATTTTGTAAGTCACCCTGAACAACACATATCTTTAATAGGCAGAATAAGAATCTAATGCACATTTTTAAATTATTTATTATATTTTTTTAACACATGGTCAAAATTACACATAGGTGATTATAGGCAGATTCTTAGTTGAGTGGTGCCGAAAGTTCTAACATGTGTTTGAGCTTGCCATGGTCTGGAAGAAGATACAAACTGCCACCCTCTGCTGAGAAGAAATTGTTTTGGATGGTCAGGAGCAACCCACTCTTTCTCACTCACTCATTTGCCGATCCGCTTACTCCTGTAAGGATCGCAGGGAGGCTGGAGCCCATCTGAGCCGACATTGGGTGAAGGAGGGGTACACCCGGAACACCTCACCAGACCATCGCAGGGCCAACACACACAACCATTCACACTCACACTCATACCTAGGGGCGATTTTGAACAGCCAGGTAGCCTACTGTGCATGACTTTGGACTGTGGGAGGAAAATAGAGTACCTGGAGGAAACCCAAGCAAGCACGAGAAGAATATGCAAACTCCACATAGAGACACCCTCGCCGATCATGGGACTCGAAGCAGTTGGAACATCAGGATCACTGTCTACAGTCAAGCAAGTTTTACCTCACCACGGACTGAGAGGCTGCCGCCCAAGAAAGAAGCTTCTGCTTGTTCTAGCATGACTAAAATTTGCAGGTGACCAAATCGACAAAGAAGATCCTTCTGAAGGTCAAGAAGAAACTTTCTAAAGGACACGTCCATAAATATTGAATTTGCTGTTTCTGCCCTGTGATGGCCGGGCGATCTGCTCAGGGTGTACCCCGCCCTTACCCAGAGTCGGCTGAGATAGGCCCCAACCTCCCCACTTTAGGATCAAGTGGTTCAGAAAATGAATGAATGAATGAATAATAAATATTTTTGAACCATGTCTTGGCTGGTTTCAGTAAATCTAAGTTAAATTAAAAGTTTGTATGTTGTTATAAGAAATCACTGAAAGTTTAGTATTACCACGGCATTCATGTCCATGATGAGTTTATGGAAACTTTTGACTACAACTGCTTGAGCCCTTAAATGAGCTATTTGTCCACTGTCAGTAGACTAGAGCTGTAAATCTATAGTAGATTGCAGATCCTTAATATATTCGTCCATTCATTCATTTTGCATCCATCCTGATCGGCAAGTGAGTGAGTGAGTGAGTGAGTGAGTGAGAGTGAGTGGTGCACTTACTGTCATGTTTACAGGTCGTGTGAGGAAACCAGAAATCCCAGAAGACGCCTATCTGAACATAGGTAGAACATGTCCCTCTGCTATTTTGTGCAGTTATTGAATGGGTCTGTATTTGTCCTTGTGTAATATTAGTTGCTCTGTTCCACTGTGGAGGTGTATGTGGACAGGATCACGGTGGGAAATGACTTGAAGAGTTTCAGCTCAGGTTTATCTGCACAGTTAAAGTTTTCGTGTCATTGGTCCTCGCATTCCACAACTCATGAGACCTTCGACAAGAAAGTCAACACCAGAGATGATGTTATTGATAGGACAGACAGTTGTTAGACCTGAAGTAGATGACATCTCAGGTGTCAGTAAAGATCGAGAGAACTGCATTAATCCTCTCCATATCATCTGCTCACGTCTTCCCAAAGAGAATAACTGTAAATGTCACCATTACTTTACTTCTCTTCAAATATCTGTACGCATCACTGTTAAAAAAGCAGGGTGAAAATTCAATTTTGTCACTTTGTTATTAAACTTTCCTGATCATCTTGAGGGAAGAGTCTTCTGAGCAGCTAACTAACAGTTTCTTTCCTGTCGTTCGAGCGTGTGTGCACACACAGGGGACTGTTATTCTCAGAGAAGAAAAAAATGTGTGCAAATATTAAAAATGGAAAACAGCACACACGCACGCACACACACATTCATCCTCCCGGCTCCCACGGGGGCAGGGTGATACTGGGCACACTACTCTAGTGTCAATTTATGCAGCCTGTGCTTCTGCTGCCTCCATTCATTAAGGGTGCTTCATGCTGCTGAAATGCAGCACTAAGGGAGATGGAGTAATAGCAAACAGTAAGAGGGAAGCTTTAATTACCAATGACTCTCTGGACAATACCTCAGTGCGTTGAATGATGTTTTGTGTGCCATCTAAAATGCTCTCATTCGTATGTAGTGGGTAACAGGTGTAGAATACTCTGCTGGCCCTAATAATCCTTAATAATTGCAGTTAATAATCCTGATTCAAATGATTCTGTTTCACAATGTTGGCGGCTTATTATGTAGATTCATCAGTTGTTTATTGTAATGATTCTTTAATATATCCATTTTCAAAATTGTTGTTTTGGGCCCAGTGCTAGCACGTCCGCCTCACAGCAAGAAGGTCCTTGGTTCGAGTCCCGGGCTTGGTGAGGGCATTTCTGTGTTTTCCCCATGCTTGCGTGGTTTCCCTTCAGGGTGCTCTGGATTCCTCCCACAGTCCAAAGACATCGTAGCACATCACGCTAACTGGCTATTCCAAATTACCCCTAGGTGTGAGGGTGAGTGTGAATAGTTGAGTGGTTTTTCCCCTGCGATGGACTGGTGAGCTGTCCAGGGTGTACCCCAGCTATGCCCAGAGTCGACTGAGAAGGGCTCCAGCCTGCGTATGACCCGAACAAGATTAAGCAGTTCATCAAATGAATGAATGAATAAACACATTTATTTCATGCTGTTATATAAGAAAATGATGGATTCATTCATCTGCATCCTGATCTGGAATGCTGTGGGGTATATCATGGAAACACTGAGTGTGAAGCAGATATTCAACCTGTATAATAAACACACACACACACACACACACACACACACACACACACACACACACCTAGTGGAAGTTTAGTGTCGCCAGACAACCTAATAGCCTGTTATAGGAAGGTGGGAGGAAACAAGAGAATCAGGAGAAAACTAATGTAAACATGAGACAAACAACAGATCACCTACAATAAAACATTCATAATGTTTACTTTCAGTTCAAAATGTCAGAAATTAAATATCAAACATGGAAAGTTGTAGATGTAGTCTGTCTTTAATAAATGATCCTTACAGGATTGGTTCACAATATCTTGTATTAGCACTGTGCTTCCGGATCGGGTGATCTCGTCGCGTGGTGATGTCGGGTGGCCGCCCGTTCCCCTGACCACGCCCCTTGTGATTTTTTTCTGTGGTGCTACCTTAAATCACGAGTGTATCCTCATCCACCCCAAACTCTTAAAGCCCTTGAGGTTGCTATTCAGCAGGAGATCACCGCTGATTCACCCGACACGACCTGTCGAGCCACGGCAGCCTTCAGGAATCACCTCCAAGAGTGTACAGACGATGACGGCCACCATGTGAAGGATCATCTTTAAATCATTCATTCATTCATTCATTCATTCATCTTCTGAACCGCTTATTCCTACTTAGGGTCGCGGGGAGGCTGGCGCCCATC